>LSYV01000045.1:781745-815440 GCA_001584585.1 Gonium pectorale
CATACTTGTCTACCTACTGTCCCCGTGTCTAGCATTCAGTATCCATCTGCAACCTCCCCATGCACACGAGCAAAGCGAGGAGCATTCAGCACCTTCAGTTGCCTGCGTATCCACACACCGGTAAGCGCCCTGTCTTTGTATGCGCGACACGCTCACCTGTGGCAGCAGCAGCCCCGCCCGGCCGAACTCCTCGACCACCAGGTCGCACAGCGCCTCCAGCCGCGAGCCGGGGCCGACGTCGTGCACCTGTCAGTTGGCGGTTGGCGGTTGCCACCAAGTTCACTGGCGCTGGGCATGCACGTGCCGAGGCCTAGAGAGAATGCACCACGACGGCGCACATTCCGGGGCGCGGGGCAGTGGCGCACGCGGACGCTCCGATGGCCCGTGGTGCACTGGAGGGAAAACAGCCTTAGTGCCTTCCCCGCTCGTCGTGCATCCCAGGCCAGGGAAGACCTGCCCACGTACGCATGCCGCTGATGCCCGACCGACCTTGAGGTACAGGACATGCATGGCAGCCGGGTCGTCGTTCATGTACTCAAGGCCGCTGAGGTGGACCTTGAGGGGGCCAGCGCGCATCAGCTCCGCCACCGGCCCGCGGAGCCGGTCCAGAGCCTGCAGCACCGTGGCGGGAGGGAGGGTGGCTGTCATCTTTACCCACTGTACCGGTACTGTACCGGTACTGTACCGGTACTGTACCGGTACTGTACTGTACTGTACTGGCAACATGGTCGTCTCCGCGGAAAGAGGTGGGCGCGGGCAGCGGCTGAGTGGGGTGGGGCTGGTCGTCGCGACTAGGCGGGGCAGAAACGTTTTAGAGGGCGACGCGGCCCCAAGCAGTTGACGGGGCCTCCATGGCCGAGCCGCAGAGCCTGACCCCGCCCCCACCACGCTTGGGATCCAGAGGAGCCCGCACAGCCGTCTACCGGGGCTCGGGGCCCCTGCCAACTACATCTCTTGCCGCGCGTCTCATGTTGCTGCTGCGCGGCGACCCAGTTCCCTGGCTTTATGCCCCCGCTTCGGCATACACGCTATGAGGTCGCCGAACTAACATGCAGGGACATCACCCCTTCGACTACCTCTGGAGCTGGGTCCTACAACGACATCATCACTTTCGCGCTTGCGCTCGTCGTATGCGCCATTCCTTTTCAACACGCTATGAGGGAGAACCTTGCGGGCCGCCCAGCAGTGGAAGCGCCACAGGGGGAAGCATGATAGTATGAGAGCCCCTCGCGGCCCACCCCACCCCACCCCACCCCACCCGACCCCACCCCACCCCACCCCACCCCACCCCACCCCACCCCACCCCACCCCACCCCACCCCACCCCACCCCACCTGGTGCGCCTGGTGCCGCTTCTCGTCGCTATACAGCTTGAGCATTACCAGCGTAAGGTGTAGGTGCTGCGGCGCCATGAACACACTCTCCTCTAGGCCGCTGCCGGGGGGAGCGACCCGCGGGTCGGACAGCACGCCGCGGCGGAACGCCTCGAATTGCCGCACCGCAGCCGGCACCGCCAGCGGCAGCGATATGAAGTAGTTGTAGTCGAGCAGCCTACCGGGGCGGGGCGGGGTGTGTATTGTGGTGTGTTGAAAAGGAAAACGCATACGACGAGCGTAAGCGCGAAAATGATGGTGTCGTGATGGTGTGGTGTGGTGTGGTGTGGCGTGGCTTGGTGTATAGTGGCAAGGTGCTTGGCTTGGAGGGGAGGGGGTGCAGGAGGGCGGGTAGTGAACATGTGTGCGAGCAGCCTGGAGGGGTGGGTTCGGACGGGGCGGGGTTAGATGACATGTTTCAGGCTACCATGTGCGTCCGTCGAAGCCGGGTGGGGAGGCACGGACGGAGTGCGGACCGTGTGGGGAGGAATCATTCGTTCGAGCGTCACCAGCAGTTGGAGAGAAGCGGACTGGTGTCCAGGGGCATGCTCCTGAGCCGACTCGGCCGCCGAGCGTGGCCGATGGGGTGTGTGCGCGTCTGCTCAGGCGAGGCGCTAGGGGGCGAGGGGCAGCTCAGGACCGAGCAGACGGGGCGCGGCGACGCAGCCGACAGGCAAGCAAGACGCGCCGAGGTGCACAGCTTGCATGTGGGGATGCGCTTGCATCGTTGCGTGTCGCGGGCTGCGGCAAGAGCTGGGGAGAGGGGACATAACCCCAAGATAACTGACAGAGGGTCGGATCTCAGGGATAAAAGGTGGTTCGTTGGCCAGTGAAGGCAGCGGTGGAGCGGCGCAAACGGGGCCGGGAGGGCGGTCAGGGCCCAAGGTCGTCGCGTCGTCGGGCGCACGGGACACGTAGCCCCCTTGCTGGTGCCCATAAGCCAACTGCCTGCCCGAAACTAGTCTGCGATGGCCGCAACCGCTGACCCCTCCTCACGGAGGCCGGGGAACCCGGGCCCCAAGCTGCCCCTCGCTCCCCCGCCTCCCCAGCCCCCACCTGCCCGACACCGCCGTGTGCATGGCCAGCTGCGTGCGGACGTATCCGCTCGACACGGCAGACCGAGTGGGCGCCCGAATGATGACGTCGCCGCCTCCGCCGCCTGCGCCGCCGCCTCCGCCGCCGCTGCCGCCTGGCCCCGCGGTGCGGCGTGGGATGACCAGCTGCGACCCCGTCTCCGCCTCGATGGCCTTTTTGGTGCGGCCCTCCCGGCCGATGAGGAATGGGAACACCTGTAGTTACGAGGCAGGGCCGGCGTGACGCGGGCATGGGAGGGGGCAAACAATGCTTGGGCGCTTGTGCTGCGTTATGACGGAGCTAGGAGTTGTGTGGGAGAGAGGGTGCGTGGAGGCGAACAAGCTCGGAGCGCCAGGCGAGAGGTGCTTCAGGGGTGCTTCAATGGCCTTCTCGGTGGCCCTCTCGGCCGGATGCGTGGAATGGATGAGCCCGGGCGTGATACCGGGGCGGCATGACGCGGGCTGGGAGAGGGGGGCGGAGACGGGTGGATGCGGGGCGGGTGGGTTGGGAAGCGAGCAAGGTCACGGCGGAGCGCTCGACAAGAGACTCCGTGGCTGTCATAGTCCGTGCTTTCCAGCTTGTCGCCGACACGCGGAGATCGGGGCGAAAGGCGAGCAAGGCAACGGGGGCGAAACCTGCGAAGCGGCAAAGTGGCCGCAAGGTGGCAGGGCGCTATGCCCGACGGAATGAAGCGGCAACACGGCGTGTTGATGCGGGCCTGCGTCCCGAACAGCTGTGTTAGAGAGAAAGTGGTGCGGAGAGGGGCCGGTTGCGGGCTGGAAACGGGGCAGCAGGGCGGGTGGGGCTAGCCGATGCTGGGTTGGGCCAGATGAGCTAGCCGAAGGCCCACGGGGCGGATCCGCACCACGCTGCCCTCCGCTCCTGTGGTCGTGGCTGTGACGGCGTTGAGCGCGTGCCATACAGTGGGGACGGAATGAGCTGAGCAGCGCCCACATGTCCCACACATCTGACCGCGCGCGCCAGCGTGCTTAGTCCCTAGCCAAGCCACCGCGTTGCCGCCTGACGACCCGAGGGCTCAGGCAAGGGCTTCTTGTTCATTCCATGGCGGTGCACGGTGCATACGGGGCGTCAGGCTGGATCCAATCTGCTGTGAACTGCCGGTGTCGGTACTACAGCTCCGTGCCGTACTCCCCGCATACGCGCAGTGGAAAGGGGCGTTTGTGACGCCGTAAAGTCCGACACAGTCTGTCCATTGGCGGAATCAGGGGCGCTAGGGTGGTGAGCGTGTGGTGGTGGGGTGTGGGGAATCTCGGCTCACCTCTGGATCGCATGACAAGCGCGCCATGAACTGGTTGCCGTCTTGCTGTATGAGGGACTCGTCAATCATGTCAACCTCCCGTGCAGACTCCAGCGCCTCCTCATCCTCATCCTCGTTCCATCGGGGCCCCGCCGCGTGCTCCCCTCGTTCAGGCGCGTGTGGGATGGTGGTTGCGGCCGTCCCAAGCACGCGATACACCCGGCCGCCCACGTTGATAAGCCGGCAATTCACGATGTCGACCTCGGTCATGGCGCACACACAGGTACCCTAGCAGCGTTGATCAACGTTGGGTGTTTCCGTAGCGAGCGGAGTTCATGTCATGCATCCGTGTTACATACTGCTTAAGCATGTACATACATCTCAGCAATTTCTGTGATTTATCTCTCTCCTTCTCTCGTTTTGATCCAGCGACCGCCATGTTATATCACGGGTTCCGGGCAACCAGCGCATTGGGCTTTGGTTTCTGATTAGAGGAATGCTCATGCTTCCGTCCTAGTAATTACGCTTGAGCGTCTGAGATGCAGCTGCTGTTGGCTGTTGTTCTGGTCGCGGCAGCAGCGCGCCTGCCGTGCCCGGTGACGGCAGCAAATGCAAAAGCAGAGGAGCTGAAGGCCGCTATCAATAAGGAGTACTCCTTCAGGCCTACGAACTGGGACCTCGCCATCCTGAATGACACGCTGTCCAAGTATGTGCCAGGGGCTCACACGAGGGGACAGAGCTTTTACAATTGGAGAAACCCCTGCCCCTGTCGGGTATCACCCACTGCCTCTCCCGCTTGTCCCCGGAACCACCGTTCATATCTCTGCCCACATACCTAGGGGTTGCCTCGCCCGATGCTTCCGTGTTCCCCCGCCTCCCTCTCCCGCAGCCTAAAACTCGAGCACATCATATGGAGCAACAAGCCACCACGCTTTCAGTTCACGGTCTTTACGCAGCTGACCCTTAACCGGCTACCCACGCTCTTCAACATGTGCTCCACCTTCACGGGGCCGCTCAGCGCCGCAGTGTACATGCCCCTGGTGCAGCCCCCCGCTGCGGGGACCGGTGGCCAGCCACAACGGTTGCGGTCTCGGAGCCTGTCAGTGGCTGCTTTGGCAGGAGCGGGGAACAGCGGCCTCTCAGCCAAGAATGCGGCCCTCGTGGCGGAGGCGGTGGTGGAGGTGGACAAGTTTCACAGCAGGTTGTGTGTTGGGTGCCCCGGTGCCGGGGACGGGCAGACTAGCGCGCCCGCTGGAAAGCGAGGAGACGTGCCGTTACTTCAAGATTGGGGTATCGCGCCTATAGCAGTGCTTTTGGGAGGGCGCCCTGCTGTGCGTGTCCCTGCAGAATGCCCGCGATGCATTGGGGTTTCGATGGGCCGCCGTGGGGTTCAGGCGCTTTCGCGCGCCCCTGCACGGCTGACGGTGGGCTGCGCCTGCGGCCTGCGGCCATGCTCCCGGCTGCGATCCCCGCTCCGGCTGCCGGGACAGCCGTCTCAGTTCTTCCCTGCCGGCCGTTTCCCGAGCTTCTCCCCATAGTACATACTTGTGTTGCGCTCTCACCACAACCGTCCACAGGGTGGAGGCTCTGCCGGACGTTTGTCAGCTAGACATCATGCTGTTCTGGGAGGTGTTTGACAGCGACCAGTCAAAGCTGCTGTACCCGGTCAATTACCTGCGGAACTACGCAAGGATGCAGGTTGGGGGGGCCCTGTGCGATGGCGGGCTGTCCGGGCGGCGGTCTGTGGTGGTGGGCATTCCGGTTGCGGGCATTGCGATGGCTTGCATTACGATGGCTGACGCGGAACTACGCCAGGATGCAGGTGGGCTTGTGGTGGCGGGCTTTGTGGTGGCGGGTGTGTGCGTGGCCTCAAGCGTCAGCGAGGGTCGGGTCGGGGCAGGGTCCGGGGGCTGGATGGGTGCGGTGCCCGGGGCGGTCGGGCAGCTGGGCGGGTAGAAGCGCGGAGGGCCCCTACGCGCCCAGGCCTGGGGCTCGGCGATGACAGCGGAGGGTGGGCCATAAAGCCGCCTTCTAACTCCAACCTCCATCGTTCACGGCTCCCCCGTGCCACCCTCCATTTGCCGCATGACATGGCTTGGTTTCCACCATCCGCGCCCGCCCGCTGGCCCGTAGATTCCAAGGAGGGCTTCAGCACCCCGCTCCATGATTGATACCCCTGCCGTGCTTCCTCCCTCTGACCCCTTCCACCTGCCTGGTACGAGCCCCTCTGCCTCGTTTGTGGGACACTGCTCTTCAGTCCTCAGCCCCCTCGGCCTGAGCTTCTGCCCCATCCTGACCCGCGGCCGCATCCCGCCGCCGACTCATGTGGGTCAGGTCCGCACCCGGCTGCTGGCGATGATCGATGTGGACATGTACATGAGCAGGTCGCTGTCAGAGGAGATGGCACAGCGAGGAAGGTGCGGCCCGCCGGAATGCGGCGGGGCGTACCCGATCTGCGGCGTGCCGTCTGCGGGAGCCCGTGGCTCTAGTCGCCACTTCGTCACTTCCGCACCCGGACCCGATCTCGCCCTGCATGCTGACCCCTGCCTCCCCTCCCCTCAATGCACCCCGGCGCTTCGTGGCCTGGCAGAATGCAAACCTTTGCATGTGTGTAGCGCCTCCATCCAGCACCCTCGGGGCTTCAGCTTGTGGACAATCTCCTTGAGGAAGCGAAAGCTCAGCTCGTTGCCTGGCCCCCAAAATCCAACCCCGATCCCCGTACTTCTTGACGGTCCCGGGAACGCTCCCCTGACAGCATCCCTCCCTGCTCCCTGCTCCCCTCCCCCACATCCGTACATCTCTCCGCAGCGTAGAGCGCTACGAGGCGCTGTGCGCGGAGCGCAGGGCCACGGTGCTCCCCGCCTTCGAGCCCACAAAGCCGGGGGCAGCCGGCAGGGTTATGGCAACGAACCTGAGCTGCGGTAAGGGGGCGCCAGCGGTGGACCGAACGCTGAATTAAGTACCGCTTCTGTTTTTACTAGATTAGACTAGATTAGATTACAGGTTCCAGGTGTTTTATGGGGGGGGGGGCAGAATGAGGGGCCCGCTTTTTGGTACACGCTTCTTGTCCTCGGACAGGCGTGCGCCCAGGATGCTACGACGGTAAGAGAAGCTTCCCAATCTCTGAAGCTCCCCCACTTGCCTCCCCGCCCGGCAGTGAGCAAGGCGCAGCTGCAGTTGATGCACGGCCGCAACAAGGCGGCGATCCAGTTCAAGCTGCGCGTCTTCCCCCGCGGCCACACGCCCACCGACTACGTGCGCTGGTTTGCATCCTCGGAGCCGTACCAAGTGGGTAACTACTCCTTTGGCCCCGGGAGGATGTGCACGCCCCCAAGGGATGCATCTCCAGTGCCGTGGGATTGTTGGACGTTGCCGGAGTACAACAATTGGCTGCAGACGATCACGTTCTTGAGCCGCTGACGTAACACCCGACCCCGCTCCGCCCAGCCTCCCAGCCCGCCCCAACTCGCCGCGCGGCACTGCTGTACAGGTGACGTATAAACGCTTCTACGAGCCGTGGTTTATCACGTGCGACGAGATCATGCCGTGGTACGATATCGACTTCCGCGGGTACGGCATGAACAAGATTGTGCTCATCGCGGCGCTCAACTACTACAACTACAGCTTCTGGATCCACCCAAGCGCATGGCTGGTGCACAACCCGCACGGAGACACCGAGGTGGGGACGTTCTGGGCTTGCGATGGCAAGTCGGGCATATTTTAAGTATGTAGCCGATCAGGCCGGCTGGAGTCGCAAGCGGCCTGTTGCGCATGAGGCTGCGAATCTGCGATGCAGCCTCTCATGATGCGTTGATGGCCATCCGAGTGTGTTTACGCCGAGCCTTTCCGGAGGCTGTGTCAACCACGGCGACTTTCCGAAGCCGTGCTGCGCTGCAGCGGGCGGTGATACGACAGGACACACCTCGGTGCGCCACGCGTAGCAAAAGCAACGACACGCCGAGAGTGCTTGCCCGGGCGCAGAACATCAGGGCCCGATGCGGCCCCCGTTTAGGTGCTGGGGGCAGATCCGCACGCCCATCCCTTGCGCTAGCCCAGGCGAGACCCACAGTCCTGCCCAGTGCGGCCCCTCGTTCCTTATCTGGTGCCGGCGCTGCTGTCAGGTCCGCAAGCTGGTGGCGCGCGAGGCGTCAGACGTAAACAAGCTCAACGTCAAGCTGCCGGCCAACGCGCTTTACCGCAAGCTCACAATCCTGTTTGGCAAGGCCAAGCGCGGTATGGTGCGAGGCGGCTACGACCCACGGGTCGACCCGCGCCAGCTGTCGGTGTACGACAGGCTGCCCTGGCTGCGCCGGCCGCCCAAGCTTGTGGGGTCGCCCACGCCCGAGTCGGTCTTCACGTAAGGGGGTGTGGGGCTGTTGTGGTGGGTAGGGTGGCTGACTTGGTCTGACGGCGGCCGGTCGCCAGGGTGTCTAATGGGGCCCTGCCGAGCGCAGGTCACGCACCGAAGTGGTGAGCAGTGGTGAGTTAATCAAGCGGGGCGCGGCGCTGCTATTATTCCAAATTTGCGCGCGTCACCGCTTATGTACCTGAGGCGCTGATTTGTGCAGCCTCCGGCTTCACGGCGGAGCACGGCGGTGTGCCTGTGCGGTACATACGGCAACAACGAAGGAAAGCTGTACGGGCGGGGTCGCGTGCGGGCCGCGCGAAGGTTAGGCTGGTTAGGCGGCGAGCAGCTGGTGGGTGGGTGGGAGCGGAGGCAGGTGCAGATGGAGCTGAGGCAGCGCGGCTGTGGGGCCCGGCTGCTTGCGCGCGCGTGTCGGCTTGCGAGCGCATATTGGGTGCATACCGGTGCAGAGGACAGAGCGGAGCGGGCGGCGAGCGTCAGGATTAGCTTGACTGCGGGGCGGGTGAGTGGGCTGCTGTTGAGGGCCAAGCGGTGGGCTATCGGCCCCACCCAGGCACGCGTGGCTGCCAAGGAGGATGAACCTGGTGGGCGGCAGAGAAGCTTACGTTCTGATGCATTTATTGACAGGACGATGCGTAATGACGACCTCAACCTGATGTGGGCCAAGGGCCCTTCTATGGGCAACGTACGGTTAGTGCGTAGCCCAGCAGGCACACGCGCACATGCCACTCGCATGCGCCAACTTAGGGAAATTTGCGACACGTTCGTGCCCTACCACGGCTGCCAGCCAAGATGCTGAAAATGGACTAGGCTGGTGCGCCGTCAGCGCCACAACCCACATACAGGCACAACGCAGACCCCAATGCACTTCCAGAGTAGCGGACAGGACTTGAGGGCCCGAGAACGGTCCAGCGCAACGATGCCCAACCTACTTAGTCAACAGACAAAAACACATAAATGCGCCAATGCGGCTTTAAGATATACTACGCACACACACAGGTGCACTCCTCGACACGGTACGCGGACCTGCAATACGGCACACGAGACAAGAGAGTCGGGCCTGCGCTCCTCTCGGCACACACAAGACACGAATGCGGCTCATCTACATACGGGGACGCAGAACCCGCGAATGCAGCACAACTAGACCGTGATGCTCACACTGCTCGACAGATAAACCAGGGGAAAGGTATACGAGGCCCGTACGACACACAGTGTGCGTAACGGCTGAACAGCTCTGGGGTAGGATACGGGTGGCGATAATGTGGCGAGGAGCCCTCGGGACGCGCCCGAGGCACCAAGGATGACATCTGATGAAGCCCCGGCATACCCCGGCCCAGCGCAAAATGAGAGTTGTCTTCTCTATGATGCTCGATTCCAGGGAAGGCGAATCGCCCTCGTCCCAAAACCGCATCCGCGTCAACCGCCCGCACTCAACCAGAGGGGGCGACAGCATAGCATCAGGGGGACTCCCCAGGTCCAAAAAATGCGCAGGACCACGCGATCCATAACATTAAGAGCTCTGTGTGGCTTTAAAGTTATTCGTACCAAGCAGAGCAGTTTTGGTACGAAGCGTGTAGGGCCCGTAGTACGGTAGGTTGCCTCTGTCCAAAGCACATGAGTCCGTCTCCGTGTGGCGCACAAGACAACAAGGAGGTGCGCACAATGTGCACTTGCAGGGCCTTCTGCGCAACGGCATCGTAGCATCTTGAGACGCCGGCACGCTGCCGGTGTAATCAGGCGGCCTGCCAAGCAAGCGATCCTGAGGCCCCGTACACCGCTGCACAAGTTTCGGCGTCATCTTGATTGCACAACGCCCCGCATGTCGGACCCCCCTCTCTCAAAAATTCCGAGGCAAGAGAGGCGGCACCGCCGCGCCTGAGGGCGTGAACGCCACACTGCCTGCAGCGGCGCAGACCTCAGGTCCGCCCGCCCGGAGTCCACTCCCAAGCCACCAGGTAACGACAAGCCTTGCCGACCCGCCCCGCACTTTACCGCCGACCTTTCCGCACCAACGTCACACGCTGCCTCCGCGCAGGCAACCTGCGCCGCGCTGCGCACACGTCGAGCGGGTCGTGTCGGGCGCCGCGGCAAAAACAACAACAACAGCCATGCTGCGCACCCTCTTGCCCGGGGCACCAAGCAACTCACCCCACCTCCGTCTCTAAGCGCTTACATGCCCGGATCCCCGCCGCGAGGCGTTCCGCACCGCGCCTGCCCGTCCATGACGACTCCGCCCCAGAGTCATGACCACCCGCCGAGCAATAAGGCCCCCGCAAGGTCGCTGGGCTCCGCGGCTCCGCGCGCCTGCCATGTGCCTGCCAGGTTCAACCCTCGCAACCACTCGTCCAGACGTGTGGCGCGTACCGGCTGTTGCACTCGTACTATGCCGGACAGGCGCACAGTGAAGTGAGGACTGCTGCGTCCCGCATGTCGGCATGTCGGGGGTGGCCTGTGTAACCGAATCATGCCTGCGGCTCCAGCTTTGCCGCAAACTCGGCCACCAGGTCCACAAACAGCCCCGGCATCTCCTCCTGCGGCATGTGGCCGCAGCGGTCCAGCAGCACCAGCTCGCAGCCGGGCAGCATGCGGGCCAGCCGCTGGCTGTTGGACGCCGGCACGAGCTTGTCGTACATACCGTGCACGATGAGTACGGGAAGGCGGCGCTCTGAGACCAGGGCCGAGAGGCGGGATGCCAGGTCGGCGTCGTCGCCCTTGTTGCCATCGCTGGAGGAGGAGGGTTGCAGGGCGGACGCCTCGGCATCAGCCTTGGCGGCGGCTGTTGCGGTGGCGGCGGCGGCGGCGCCGCGGCTGGCGACCGCGTTCGACGCGGCCGAAACGCCCTGGAATGCGTCCTTGAACAGAGCAGTGATGCCGCCCCTGCAGGGTTTGCACGGTTCGGCACGCGTACCAGCGTTGCGGACATTGCGGCAAATACAGAGCTGGGCGGCCTGGGCCCCATCGAACGAGAGGATTGGAATCCGATGGACGATGCGGAATGGGGATGATCGTATACTAGTGTAGCAATGACCAGCAGTCGGTACCCACCTCGGCCTCGCTAGCCGCGCCAGCAGGAAGTTGACCATGCCCGCCTCCCAGCCGCGGACCAGCTGCGGCATGCGGTACGAGTCCACGATGTCCGAAGTGACCAGGTCGGGATTGTAGTACGCCTGCTGCAGGCCCTGCGGGGGAGGGGGTAAGGAACAGGCCGGGAGGCCGAAGCGGCGTGTGGCATAGGCATGCGAGCGGGGTGCGCTTCGGCCGAAACTGCGAGTGGGGCGCTCCAGCCCTTGGGGGCGCAGGTGTAGCACGATGACCTCGGAGTCCGCCTCCATCGCGACGGGTGATCGCAGCAGCCAAGGCACGACGGCTTCAGCGGATCACGACACGGCCGTTGCCCGCCTTCCCACCTTGATCCAAAAGGTACGGCGCCGTACCAACGACCTCAGAAGCAGCGTAATGATGGGGGCCAGAAGTCGCAGCACCAGCAGCAACGCCAGCGAAGCCACGGCGCCCAGCAGCGCGCCGCAGGCCTTGAGCAGCCGCCGCGGCGCCCCCGCGGCGCCGCCGGCGCCGCCAGCCTCGCCGCCGGCGGCGGCGCCGGTCGACCCGCGGGTCGGTACGCGTCCCACAGGATACAGCCGCCGCACCTCGGGCGGGTCGGTCACGTGGGATCCAGTCGGCTCCGAGCCCAGGTGCGCTGCCTCACGCGCGGCGGCGGTGCGCTGCTCCTCGCCGCCGGCGCCGCTGTCGGAGGCGGCGGCGCCGTTGGGGTGGTCCGGGGAGAGCGTCACTCCGGCGTACTCTGGGCCGGGCAGAGCGAAGACGGCGGGCGCCACCAGGACGAGACCGGCAAGGCCCTCGGGGCCCGTGACAGCCTGCGGGCGGACATGTACAACCCCGCAGAATGTCGTACGCATCGCCAGGTAAACAAAACCCACGTCCATACCATCAGGAGGCGCACGGGCATTTGTTTGTGATCAGACCCTGCTCCTGCTTCTGGGTGGGAGCCCAGGTGCGATCAGGGCGTGCGCGTGAGGATCACCACTACGGGACGACGGCGAGACGTGGGGCAACGCAGTAGCAGGGGCTACGCCACACACCCTCCCAAGCCGGCTGTACAAACGGCTCCCGGCCGCGTCGCCCGCACCCCGCACCCCCCACCCCGCTCAGCTGCTCTCTCTTCCCTCGGCTAGGGGTCCCTCCGCTCACCTCGAGAGCCGCACACGCGCCGCCCAGAGAGTGCCCCAGCAGGATGCGCTTAATGGGCGGCCGCGCGCCTGCCTCGGCGCCTGCCTTCACCGACTGCGCCATCGCTGTCGGCAGAGCCGCACCACCAAGGTCATCGGCCGCCTTGCCGCTCGCCTGGTCAACACCCCCGCCAGCTGCGGCGAGTCGCCCGACCCGCACGAGCACCTCACCGCCGCCGCCCGCCGAGGGCGCAGCGATGCTGGACTGGACGCTGTCGCCGCCGGTCGCCCGCTGCGGCTCCGCTGCCGCTGTCGCCGCCGCAGCGACCGCAGACCCCGCGGGCGCGCGGCCACCGCCGCCGCCACCGTCACCACCGGCCAGCAGGCCCAGCTGCTGCAGCTCATAGTCCAGGACCAGCCGGCCCAAGCGGCCGTTGAAGGTGAGAAAGTACGACGACATCTCGGATGGCCTGTTGGGGTGGCGGGAGGGGGCACCTCAGTCCGTGGCGCGAGGTGAGAAGCCATGCATTGACCAAGTCCCCAACACGTCACTGACGTTCTAGAGATTTACTCCGTTGGCAAGTCCACGGCCCTCAAGTGTCTTTGCTCCGTTGCAGCGCCGCCTCTGTGTCCCTGGTCCCTCCAGTTAAGGCTCGGCTCAGAGACACAGATGCCCCACCGCGCACACTCACCGCTGGCCCGCACCGAATCCTTTGCCTGCATTGCGAACCGGCGGCCCGCCTGCCAAGACCCAAGTCCCGGATCCTTCTGTTTCCACACGCCGCTGGCCCTTTCATTGGGAGGGTTAGCCCGCGGATGCAGCAGGCACACACCTACCGCCCACCATCGTAAGATCATACACCCTTATCCAACCTCCGGTTTGGTAGCCCGTGTTCCGCGAGCCAAGTCCCGTTTCCCCTGCTTTCTACCCACCGCTGCGTGAGGCCGAATCCAGGCATGTCGTGCGAGGTGACCACGCCGCGCAGCACCGCCGCCATCTGGTCCTGCACCCGCTTGTACGACCCCAGGTTCGCCCCGAAACCGTGGTAGCAGTGTACAGCGCACAGGGCCTCGGGCGCAGTGCCAATCCCCGCCAGCGCTGCTCCCGTCCCGTCCGCACTAGCGCTGGCGCCCGCGGCTCCGGCTGTGGGGGTTGGGGAGGGGGCGTTCCGCAGACAGTGCACAGCGGTGGGTCTGGCGATAGGGAGGCGGCGGGGGCTGGTTGGTGCGGAATGTCGCGTCGCCGCTCTGCAGCCCCGCGACAGCGGCACACTGCACAAGCCGGTGCCCGGTGACCGCACTGAGCGGCCCGGGTACATCGACCCGAATAAAGTATCTGAAAGCCCGGTACATGATCCAGGTGTGTACCATCGGCACGCACGACGCTGCGTGCAATGCGCAAGCCGAGAGACCGCGCCGGGAGGGAGACAGCTCTTCGAACCCGTGGTCGGCATGAGCCTCAAGTCACAGGAGGCCAAGGCTCACCGCACGCAGCATCACTCCCTCCCCCCAACCCCAAGGGACAAGGGTACGGCAGCTCCTCATCTTTTCGTGCCCCTTCCGGCCCCTTCACCCGAAGTGCGCCCGTACCTGCGCTGCCCCGCTGCGCCGCCACGTCTCCGACCTTGACCTTGACGTGGACCACCAGCGGCACCGAGCTGCCCGGCCCCGCGCCCGCAGCCGAGGTGGAGATGGGCCGAAAGTGCGAGTCCCTGTCTCCGAGCACTGCGTGTGCGCGCTCGCGAGCCTGCGCGTAGACGATGAGGAGCCGCCGGCAGGGCAGGATGAGGGCCGGCATAGTAATGATTGAGTTGGATCTATGCCCGTGCTTAAAGAATAAAGATGCATCAAGGAGGGGTAGGGGAGGTTGTCCTGCAGCTTTGTTAGTAAGCTATCACGAGCTGGGACAGGTGCCGTGCTCGGGAGAGCAGCCTTGGCGCAAACGCGTCACGTTGAGCTGCCAGCCCTCGGCAGGCTGGGCGAACGAGCACGAAGGCCCCACGGACGGTGCAGCCCCCTCTGACCTTGTACTCCTTCTCCGTCCACGACGAGCGCAGCAGCGACACGCACGAAGCTGCCGCGACCACGCTGGCCAGCTTGGCGACGAGGGAGTTGCCATGCCAGCGGCCGGTGGCCACGTACGCTGCAAGCACCAGCATGACGGGGCCCATCACGCAGATCAGCTCGCGGAGGGGACCCAGGCTGGGGACGTAGTCAAGGTCGACGGCAAGGTCCTCCTCCGTGCCGGGCGTGCTGGGCGATGGCGGTGCGGGGGCGAAGGCCCCTGCCGCCGCCGCGGCTACGGGCACAGCGGTCTTTCGCCGGCCATGACGGGTGCTAGGAATCCCCCGCTTGGCGACGGCGTCACTCCGCTCGTCCTGCAAAAGCGCCCAGCAATCGGGTCGGGCGCCCTTGATGTTTTGCCGCTTGCATGGACTTACTTTGATGTCAAACACGCTGTCCATTTCATTCCCACGAAGGTGGAGCCAGCGGGAGCGCAGTCGCGCTGCCGATAGTGCAAGCCGGGGGCTAATCGTCCCCAAGAAACGAGGACTCTTGAGGCCCCACATTGTTTGCTTCTCAACGCTAAAAACTTATTGTTTTGGCGCGAAGCCCAAGGGAAGATGTGGATGCAAGCCAACCTTCCTGCCCACCCCGCCTATCCCAGGCGCGTTCACAGTGCCGAAGTAAAAGCGCCTAAGAGGAAGACTGGCCTGCCACAGAGCGAGATCATGAACACGTACGGGTGCGCTTTCCGTTGTGCTTGCGTCACGGCGCCCAGCCCTGATGTTGTCCTGCCCTGTCGCATTTTGCTAGGTTAAGGTATCGATGAATTGCTGAAGTCTGATGGGATGGAGACGAGGACACCGCTGTGTATGCGATGTACTTGGTAACTTGCATCAACAGGCAAGCGCTGGCTGGGCCCATGTAGTGATGGATAGCAGCATCTGTCCTCTGATGAGTGTCTGATGACAAGCAGAGCCAGCAAGGACACTTTCCGCCTCCGGCACGGTGGGTGACCCCCGACTTCACGCCCAGCCCACGCCCGATAGGCCCCTGTCAGCAGGATGCAGGCCTCTTCATGGTGGTAAAAACTTCACTCCCATCAAGCACCGCCAGCCGCTCATCAACCGTTGCGGCCCCGTGGGCGGCCCCGTGGGCGGCCCCGTGGGCGGCCCCGTGGGCGGCCCCCTGCGGCCCGCGCGCTCGTCTGCCGTTTCCATGCCATAAGGGTCACCCGCGCCTTGTGTTGTCGGTCGGCAGTGGTAAGCATCATGTTGGGGCGAAACCGTTGCCTCTGCTGCTTGCTGTTTACAAAGGTGCCGGATGGACTCCATTAGGCTCAGTACTCGAGGCCGGGCGCCAAGCCTTCATGCGACGGGTGAAGAGGCGGGCTGCGCCGCGTCTCCTCAAGAGGCCGAGTAGAGCAGTTGGCGGAGGGTCCGCCAATCCAAGACAGGCGCTGCGAGGGATTCGGATCCGGAGCAGCCGGGGCCCTCGCACCCTGCTGCCAGAAGCTGGACGTGCTGATCGGGCATCCGATGCAGAGGGCATGCCAGTCGTTTCAGCATGCATTGGTACGGAGCCGCGCCTGACGCGGCGTCATGGCGGGAACACGCGGGGTTGCCTCGGGCGCCGGGCGAAACGCAAAACGCGAAACGGACGGGTGCCCCAGGCAACCCCTGGCATCGCGAATACTCCCCGTAAGGAGTGCGCAGCGAGCTACTGTCTTTTCCTCTGCCATTTCGCAGCGAAGTTACGTGTGCCTAGGCTCGTCCATGCTGGAGCCCGACATAGCATCTCCCAGCCGCTGTACCGTTATCCGGACCGAGGCTCTGTCCTGATTCAAAGCCTGCCGCGCGCTCCTCACAGCGGAGCCAGCTTGCCCATTTGCTAGTCTCCCCGGCGCGCGCGTGCCCAGCTAGTCTACATAACCGACCCGCCGAGCAGCAACACCCATGCGCCGGTGCGTCGCGCCTCGTCTCCAACTCTATCGCGCCTCGGAGCGCGCCTGAGTCCCCTCCTGCCGTCCTCCAACGAAGCAGGTGGGCGGCGATCGCTTCGCTGATGCCGCAACGGACCTAGCTAGGGGTGCCCCCCCCCTACAGCGCGCGATGTGTGACCCAACCGCCGCACCCGCACGTGCAACGGATGCGGCGGATTAACCCTCCCCGCCCCCTCACGCTCGCAAGCGGGGCACCCGCAGCGGCTGCAAAGCTGCTGCGTGCATAGAGAGCGCGCCCGCGCCTCGCGCAAGCGATACGGACGAGGCAAGCCCCTTTCGCGGCATGGGTCGTTGGATCTAGGGCTTCAGGGCGGTGGGCGTGTTACGGTCGCCTCTAGCGGCAACGCAGCTCCAGCAGCGCATCCTTAACCTACCGTGGCTGCTGCATCGGGCGCTTAGCAGAGGCGTGCAGGCGGGCGGGCTGAGCGCGGCGCTCCAACCCTGGAACCCAAGCTTTTCGAGGCACCGTCTGGGGGAGTGATTAACTGCGTATGTGAGCGCGACTCGGTCGCGTGCGTGGCGCCACCGCTGGCTGCATTGTTTCCCACACCGGCCGGTGCACGGCTGCCCAGCCCCGACCGAGGCCCGGCCCAGCGTTCCCCTTCCACATCGCCCCACCTCCCCTGGCCTCGCTCACGTGCTCGCCGCACCGGTGCAAACACCTCCGGGGCCGCTGCGTCGTCGATGGGCCAGCGGCGCAGGCCGTGCCGTTGCAAGAGTCCTCCCGGCTCGCCCCGCATCACCACTTGCCCCCCATCATCTGGTCTGGACCCCACCACGCAGCCCGGCCCCCTCCATTGTCCCCTCTCCTTCCCCTGCAGCGCCCTGGCGCCCTGGCTACGCTACACATCCTCCCCACCACCCATCGCGCCGCCCGCCTGTACCTTCCCACATGGCGGCTCGCACCTTCAGCGCCCAACTGGACGCCCTCTTCCTCGAGACGCTGGCGTCACCCGCCCATCCGTCCGCAGCCGGCGGCGGCGGCGGCAGCAGCGGCGCCGACGGCAGCGGCCGCCGCACGCCCGAGGTTGCTCGGTACGGCAGCGGTACCATGCAGGCGCTGGCGGAGACCCTGCTGGGACCCCATGACGGCGGCGTCGGCGGCGGCGTGCATCGCCTGTACAGCCTGGGATCGCTGGAGATACGCAGCGTGGAGCAACTGCTGTGGGGCGGCGGCGGCGGCGGCCCTACTTCGAGCGGCTTTGCGCTGAGCCCCGTCAGCGTCCGGCCGCCACTGCGCAGCGACAGCATCAGCACGTACCACCAATTGGCCGGCGAGGGCGCGGGTGCGGGGTCGCCCGCGGGCAAGGACGCGACAGCGACCGACGGGTCGGCCGCGGCAGGACCGGTGCAGGCCTTCTGTGGCTCGCCGTCTGCGGAGCGCGCCCGTGACCACGCGGGCGAGGGTGGCGCTCTGGTGGTTGCCGCCGCCGTGGTGGGGGCTGAAACTGACCCCGCGACACACCAGCCGGTGGATCCGGAGCAGCGGACGGGTGCCGCCAAAGCCGACGGCGCCGCTGCGACTGCCGCAGCGGCGGCTGGCCAGGGACCAGAGAGCGTCCTCGGCGGCAGCGGTAATAGTGCCGGTGATGGCCAACACAATGCAGATGGTGATCGCGGTAACGGCGGCGATGGCAGCGCTGGCGGCAGCTTCGCTGACGGAGCCATCGCGCCACCGCCGCCACCGCAGGCCCCGCTGCCACCACAACCGCAGCAGCAGCATCAGGAGCAAGGATACGCGCCGCCCCACCACCTCCCTGCCGCTTACCCTACTCACGGCTCAGATTGGCCGTCACCCACCCTCCCGCCCTGCCCCCGACCGGCACACGGCGCCGGTGGCCACGCTTACGCCGCCGCCTACCACCGCCACCACGCGCCCACCACGCCGCCGCCGCCGCCTCCCGCCGGGTGCTTGGACGGCTACGGGTCGCGCGCTATGCCCACGCCGCCGCCGTCCTTCGCGCACGCGCCGCCCATCCACACTGCCGGCACGTACGGCGCCACTGCGCACCCGCCGTACGGTATGGCGTACGGTACCGGTCACATGCCGTTCCAGCCTCCAAGCCAGGTTGCCCAAGACCATGGCCGTGCAAACCCCGCCTTCTACGCTAGCGTCTCAGCGGCTCGCCAGCAGCAGCCGTACGAAACCCATGCCAATGTGTACAACATGCCGTACAACGCCGCTGACAGGGCGCCTGGCGGCAGCGGCGGGGCCTCTGCCGGGGACGGCGAGCAATCTTCGGGTTGCCCCGTCGAGAGGCGCGAGTCCGCTGGGTCTACGGTCACGGGGAATGGCGCCGCAACTCCGGCCGCCGCCGGCAGGCACCTCCCCGACCGCGGAGCGCGCGGCAGCATCAGCAACGGCCGGCAGTGCCCCGGCACCGGCACTGGCGGCCCGACAGCCGTCCCGCCCATGCAGCAGGGTCCCGCGCCGCAGCAGGCCTGCGAACCGGGCGACGGGAGTGGCCGGGTGGGCGAGCACGGCAGTAGTCACACCGCTGCCGGTGGCGGCAGCGGCGATGGCGCCGCACCCGGCCATCATTTCGCACCGGATGCCCCAGGCCAGCCCCGCAGCTCAGATGGTGGGGCGCACACCGGAACGACACCCCGCAGCCCCGGCGGTCCGCCCGAAGCCGCCGTCAGCCGGTACCCAGCCATCCACAGTGCGCCGCTGGCCCCGCCACCTGGCGGCGCCGCCGGTGCACCGCCGCCACCGCAGTACGGTCGCGCCGCCGCCGGGATGCCGCCGCCTGCCCGTGCCCCGCCGCCGCCGCCGTCGCACACGTACGGCGCGGGCGATTTTGCAGCGTCGTGGTACGGTGGCAGGGAGCCGTACGCAGCCCAAATGCCATACAGCTATGACCAGTACGGCATGCACACTCCGTACGGCAGCGTCTTGCCGCCACAGCGGCCTTCGCAACATGATCCCTACGCTTACAGCCACGATCGGCGCCCGCCGCCACCGGCGCCACCAGCAGTCCCACAGCAGGGACCGTACCCCCAGCAGCCCCAGGGACCCACGGCAAACCACTACGGCCACACCTATCCCTGCAATCCGGAGCCACACCCGTATCAGCCGCTGCAGGGACGCCCGCAGCACTCCCAGCCATCACCGCACCCGCCGCACGAGCAGCCCCGCTACGGCGACAGCCAGCAGCTGAGGCTGTGGGGCTCAGCCCCTCCGGGCTCCCTCCCCGAATTTGCCGGCCCGCAGCACCCCGCCGCAGCCCACGCCCCGCACGGCGGCGGCGCTCCGTCCCATTACTCCTCCGTGCCGCCACCAGCGACCTTCGGCTACCCGAGCGACGGCGGCCGCCGCGCCGCCGGCGGCAGCGGCGGCGGTGGCCACACCGGCGTCGATGTCGCGGCCGGCGCCGCCATAGCGCGTCGCAGCTCCAGCGGAGCGCTCCCGGTGTACCCGCAACCACCGCACGCCAGTACCCTGGTGTCGCCCTCGCAGCAGCAGCAGCAGCAGCCGTCAGCGGCGGGTGGGTCGTCGCCGCACGCAGAGCCGGCGGCGCGCCGCGAGCGGCAGACCAGCGCCGTCAGCGACTGCAGCGTTGCGCTGCGGGAGCTCCTCTTCGCCGGGTCCGGCGGCAACGGCGGCCACGGCGGCACCGACGGCGACGCCGCCGACGCCGCGTACGGCAACGCCATGTACAACAGTATTACGGACATGCGCGGCGCGATGGCGGCGCTGCTTCACGACGACGCCCTGGACGACATCCCGCTGACGTACCTGCAGCGGGGCGGCTCAACTGCTGCCGCCGCGGCGGCGGCGGCGTTCGGCGGCACCGGCCTGCTCTTTCCACCCGCCGCCGCCAACAGTAGCTTGCCCGGAGCCGGCTCAGCGGCCTGCATGGGCTCGGCAGAGGGCATGCTTGCCAGCCTGCAGGCGCAGCAGCAGCCGCAGTCGCAAGGCCTTTGGGACCACAGTGGCGCAGCGGCGGCTGTAGATCAGGGTGGGTTCAATGTTGCGAAAGGCGGCGGCAGGAGGAGCACCGGTGGTGCCGCAAGGGCCAAGCCCCGGCCGCGGCGCGGCGCGGGCGCTGGAGGCGCCGCAGGCGGCAACCATGCCACGGCGGCGGCGGTTGTGGCGGAGGGGCGTGTGCTGGACGATGCGTTGGCGGCCGCCGCCGCCGCAGTGGCGGCGGTGCCGCTGCCGGCACCGCCGCGCGCCCGGGCCCCGAAGCGCACCGCCGCGGTTGCGGCACTCCAACAGATAACCCGCGCCAGCAGTCGCTCCTCGGAGAGTGGCCGCTCCTACAGCGCAGGCAGCGCCTCCATGGGCGGCGGCGGCGGCGGCGGCGCTCGTGGCGGCGTGCGTGGCGGCGCCGGACCCGGCGGCGATGCCGACGCTGACTACGAGGTCGTGGAGGAGGAGGACCCCGCGGACAAGAAGCGGTCGTCGCAGTTTCGAGGCGTCACCCGCCACCGCCGCAGCGGAAGGTCGGCTGGTCAGCTGGTTGCCAGCGGGGGGTGTTATTGCCAGCGGGGGTAATATTGCCAGCGGGGGAAAGGGGGCGGGAATGTGTGACCCACGGCACTGCTGTCTGCCAACCGTGCAGCGGCGGGTTGTGTGCCAGGGTCGGGGTCGGGGACTCGGGGTTCAGGGCCAGGGTCAGGGATGCGGTTACGGGACATGCGGAACGGGGGACCTTGTCCGGGTTTGCGGCACGCCTTGACCCTCCTCACGTCCCCTTTCATCGGTTGCCTCAGTTGCCCCTGTCGCGGTCAGCCGAGCGGCCGCTGTTGTGCCATGACCCCGGCTCCCCGCCCGCCTGGCGCTCACCCCGCCTGCCCCGCACCGGCCCCAGGTGGGAGGCGCACATCTGGGTCAAGGAGATCGGCCGGCAGGTGTACCTGGGCGGCTACGAGGAGGAGGAGCACGCCGCCGAGGCGTACGACGTGGCGGCGCTCAAGTGCAAGGGCTCCAAGGTACGGATTGAACGACGCCCGTACGGAATCCGTACTGCGGGCCGTGCACCGGGCTACTCTTCTCTGACGCTACAACTGACTCGTTACTGTCTCTGCAGCGGCCGTGCTGTGCCGCTCGGCCGCCGCTGCGGCTTGCGTTGCTTCCGGGAACCCTGATTGACCTACCTGCCTGATCTGACGCTGCCTCCCGTGTTCCTTTGCCTCCTGCCTCGCGACCCCGGCTTCCTCAACCCTCCTCCCTCGCCGCCCGCCGTCCGCCGTGACCCTCCCCCCGCCGCCGCCCGTCTCCCTCACCCCTCTGCCTCGCCCCTCCCCAGGGCACCCGCACCAACTTCCCGCTCACTCGCTACTCGGGGCTGCTGCCCTCGCTGCCCACCATCAGCCTGGAGGAGCTCATCATGGCGGTGCGGAGGCAGAGCCAGGTGCGGGGTGCGGGGGCAGAGCCGGGTGCGGGGTGCGCGGGCGCGAGGCCGCGGGCCACTCAACGGGGGGGGGCAAGTGGTTGGACAGGATTTCCACTAGGGAGATTGCAACGGGTAATTGTAGCTATAGGGTACAGATGAGGGATGAACCATGTGTCGGAGATGTCTCGTGCGCCGGCATCGCCGGGTGGGTAGGACTGTGCTGGGCAGCAGGGGGCCGCTGAGGCACTGACCCGTGGGTCGTGCGGATAACTTTCGGGGCCTGTGCGCCTGGGGTTGGGCTGGCCGCCGCCATTGCGGGCGGCTGCGGGTGGGCGCCAGTCAACGCGCGAAGGCGGGCGGGGGGAGTGGTGGGCCAGAGCCGAGCGGCGGCAGGGAGCGCTCCGTGAGGACTGAAGATAGAGCCGCACCGCCGCCGCCCGCCCCTGGCCGCCCACTCCCCCCGCACTCCAGCTCCCCCGCCATCGCCCCGCGGCGCCACCATAACCCGATCCCCATCGCCTGCCCGTCGCCAAACAGTCCCACCGTCCCCCATCCCACACCCCCACCCCACACCCCGCTCTCCGCCCGCCGCAGGGCTTCAGCCGCGGCAGCTCCACCTACCGCGGGGTGACGGCGCACCCGTCCGGCCGCTGGGAGTCACGCATCGGCATCCCCGGCTCCAAGCACATCTACCTCGGGCTGTTCGAGCACGAGCGCGACGCCGCCGCTGCGTACGACAGGTAGACGGGCCGCTGGCGGCTGCTGGCCGTCGACCGTTGACCGTTGGTCGATCGGTCGTCGGCCGTGGGCGAGCGAGAGCAGTGTACGGCCCTTGGGGGAAAAGGCCCTGTGCGCACCAGGCTCCCGATACACCTGCATGGAAAAAAAAAGAGAACCAGAAACGGGGGCTGCATGGGGTTGGCCGCATGGGGCGGACACTGACACTCTCCACCTAGGGTGTAGGTGCCCGCGTGCGTCTGACATTGTAGCTTGGTTGCTGGCTGAACGGCGCATGACTGCGGACGCCGGGTGTCTTGCCACGGAGTTGGCTGCGATCGGCGTGCTCTCCCTGCCCAGGTCCTGATTGGCTCCCGTGCACGTAGTCCGTGGCTGGGCCCTCAGAAGCCAGCTGCACTCTCACCACGCAAGCGACTCACCTTGTAGCCTTTAAACCGCTTTCTGCACGACAGGTCGTTGGTACGGCTGCGCGGCTCGGCAGCGGCAACCAACTTCTCACTGTCCGAGTACCGCGCTGAGCTGGCTGAGTATCACACCTACCAGCAGGTGGGCGTTGGTCGTTGGGTTGCTGTGCGGTAGGAGGTTGGACGTTGTTTTCCGTCTCCGGGTGGTGCAAGAGACAAGCGGAAAAGGGGCGGATATTGGCCGGCAAGCTTATAGGTGCTGTTGGGAGCGTGCCGGGTGGCTGGTCACGAGCGTGGCAGAGCCCGGCGCCGTGACGCATGACTGTGCCGCCTGTGCATGTGCCCACCTAGCTCACCGCTTGGACGAGTGGAGGGCCCGCGTCCCGGGGTCCGCTCATTATTCGTACCTGTCCTGTATGTCATACCGTTGTATCTCGGTAGTTCGGTACCGCTTGTCGCGGAACGACCTGGCCGCCGTCTGCATAGCCCTGTCGGCTTCCAGCTGCACCCCACAAAGGTGCCTCCTCCCAGCCTCACCAACCATGTCCCCCCTCCCGAACCCTCCAATGCAGGCGGCTGTCCTCCGGGACGAGAGGATGGCGTCCGTGACACGCGCCGGCCCCGACTTTGAGAAATGGATCAAGTCCGGCTTCAAGGCCTTCCCGCACCTGGCCTCCGCGCCAGTAGCGGCCGCCGGCGAGGAGGCCGCGGCGCGCGAGTTCGAGATGCGAGACGGAAGCGGCGGCGGCGGCGGCGGTGGCGGCGGAGGCGGTGCCGTCTCTGCCGGCGGCGCTGCGGCCGCAGCCAGTACGGCCAGTCCGATTGCGGCGGTGATGGCCATGGCGGCGGCGGCGGCGAACGGCGCGATGGCGGCGGCGCTTGCGATGTGAGCGTCTGGCCACTTGGCGTGGTGGTTGGCTGGCGGGCTGCACACGGCAGCGGGTGTGAGAGCGGGAGAATCAGCCGGGGCGTCTGCGGGGCAGTGCAAGTTAGTGTGGCAGAAGGCTCGGAGGCAGGCTGTGGTGCGCCGTGTATTGCGGTCGGGTTCGGGCTGCTGTCAACGGTATGGCGGGCCGGCATGCGTGGTAGGGGCGTTGGTATTCGCAGGCAGGGACTCACTGAAGCGTGGGCGTCCGTGTGTCATGGCCGCGTCGCTGCCTCCCGCCGGTGCTGGTCTGGCCTTCCTGTTGCTACTGCTGTTGTTGCTACAGTGGCCTTAGAGCATCTTCCATCAAGTCCACAGCCGCTTCATACTGGAGCAGTTGTGCTCGCCTCTTGATGGTGGGTCTCTCATAGAAAGCGGTGGGCTCAGTTCGGCAGGCGGCGGGGCTCGACTGAACTGGCGGGTGGCGGCTGACCGGTACAGCGGTTGGCACAACCGCTCCTCCCTGGCGGTTGGTGCCGTTTTGCTCCGTTTGACGAGCGGCACTGTTTCAGGCTGATCATGAGGCTTGATGCATCGTGCATGGGGCTTGATCGATTGATTGGAAACGCAAAGAATGCTTGCTGGGGTATGTACGAGAGAGGGGCAACGGTCCGTGATCAGCCTACCAAGCGCGCCGGTGATCCCCAATACCAATTTGGCGTTGCGCGTGATCCATCCACAAAGAATCTGACTCGCAAGACGTCTTTCTGCATGCAAGTGAGGTCAATGGTGCGTTATTAGCTGTCGTGCTTCCCTGGCTCACGCTGCTCCGGCTGAGTACATAGGGGCGCGCAAAGGGCGGGACGGTGCCATTTGGTGGCCCGAACCACGAACCGCGACGGTCTGGCCGCTCCCTGCGCGCGGCGCCCTCGTTGCCCGTGCGCCCAGTCGATGCAACGGCCGACGGAAGGGCGCGGCGGCGCGATGGAGGGGGCATGCGCGGCGGTTTGTGCGAGAGCGTCGCGTGATGATGCAAGGGCAGTTTTCCCAATCTTCAGTGCCCGGCTGGGGACCGGGCATTCGATGGCAGCCTGGCAGGGGCCTTCGGGGAAAGTATGCGAATGGGGCCCCAGGGGCACATTAGCCTTGCGGCGAAGCGACGCAGTGCGTTTTGGCTAGCCAGCCCGCGGGCTTGCTCGCGTGATTGCTCTCTCCCTGCCGGCCCAGTGGCCAGTTTCATGGAGGGTGTTTTTGGTGGTATCCGTAACCTTGTTCTCGTTGTTCGGTATGTAGAGGCCTGTGTGTGCTTGCCCTCTCAGCCGCCGCCTTCGCCGCATTGCGCGGAGCTGACGGTGGCCAGGAGCGGGAAGCTGTGATTGCACGACCGCGCCAGTCGCCGCGTTGTGCCGGCATCGGGGCGCGTAACGTTGACGGTCGGGCGCTGGCCGATGTCCAAGCGTCAGTTGGCAGTTTTCGTTTTGTGTTGTTCGGCAGGTCACTTGTGGGAGGGGCGCGGTGCGGCGCGCTTAGCGCATACCGGCTTTGGTTTTGGAGGTGTCCGGAGTCTTGGCGGTTGTGGTGATACTGGTTGTTTCTTACTGGTTGCATCCGGCTTGGGCACTTGGGCAATCGTGAAGGCCTTGGAAGGCATCCCAGGGCGGAAGATGGCGTATGAACAACATGGACGGGTGGCGGGTGCCTGGTCGTCGCTCGGTGGACACGCATGAACAGGTGCAAGAGGTGCGACGGCGATCCTGGTGAGAGAGAGAGAGGGGGGGAAATGGAACGGTGCGACATCAGCACGTATCACCCAGGCAAGGGCCCAGCACTTCATTTGGGCCGTATTCAAAGGCGTGTGTGCATGAACCTTTTGCTGTTGATTCGACACATACCGGTACGTGTGCAGTACACGCGCAAGAGCAGCGTGTCTAACGCGTTGAGACATTAAAATGGGGATGTTGCAGGAGGAGGAGATTTGCGCTGACTTGCTGGGGTTTGGACCAGCAGTTGGGACGGCGGCGCCCCGGAAGGCCGGAGGGCCCTTCAACACATTGGGTGCCGTAGAGGTGATGCCAAGAGGTGTCATGTGGGTTATTATCCGGCCGTTACAGTTTGAGCGTAGGTACAGCAGGTGCCGTACGTACACGGTTCCTGTGGGGTATACATATTTCTGTGCATATATATTTCTTACAATGTGTGGCAGCGGCAAGGTTTCGGCGCGTGTGCCGGGGCACGTCCAGGCACCATGCACTGACACGACACGTCGATGACTCGAGAACAGTGTGCTTGCTTATAATAAACAAACGTGCGCTCCTGACCAGTGACAGTGTGCGAGTCAAGTGTGTAGAGCGTCCCCTTAGGCGTTGGCGTGCCTTGAGCAGTGCGTGACCCGTGTTGGCGGCACAACGTCGTCAAACTTCTGTATGGGGGGTATGCGATGTGGGCCGCTGAAGCCGTAGCCGTCATTCGGGCGCATTTGCTGCTCCTGGCCCTGCACGTCAGTCGGCTAACGACTATGGGCTGCGTATGCCATGTTATTGCGGATGCTAATGGTAGAGGCTGGCGTGCCGGCTGTTGCACACCTGCCTCTCGTGACTCGCTCCGTCCCTTCCTGGACTTCGGTCACTCCTATCTTACATATGGCTTATGTCTCACGTGTATGGATGACAACTTGACTCATGACTTTCCGCGAAACGCAGCTCTCACCGGGTGCTCCTGGTCTTGACCCCTGTGCTCGACCAGGGGAGACCAGGGGACCCCTGGGCTCTCCCCTGTGCTCGACCTTGTAAGTCCGTAAAGACAGCAGCCCAGCCACCCAAATGGCCCCAGAGTAATGATTGGGACGGGTTGAGAGCGAGCTGGCGGAGGGCTGGCTTCTCGTGCGCGATAGAGCCACGCGACCAGTTCCTGGACCTAGGGACCGTGTCAAAACCCTTGCCGTACAGCAGCCAGCCAGCCAGAGGATTGCCGGCCACGAAGTTGGTTCCAAAGCAGCAGGTAGCATGCTGTCATTCGCTAGGTTCCGCCCTCTTGCGGCCCACCTTGAACGCGCTCTTCGGCATCGGTCCTGTAAATGTCACGCGGTAGCAAAGCGAAGTAGGTACATACATTAAACGCTTAATATAGGCCTTGCCTATGTTTGTGGACGTGACGTTAAGAGAGATGAGCCTGCAATTGATGCACTGCAGAGAGCTACTACACGATTCTGGGCGTGCCTGATACAGCGAGCGCCGAGGATATTAAAGCTGCATACAGGTAACGTCGTTCGGGCGTGCCACGTGCCCCGGATACCCCGGGTCCAGGCGCCCGGACCTGGGGAGAGTTGAGTGTCATAGCCCCCGCCTTTCTTGTGCCATGCATCGTGCAGGTCTCTGGCCAAGTCCTTGCACCCGGACGTCAGTCAGGATGTGAGGTGGAGGGCGGGGGTTTGGGTGTGTGCGTTCCCTCATTCGTCTGTTGATGCGTGACCCGGCAGCCTTGCTGTCGAGGGGCTGTGTCGCCCTACGGGAGCAGATGGCTTGCGCACTGCAGTCGGAACGGAAACCAGGAAGATGGCGTTATAAGCACTACACGACGACTGCTTGCAGCAGCACAATCTGAAGGCGTGCGACACGTGTGTTTTTACAGCTTGTATGGCCAGCATACGGTGCAACGCAATGGAGCTTGCGTTCAGATATCACTGGATGTGGATGCAAGCGCGCGCACGGTGAAAGTTGCGCTAAAAATGCCTTTGCCATTCATCAGCCTCCTGGCAATCGCCGCCCCTGTCCCCGTCCCTTGCTGCTCCTGCACCCCGTCAGGAAGACTCTGAAGAGGTCTTTGCGGAGATTAACCGGGCCTACGCCGCGCTCTCCGACCCAGACGAGCGCAAGCGGTACGATGTGTTGTGGCAGTACCACGAGGTGAGGCACAAGCGACCGCACGGCAGCGGGACAGTTCGGGGCACCTGCGGGTCGGGGAGTCACCCCCCGGAGTGGCGCTGGGGGGAAGGCTCAGTGTCCTCTGATGTATTGCATCTTCGCCGCACCCCCACGCGCCCAGCGCCGCGCTCCCATCTCGCGTGGCACGATATAGGTGCCCAGTCCTCCTTCGGTACCCTCGTGCTGCCGACGTTCTGCCCCTTCGGCGGGCCATGGCATCCTTCGCCCACCCTCCCCCCGCTGCACCCCCGCCACCGGTAGGCGCGGCAGGAGGCGGAGGACCGCGGTGAGCCGCTGAGCGCAGAGGAGGCGGAGCGGGCAGCCGCCCTGGACCGCCTAGAGGTGGGCAGAGCAACCGGATAAGTGACAAGGGCAGGAATGGACTCGGGGAGGACGCCGCCGAGCGTCGGTCGGCGCTTGATCATGAGCAGACAGCGTCAGACATTGAGGTCGAGGCTTAGCATCCACGCGCCCGAGTGCTGTCGCTAGAGCCGCGGTCTGCTGTTTGGCACGGGAGGGACAGTCATGGTGCGTGTTGTGGTGGACGAGAGGACTCCGGTCGCCATCGCTCACAGCACCGGCCTGGCAAGGACGCAACGTCCTCTTGTGCGTTCATAAGGGGTCTTTCCTCTTGGCGCACACGTCTCCTGTGGAAGATGTTCCCACAGTCGCTGTGGCCTCTGCCCCTGCGTAGCCGCCGCCATTCCGCCCCCGTGTGCTGCGCGCACAGCACAGGGGGATGGAATGGCGGCGGCTACGCACATGGGGGCGGCGATGTGCACCCCTGCCTACGCGGCCCAGCTCGTCTCGCCCGAGACTCTTCCTCTCCCTCAACGCCCGCGTCCTCCGGTGCAGGCCGCGCACAGGGAGGCTGAGCGGGCGAGGCGCATGGCGACTGAGGCGCGCAAGGCAGCAGAGCGGACTAAGAAGGCAGCGGCTGCGAAGGTAGGGGCCCTTCCAGGCGCGCTGTCTCGTGCTTTCTGTGTATATTATTCGTTACATGGAGGACCCTCCTCAGCTTGATACACAGCCTCGCCTCGCGTTGGCGGTGTGGCCTTAGGCGCCTGAGCGCCGTGCCCGCCCTTGCAGGTACGGGAGGCCCGCCGGCAAGCGGAGGCTGCCGCTAAAGCAGCCAGCGGCGCGGACACCGCGGCTGGCGGACCGGGAGCGGCCGCCGCTGCTGACGCAGCGGCGGGTGATGGACCGTCGACGAGGAGCCAGGCGCGCCGCGAGGCCAAGGCGGCGGCGCAGGCTGCCAAGCGACAGGCCCGGGAGGCGCGGCGCCACGCGACGCAGGTGCGGGCCGGGACGAGACTGCGTAGCAGTCATGCGACCGGAAAGTCCTCGTGCAGTTGCGTGCCTGTGCAGCCTCCAGTCGCGTGCTGTCAGAGCGTGCAACCCGTATATTGCAGGCCCGGGCGCCCGCCCCTGACATCGGAGCCACCCCCGGCTTCCTCGCTGTGTCGAAGAAGACACGGGGTTAGGCCCCCTGTCCAATCCGGCAGCGGCCCTGGAGCCGTTGCCGCGCGCGCTGCGTGTCGCCCCCGAATCTCCGTCTGGCCATGCCTAGTCCGTCACGCGCTTCCGTTGTCCGCCCCAGGTACGCTACTGGGCGCAGTGGGCCGAGCACGAGGCGGAGGCCGTGCGCCGCGCCGCCGGCCTGGAGCCGCTGCCGCCGTCGCCGGAGCTGCTCTGGGAGCTGCAGCTGCAGCAGCGCCAGCGGCAGCGGCGCGGACGCGAGGGACCGGGGGCCTGGGAGCCGCCGGCGCCCCCACCGGAGTGAGCTCCAGCAGCTGATAATTCGGACCATGATCGATGACGCCGCTCTACACTCCTGCCAGTCTCCGCCAGCGCTTGGATGTGTGGCCCGCATACCCAAGCGCGCAGCACATGGCGCGCAGTGCCGCCAGCGCCATCGGCGCCGCCGCCGCGGCCCTGTGGGCGCGCTTGAATGTGCGGCCGGCACGTGATGTGCGGCCACTGGTATTCCGCCTCTGCCACCACCACCATCAAGCGACCCTGGGGCCACGCAAGCAGCCTGGCATCTCGGACCCTGCGAGGAGGGCCTGTGTGGAAGAGCCCAGCGTTGCCAGCACCGTCTGAGTCGTCAATCGCCAACGGACCGATCAGCTGGGAGGCGGCCACCAACAGCGACCGCGCGCAGGCTGTATCGCCCATCGACAAGGAGGCAGCCTAAGCTGTACCGCAACAGCAACCTCCATCACGTTACGATACCTCACCATCGTATCCCTCCCATCCGGTCTTTTGCGGCTGGCCGGCTCGGGCCTGCCTTAAGGGCGTGGGCCTGGCTACCTGGGCAATGCGTTCATCCCTAGCCCCATCCGCTCCTGGCCACATGCGGCCTCCGCCGGCGCTCCGGCCGCCGGCGCTGGCGCAGCTGATGGAGAGCACCCGGTCGCGTAGACGTTGGGCGGCGCTGGCTCCGGCTCCCCCGCTGCGAAGCCGCCCTGGAGCCGACCACCGGCGGACCCGGCCCGGGTCCAGTCGTATGACAGTCCCCACCCGGCCGTGGCTTGGCGTGACTCCCTGCCCGGGAGATACCGGTTGGCCGAGCCACTGGTGGGGCGAAGGGACGGTCGGGCGTGGTCTAAGCAGCGGCGTGGATGCATTGACTCCAGGAAATGAAGCTCCAAGCGCCCGGGCGGACACCGGTTGGCCGACCCGCCGCTGGTGCGGCGGAGGGACGGCCGTGTGTGGGAACACTAGGCAGGGACGTGAATGCGATGCGAAGTGGTGGGTCCGCTTTGCGGCCGCCTCAGTGTTCACGAGGCATGGCAACTGTAAGCGCGCAGGCGCCGCCCTGTTGTACGCGCTGCCGCCGCCGGCTCATGTGTCGCGGCCGCGGCTGTACCTAGTTGGTGGTTGCCCGTCGGCATTCGCTGAGTCGATGTGTGCTTTTTACTATGAAATGATCTTGCATCGATGCCGGTATGAAACGGAGTAGGTCGGTCTGTCAATTTGCATTGAATATGATGCAAGCTGTATCCTCATATCGGGGTTGTTTGTTGGCGCCGCCTTGTGTAGCTGGATAGCCAATGCCAGTCCCGCAGTGCATGCGTGGAAGCAGGAATCCGGTCTCTGTGATATGCTTCAACCCCGGGGCACCAACCCGTCACTACCAGCTTGCAAAGGCATCGTCATTTGCCTGCTTGACAGCCTGGTCATCTTCCATTCGGGGGATTCGTCAGGCCGCACGTTTCCCCTTCCTCCGGAGGCCACGAAATTCGTTTGGCTGGGGACGATTTCGCCCCCACGGGACCGTGCCGTTGTCATAAACGTTTCGAGGGGTGCTGCCAGCGGTGCCAAAACGAAAACCGAATCATCACAAACACAAGCACCTGATACTTCACCGCCCATCAGGATCACCAAGAAACCGATGTTAATGAATCGGAACTGAGCACCTGGGCACACATCCAAGTAGGGGCTTTATGAGATGTTGTCGCGGCCGTCATGATTGGCGGCAGATGGGATCAGACCCGTACGTTTTGGGCTGTTTGCGGACCCTGAAATTCGTGTGGCTGACGACGATACGTGGCCTATCAGAACGTCATTTTTCTCAGGTCCGGGTCAAGTTTGCCCTCTCATTTTTCGTAAATCATGTCCACAATAAGGGATACTGTTCGAAAAAACGTTTAAGATAACCAGTGCTTGAGGCGTGCTCGAGGGCGATGAACGTCTGTTTGTCGTGACACATAGAAGCAGAACTCAACAGCGTGGCGGGATACTGTGGGCCAGCAATTGGTACGGCAAGTTCGGCACGCGGTGCCGTATGCATAAATTCCACGGATGCCCTCCTCAGTTCTGCCGTAGAACCCGAGCGACCCGCTAGTCGTTGCCCTCTTGTGAAGTGTGCATGGGATCTGCCGCCCCTCACCCCTGCCTAGCCCCTTCCATGCCTGGCAGCGCGGATGACCTCCCACGAGGCCATTATTTTAGCCACGTGACTGCAGACAAAGGAACACCGGTTCCGAGCCGGTAGGGGCACCTGGGTAGCTTGGTCCCAGTTCTTGTCCAGAGCCTGTCCGTGCGTTTACATTTGTAGGTGCTCTTCCTTCTCAGCGGATCTTGCGGTCTCCCCGCGGACTTAAGCCCCAGCAGGTCCCGGATCGGGTCTCGTTCCCCCATACCATCGCATCGAAATGTTGCTTATCATCTAAAAAATGAATACTTGCAAAATCACGTACTTGAAAAAGAAATGACGCCCCGGGATGGGGTATGAGGATTGGGACGGTTGGGAGGGCAGAGGCATTCGCATAATCATTGAGGGAGGGGGTTCGGCGGCGCGGCCGTGTCTTAGTAGCCCAACAATTTACGTTGTCTAGGTCACGGAACAAGGTCGCGGGACAAGGTTCGCGGGACAAAATAATTGACTCCAAGCGCACATCGTACACTTCATGCATATCAACCAGCAAGACACGACTTCAATCCAGAATCCAAAGGCCAATCACATCAAAAACACTCGCAACGGTGCCTGTGACAACTCGCGACGTCACGAGCGCCTGGCCCAAAAGGGCTGATACGATGTGGGGCCACTCAACATCCCTTGCCGCAGACCATTTCCCACTTCACGGGAACCAGCATACGCCACAGCACTGTGGAACGCTCCACAAAGCCCATATTTAACCCACAACGCCATGGCAACTACCATCATTCGTCCCCATCCAGCGGTCGGCTTCTGGTCTGCTCATGCCAGCACCTGGGGCTGAAGCCAGCCGCCCAGGCTTCCCGGCGGCAACACTTGCATGATGGCACCAGAGGCGATCATGAGTGCTTTGGAAGGCGGGTAATTCCCTTACTGACGATGTGACGCACCTGCCGCAGTCGCGGGCGCACTGGGTGGATAGCCCCCACCTTGCTGCTTCATCACCGTGGCCCGGCCTCCTCAGCCCTGCCCAGGATATTTTCGAGCCGCGAAACTATGGTTGCGAAGTCGGGCCGCTTCCGCGGATCGATTGCGAAGCAGGTGGCCGTTAGCTGGCAATATTCCTGCTCGGGCGACGTGAGCATGTCCTGCAAATCCAGGATCCGTCCGCACGGGTCATGGGGCAAACGATTGTGAGATAAGGCGTGCAGCCGGCGACCGTTCGGCGTTATCTCTGCTCAGTTTGAGCTCATCGTTGCCATTTGCCATGCCAGGCCAGCACGGCATATGGCCAACAAGCATGTCCTTTGCTTCCACGCCATGCAGCAGCACGCGCGCGACATCAACAGAGGAGTTAGCATGCATACATGGCTGCCGTACATACGCGTCAAAGCGTCCTGTACGGGTGGTGGCGCAGGTGTGACGGGTCGTGTGACGGTGTGCAGATGCCCGGCCCACCCGAGGATCATAAGCCGCTAGTCACCATGCCATTGCCTGCTCTTCGTACTGCCACCCGCCAGCCACAGCCAGTGCACGCAATCCTCAGCACCACCGCATCGCTGCCCGCTAGCTGTGTCGCACTCCGATTGACATTGCCCAGCCTTACTTCGAGTAAAAGTGCGCAGAGGTGCCGGTGCTCGCCGCGCAGGTCGAGCGCCGCGCACATGTCGAACCGAGCGCCCATCATGCCGGCATACACAGCAGCGATGCCCTCGATTGTGCACCCGTAGAAGAACTCAATGAGCATAGTGCCGTACGACCATACATCCGAGCGCGTGGACAGTCGACCGTGTGCTATAACCTGTACTCGTGCAGGAGAGCGTGGGGTGGAACGTTGGGATTGGCGGCGATGGACCGGCATCCCCGACGGCTGAGGGACGAAGAATGAGTCTGCCATGCAAGGCACGTGGGAAGGAGTCGTTGGGTGCTCCAGTCGCGTCGAAGCATGACAAGCTCGCCAGCAAGCACGAGCACTTCGGTCGGTACAGGCAATGTTCGTTCCTCCCATGTCACTTACCTCGGGAGCCATGCGTGAGGGCGTGCCTTGGTAGCGCTTGGACTGGTGGGTCGCGTCCTCTGGCAGCGGCAGGCTCAGCCCGAAGTCCGCTACCTTGGCGGTGACAGCCGGAAGGGCCGGGTCACGGACGAGGGCCGCTCTAGGGGCAGGGGAAGGGGCAGCTAAGGCTGCATCACGCGTTTCCGCTACCGATACTACCAGCAACACGTTATCTGCGGGGGAAGCGGGCGGGGATCAGAGCGTTTTTCCTTAATGACGTGAAC
>LSYV01000045.1:870913-881995 GCA_001584585.1 Gonium pectorale
CCNCCTACCTCCTCGGTCGTCGTCCTCGCCTCCACGACTGCCGCCCGCCACCGCCGCCGCCGCCTCTGGGAACGCAGCCTCGGAGGGGTTGCCCGCCACCTTGACGCTCACCGTGCACGTGCCCAGCCGGGACGTGTACAGCACGCCGCGGCCGCCGCGGCCGCCGCCGTCCGTGCCCACGGCAGATGCGGCGGCCGCGCCGACGCCAGGATGCTGTGAAGCCGGCGGGCCGTCCGGCGATGGGTGATCGAAAGCGGCGGAGCCGCCAGGGCCGAGATTGAGCGATCGGAGGTCAAAGGTGGGGCCCGCGGCACAGGGCTTGTGCCGCGGCAGGCTGCTCGGGCCTCCGGCGCTCGCTTGGTGGCCGCTCGGGGAGACTGCTAGAGATTGCTGCCGGGCTTTGTAGTAGGTGATACCCGTGGTAGCGCCCGCGCCCGATGGGTCGTCGTCGAGCTGTGACCAGGCCCGCGCGGTGGGGCCGACCCGTGGGTCCTTGTTGACAGGGGCCGCGTCACCGCGGCCATCTCCACAGGCCGTGCCGCCACCGCCGGCACGACCCGCATTCGCAGACCCGCCACCGCCGGCACGACCAGCATTCGCAGACCCGCCACCGCCGGCACGACCAGCATTCGCAGACCCGCCACCGCCGGCACGACCAGCATTCGCAGACCCGCCATCGATGCTAGAGACCGAGTTCATCGAGGCACAGCCGCTGACGTGGCTGGCGCCGCTGCCGCCTCCCAAGCTGGCGCCGTGGAGCAGGCTGCCCAATTCCCCACAGCTGGCGGGCATGTCGCGCCAGCCCGCCACCTCACCCACCACGCTGCCCGTGTGACCGCCCGCTGAGCTGACGGCGCTTAAGGAGCAGCCGTAGGCGCGGCCGCTGGCGACGGTCTCCGCCGAGGACAGCGACGGCAGGATTGGGGAGAGCGGATGAGCGCCCAATGAGCACAGCGTGGGGGTGGCGGCGGAGCAAGAAGCGCCGAAGGTCGCAGGGCCTGAGGCTGATCTGTCAGATGAGTTGATGGCTATTGGCCTGGGAGCTGTGGCCGTGATGTCGGCGGCGTGCGGGGCAGCCGGGCTTGTCCGCTGCCGCGGCGGCTTGACTGGTGATAGCGGCGGCGACGTAATCAGCCGAGTAGCAGCCGCCGCAGCCAGGGTGGCGGCGGCTGCAGTCGCCGCCTGCTGCGGGCAGTGCACAGTGGCGCGACGCGCGGTACCCTCAGTCCCGTAGATTAGCGCCGCTGGCGCCAGTACGTAGCAGACCAACAGCAGCATAGCGGTGTGGGCGGGCTGCAGGAGTGACCCGTGGGTCATAAGGTCGCACAGCGCAGCCGTCGCCACGGCGGACGCCCACTCCACCAGGCTAACCGGCACTTGCCAGCTCAGGGGTAGCTGTAAAGGGAGTGATGCAAAGGGATGATTGCGGAACTCAAAAGGCAGGGGGTGCAAGTCATCAGTGCCCGCCGCATCGGGAGATGTGAGCCTTGCGAGGGCAGAAAGGGCAAGGACAACGAGCGGGTCGGAAGGGCCTCCGGGTTCTTAAACCTACCTAAACCCTGTCCTGACCCCAGCGCACCATGCATCCTACGAAACACCGGCGGCGCGCACACAAGGAGCAGGAGGATATGAATAGCATCTCACCCTCCCGACGGTGATGGACGTAGTGGCAGCGAACAGGCCCGCCTGGCTGCGGCCCCCGACGAGGTAGTACTTGAGGGGGGTCAGGGGCAGCAGCATCGCCGCCGTACTCCGGCCGTACCGCCACCACATGATGACGGCCATGGGCACGTGGCTCTGTATGTAAGGAACGTAGGGCACGGCACGGCATGGCACGCCAAGTACGGCGGATCGAGGAGGAGTGAAGCCAAGATTACGGGGTGTCACAAGAGGCTTATACTTGGGCAGACCGCCCCCACCCCCGTTCCGCTCGTCCATCCGCCCCAATATCGGGCGGCCCGATATATAGCACCCCATGCCAGCCCCCGGCGCGGTGCGGGACTCACAAGCCACAGGGAAAGCCTGACGGTGGAGACCAGGGCGTGACGCAGCTCCAGCGGGCGGGGGTGCTGGCGGCTGCCGGCAGCGAAGCCGCCGCGCAGCCAACGCAGCGCATGTGCCGCCAGCAGCGTTGCCAGCGCCACCAGCATGGCCGCCATGTAGGCGACCTCTGGCACGTCCAGGAAGGCGACCGTGCGGAAGCTGAAGGGGTAGAGACTCCGCAGCACGTATGCCGCGCGGACTGCGATGTTGGCCCTGGTGCGGCGGGGTTGGGTCCCGGAAACGCGTGTGGGGCGACAGCCGACATCCAACTCGCCGCGCCCCGTGGTCCAGAGGACCATATCCAATCGACACACCCCCTCGATTGTCGGCCCTGTCGGCGCATATACGCTCGCCCGTCGCCATGGCGATGACGCACCCGCATGGGAAGTTAGCCGCGACACGCTGATCGTAGTCGTTGATGTATAGCGCAGGCCGCCTCTCCCGCAGCAGCGGCTCGGGCGATTCGGGGGCGGCGTCCGCGCAGTGGCAGCACGCGCGCAGGTAGAGCCCCCGGCTGAGGTGCACGGCCGGGATGATTGGGATCTGGAAGGAGAGCACCACAATGTCGAGGAGCTCGGACATCGGAAGCTTGTATGAAAGTGGCGGAGTGTGGCTGGCTCGGGCGCGCTGCCAGCCCCGGCCTACAGCAGCCCCACCCGCGAGGCGGGACTTCGTCGCTCAAATCAGTCACGGCAGCGGTCAGGAGCTGCGACGCGAGGGAAGGGGAGGCGGCAGCGCTTCGATTTGCAGAGGGGCATGATCGTTTGGCGGCCTGCGCCTTGGAGAGTTATAGATCTGCCGCGGTGTAACCTGACTTTGTGTGAAAGGGTGTCCAGAGCGCTTCGTCAAAGCGGCAGGGCAAATCGGGGTCAGGTCGGATGACTTGACTCGACACACGCGGTTATGTTACGCTTACGAATCACGAAAAACGTGGCCTGGGCGACCTGAGCAAAGGTGCTAATACTTCTTTTGCTTGCAAGGGCAGTGCTGCCCATACAGCCGGGACCCCGACTCCGCTGCAAGCGAACCCGCGCTGCCAAACTGAGGCGTCCCGTGGGCCACCCCTTACGTTCGAATACTGCCAAAGCAGCTTGCTCTCACTCCGCCTCCCAGACTTCACGAACTGCAGACCGTAGAACCCCCATCGACACAGCCACGCACGCGCACAAGCGCACCTTACTAGTGGAGGAGCGCGCGCCAAGAGCGACAGCGCACACACCTAACATGCCCTCCCAGGGCGTAGCACCTGCCGACTGTGCCAACCATCTGGAGTAAGGGAAGACCAGTCCTCGAACAAGAGGACGTCTCCATACCGGTGCGTCATCAATGATACATGCCAATACCGGGCCTTGGGCAGGGGTCCCAGGCCGCCACCGCAGCTGCACCTGCAGCAGCATACAGCGACGTATAATCCGCGGTTGGCCGCGGTCCGCGCCTCCAGTCGATGCGACTCATGCAGCCCACGCCGCAGCGGGGGGTAAAACCCAAACCCCGACACATGGCAAGCAATATGATACCTTACGTACGTCGCCAAGGAACCAACCACGACCAGTCGCACTGACCTGCGTGCAACTATGACACGACAGCTTAATCGTACACAAGGAGCCCACAAGCAACGCGTCGCTGTCCAAGCCGCCGCAGCCCAGCGTCACGAGGAGGGTCCGACGGGCGATCGAGCGACTGTCTTAAAACCGGGAAGCGAGGTGTCGCGCAGCGCGATGGCTGCAAACCCCTTGCAAAGCGCACTTGTACTGCTCCAGAGCATACTATGGAGCCGTACTGTTGTTCCCCTGCCGTACGACCAGCGAGCGTACCCAAGCAGCCTTGCAAGGCATGTGTGACGATGCAGGCTTCACTGCTGGAACAATCCAACATGAACATGACCAGGGGTCTCCAATACAGACTACACGGCAGCACGCGCTCGTCGGTAAGGGCCGGTACCAGAAGTACCACGAGCACCGAGGGCCCACACTATGGCAGTGTCATCGCACCACGTCAAGTGCCCCGCTTCTCCCGCCCGCTTCTCCGCCCCGCCTCTCAAGCCAGGCGGGCACGGGTTAGACTCAGCCCGCGATGCCATTCCGTCGGTGCTTGCGCTGCCCTCCTGCATCGCCAAGTGCGATTTCCGCCCGCTCCTCGACGAGAAAGCAATTCAAACCGCCTCAACAGGTAAAGCAATGAGGCAACGCGATGCTCTATCGGGTTCAGCGGGCCCGCGGTGGCCCTGCACTCGAGACGCACCCGCACAGGCACCCGAACCCGAACCCACACCCGCACCGCGCCCACACCTCCATGCCGCACAAGGCAAGCGACGCGGTCCGTGCAGCGCAACGCACACGCGCTGGGCGCGAAAGGTACGAGGGCAGAGGAGCTGCCTCCCATGCGGCGTGCGTGTAGTCCTAATAGGCACAGGGGCAAAGCATCGGCATGGCAGAATCCTCAGCTAAGGCTGGACGCGCCGCGCCGTTTGAGCTCGGCGCGCGTGCCGAGGGGCGCCCGACACACACATACACACGCACGCACACACACGGTTAGCCCACCTTCTAGATCATATAGAACACACGCACACACACACACACTGTTTGCAATGACACACGGTTTGCAATGACACACAGTTTGCAATGACATACGGTTTGCAACGGTGCCCATCACGTGATTTGCAAGCACGCGTGTCTATAAAGCGCATCCGCAGTACGCTGGTCCGTACGACATATGTTACCGGTACACTGCCGGAAGTGCTACTATGGCGCTGTCAACACGCCCCGGGGCGCCCCCGGGGCCCATGCCACCGGCAGACGACCGCCCTTCACCACTCGACTGGACCGCACCCGCCCCCCCGGCGTCCTGGCCCCTCACGCCGCCCCAACGATGACCGCCGGGCCGGTCCGCCCCATGCCGCCGCCGCGGACGCTGCGGTCCGGCGCTACGGACGGCCGAGCCCTGGCCATCACCTCCTCGTCCTCGCTGTCCAGGGGCGCTGCCTCCCCGCTCGCCGGCGCCGTCCAGCCGCCCACCCGGCCCCGGCTCCCCAGCGAGTCGATCTGCCCGACGCTGATCCCGCCGGCACTGAGCCGGTGGTTTCCGCTCTGGCTGGCGGTGTAGGCCCCCGTGCTAACGACGCTGCCGCGCCTGCTGCCGCTGCCGCCGCCGCCGCCGCCAGCAAGGAGCAGGCTGCCGCCACCGTTCGGGCCGCTGCCGCCGCCGACACCCGGGTGTGTGCCGCCGCGCGTGCTGGCGCCGGCGGCGCTGGCGACGCCCATGGTGAGGTTGCTGACGCTGCCGTGGCGGCTGCCGCCGGCGCCAAACCCGGGGTGCGTGCCACCGCGTGTGCCGCCGCCGGCGGCGCCGCCGGTGGCATTACTGACGCCGCCGTGCCGGCTGCCGCCGGTGCCGATTCCGGGATGCGTGCCGCCGCGTACACTGCCGCTGACGCCGGCGGCGGCGCCCAGGGTGGCATGGCTCGCGCCGCCGTGCCGGCTGCCGCCTCGTACCGCCTTGTCTTCGTAAGCCGTGCTGCCTCCGGCGTGCACGCTGGCGCTGGCGGCGGCGCCGCCGACGACGCTGCCGTGCTTGCTGCCGCCATGTCGGCTGCCGCCGTGAACTGCCTTGTCGTCGTACACCATCCCCGGAAGGCTCTCAACCACCTGCGGAGGACGAGGGGGGGGGGGTAAGGGTCACAGCGGCATGGCGGATGGTATGCGAAGACAGGATATTCTTATCAAGGGCAAACTGCCACACCGCAGCATGCGCGCTGTCCGCGCGTCGATGGCTGCCCAGATGCCAGCCCGCCTGCCCGCCTGCGCCCTGCCCAGCACCCACCCTCCAACAAGCCTCCCCTCGCCACCCGCCCGCCCACACCGCACGGATGCCAGGAAGCTCGCACCACACCACATCCGCCCCTCACGCTGCCACCAACAGCCTACCACCACCGGCAGCGACCGCACCTGCGCTCCCAAAACGGGCGCGCTAGGGTCGTCCGGATCCCCGCCCTTCGCGCCCTCGAAACGCCTTGCTCCCCTGCGCTTCCCCCCGCCCACGCTCTCACCGGCTGCACTTTGTCCTTTGCATCGTCTTCGTTGGCCGCCTTGGCCCCCGGCTGCACCGCCAGCACCATGGCCGTGAACTCCCGGTAGTCCAGCTTCCCGTCCCGGTTGGCATCCGCCTCCGCCAGCAGGGCCGCGGCGGACTCCCGACTGGACGCGGGCAGCCGGGACAGGGCGGTGGCGAGCTCCTCCCTGCGGTGCATTGGGGGGGGAGGGGGGTTGGGATCGAGATGCGGTGTATGGGGCTAGGTCTGGAGCAACAAGCGTGGGCGGCGCCTGTAGTACGGTAGTGCGGTCTGCGCTGTGCGGTCTGCGTGCAGGCGCAGGTTCGGTCCCGGGGACACGATGAGCGTCACTCGCCCAGTGCATTGCAGTGAGCCCCGCTCCGTCCCTGCCCACGGCCCGGACCTGCCCAGTATGCGCTCAGGCCGTCCCGGTCCCTGTCGGCGAAACACCTCCTTCCCGCCTCCCCCGCTGCCCTGCCCCGTGCCCCGTGGGCCTCAGGCCCTCCGCACTTTGTGATAAAGCCGTCGCCGTCCAAATCAAAGTGCTTGAAGGCCTTGAGCACGACGTCCTGCTGCTCCATGCGGCTCATGTTGTAGGTGGCGGCGATGAATTCCCGATAGTCCTGGGGAGCGGGGGGCAGGAGGCGGGGGGCGGCATGGGGCCCGGGGGCGGAAATGAAGGCCGGCGCAGGGGCGAGGGAGGCGAGAGGCGGCCCAAGTCAGTCGGCATTGCAGCGCGGAGGGAGCGGGCGCGGGCTGGGGCGGCTGCGGGCGCTCGGCAGCAGCGCCTTGAACTAAGAGAGCGGGGAGTGCCACCCGGGCCGCGCGCCCATGCCGAAGCAGGCGGCAGCGGCGTGGAGGGGACGGAGTGCGACTGCTGTCCAGACCGCGGCATCAATCCATGCGGGACAGGGCGGGCGACGCACGCCGGGGAGGACCCCGTCAGAAATGGCGACTGCAGCCCAAAACCCGGGCAGCCACGCCGCATGAACGCGTTACAAGACACCACGCGGAGCCGGGCCGCAGCGCATCTTCAGGGAAGCTCCAGGGGAAGCCACTCACGATGTATCCGTCGCCGTTCAGGTCGGCAGCCTCCAGGAGCGCGGCGGCCTCCTCGCCTGTGGGGGCCGAGGGCGGTGGTGCAAGGTGGAACGCAAGCAACATTCTCATGGCCAAGCGTGCTGCAGCAACGCCTGGTCGGCGCGTCCTGCCTGGCAAGGCCCATGCCGACTGGCCGATGGCAACATGGCGGGGGCGCGGCGCTAGAACGCTGTGTGCAGGCGAAGCACAAGGCCTGTGAAGGTGTTGCAGGGATTAAGGTGGGCCTCCTGGTGTGGAGCGCATGGAAGAGCACCGACCCACGTGCCATGCCTATGGGCCCGTGGCTGGCGGCAGGGCCTCACCCTGCATTGCCTCGCCCTTTCGCGCCAGACCCTCCCGTAGCTCCCCCAGCGACAGTAGCCCATCGCCGTTTGCGTCCAGCTCCTCGAACAGCATCTTGAGCCCCTGCAGGCGAGCACGCGAACGAGGGTGGCCGAGGGGGGAGCGAGAGCACTTGAGGGTAGCTCAAATGGTTTGCGGCCCACCAAACCCCAAAACCCAGATGAGTGGGACGGGGTCGGAGGACTGAAAGGCGTCCTCAGTTGAATCCGGCGGGCACATATCATCCCGCTCCGTCGAAGGTAGGTCCCGATCCGTCGAGTGGTTCAAGAAGGAGTGCGTGTGGGGCGGGGGCCCGCCCGCTGAGCTTGAGTGCGGCACCTTTGTGCCCTCCCAGAGACGGGTAGAAACGCGGTTGGCCTCTACCCCAGCGGCATGCGGCTGCGTGAGAAAGCGGATACCGTGACTCACCGCCACCTCCTCCGGAGGCAGCGCCGCGGCCAGGATGCGCCGGGCCTCCCGCTTGAAGGTGTTGAGGGCGTGAAACTGCGAGATGCGATCGCGTACGCCACCTGGGCACACCGCGGCGCGGGGGATTGATCGAAGAGCGATCCATATGTTACGGCATGGGCTCGGAGCGGGGGCAAACGGCGGTCCAGGAGGAGACATGACTGGTGCATGGCTGGGAGGCTGGGTGCATGGGTGCTGGAGCACCGCACTCCAGTGCCGCGTGCGGAAGGAATCGGGTGGATGGGGCCGGCAGCGGGTCGCCAGGTCCCAGGGCCGAAGCATGCAGGTGGAAACAACGCCCCTACGCGGGTGCGACAAGTGGCCCAAGAAAAGTCCGATTGGGCAACCTGCGATGCCCTCCATGGTGCAAACAGCCCACCTCGTTCACTTCCAGGAAGCAGCCCTCCCACCCGGAACGGCACTCACTGGGAATGGCCCGCACCGGCGCCGTCCCGTCAGCCCGCAACCACGGGTGCGTGAGCACCTGTGGGATCGAGCGCACAGAGCAGTGCGCTCAACGCGGGCGTGGCGGGCAAACGGCCCCATGGCTGCGGACCGGCGCTGCGAATGTTTCATCCAAGTACATATACGCAGCCGATCCTACAGGCGCACTCACTTCCATGTTTTGCTGGTAAATGTCGCACAACCAAGTCGCCGCACAGCACGAAACTCACGAGCCAGAGCCGCGGCTCGGGCTCAGCCACCCACGCGGCCATAACCGCAATGGGAAGCCCGACCGCAGCAACAACCACACACTCTCCTGCCTCCGTGAAACAGCACAGCCCCTTGGCCCTGTGCGTGGCGCCGCCGCACCAGGCGGTGCACGTAACAAGTCCGCCGCGCGGCTCCCACCTGATCCATCCGCAGCCGCCGCTCGGGGTCCTTCTCGAGCATCTTGGACACCAGGTGCCGCGCGTGGCGGGAGATGGAGGGCCACGGGTCCGAGGTGAGCGACAGCTCCTGGGGAGTAAAGGGCGGAGGGCGGAGGAGGAGGGGGGGGGGCGGGGCGGAAAGAGGAGGGGATGGAGAGGAGATGGGCAGTAGGTTGAGGCGGCAGAGCGGCGCAGCGGAGCGCTGGGGTCGGTGCGCATGGCACGCGGCGTGGCAAGGGTCGCGTGCCGCCGCTGAACCAACCAAAGACAGACCAAGTGTGTGCACGGGGGCTTGCATGTAACTTGCATTGCGGTTTCCGCCTCAGGACGTCCGACCAAGGGGGCGAGCCATCCCGACAGCAGGTTGAGCGGGTTTCGACCTGCTACCTACGGTATCATTAAGGCCCGGAGCGACCCCGTTCCTGAACTACACATTGGCGTACCGGTATGCGCGCAATGTAAGCTCCCCTTTCTTTTCCTTTCTCTCTTCCAATCCACGCACATTTCCAGTGCTTCCAGTGCGCCGCACCTGTGAGCCGCAGAGTCAGACGCATGTACCTCACCTGGGTGCGCACGTTCTTCAGGATCTCCGCGTCCGAGTTGCCCGTGAAGGGCGGCTGCCCCGACAGCAGGATGTGCAGTATCACGCCCAGCGACCACACGTCGCATCCCTTGCCGTACGATCTGTCGACCACCTCTGCGAATTGGGGAGGGGGCGAAGAGAGGTTGACGCTTTTGGAAGCCCGGCAAACTGGTAATACGATGGCTGGCGCAAAGCGATGGGCGAGTCGGGCAGGAGGAACCCGCGAGGTGGGGCGGGGGAGGGGGCGTTACGAGCCATGGGCGGAAACGCAGCTCTGGTAGGGGCGGGGGCGCGCTGTACAGAGAGGCGGGGAGGAGCCTCGTCCATAGACCAACCCGAAGGTGGCACATACGGGCACTGTCCCGCCCGCGGCGCAGGGCATGCCGGCGCCGAGCCCTCCCCACGGCCTCGCCCAGCGGACTAGAGGTCCTTCCGGGGCCCCCGTGCACCCCGTCCCTGCCCTCCCGTCCTCCCGTCCTCCCCACCCGGCGCGATGTAGTAGGGCGAGCCGACCACCTCGTTCATCTCCTGGCCCTCCCGGAAGAAGCAGCTCAGCCCAAAGTCCGCCAGCTTGATGGCCGCGTCGGGGCTCTTGTCCGTTATAAGGAAGTTCTCGGGCTGCAGGACGGTGGTGGGGAGGTGGGGAACATGGGCAACATCGGCACTCCCAGCGCGGCAAAGCCGCGACAAGGAAGTCACGTTACCCACGCCTGCAACATCTAGGCCAGCTGTATGCCAGGATTAGAGTCCCGCACAGGTTCGGGGCACGCGCCCTCTGTCGCTGGGATGCCGCATAACCCAACCGGGATGCTCAGCCCCCCACACGCACAGCGCCCGCGCGGGCCGGCCCCGCACCTCGCCCGCCCCTTGCCCACCGCGCGTTTGCGTTCTCTTCTCCCCGGCCCGGCGCATCCGCCCCGGTGCCCTGTGCGAACATCGCATCCGTGCCCACCGTTGAGGTCCCGGCGCGCCACACGGCCCCGCGTGTGAAAGTTACGTCAACGTCTCTACCGGTCGTCACCACATCGAACCATTCGCGCCCTACAACGCTCCTACACCCACAATGTCACTGTCCCAGTAGAGTAGAGGCCGTGAATAGCTCGTCATGCAACTGTGCTACTCCTTAGACGGAGCCCCCCCACCTTGAGGTCTCTGTGTACGACGCCCAGCGTGTGGCAGTACGACACAGTCTCCACCAGGCCGCGGAACAGCGCCGCCGCGGAGCGCTCAGTGATGGTGGACGTCGACTCCATGCGCTCAAAGAGGTCGCCGCCTGAGTGCGGCGCACACGGGGGGGTCACCGAGCGTGGCAGGGTGAGCGGCAAAGGATTGCGCAATATTCACTTTATGGCAGGACGACCCGTTGACCGGAAACCTACCGCCCGTCAGCCGAGCGCGATGCACTTTCAGTCTTGAAGTGGACGTGACCGCGGATCTTCGTTGTCACCCTCCATCCTCCCTTCCCTCCGGCAGCCACCACCAGCAACCCATAATACCGTATGCCATGCGCAACGCCGCCACTGTGTGCGAATCCGCGCACCCCTCGCCCCATTTCCTCCTGCGCCCCACCCGCCATACCCCCGTCCATGGCCCCCTCTTTCCGTCCACGCCCACGGATTCAACCCCCCCCCCCGCGTCGGCTNCAC
>LSYV01000045.1:882261-892950 GCA_001584585.1 Gonium pectorale
TAACGGTTTAGGGGTCGTCCGTCGACGAACGACGGACGGCGACGGACGACGGACGACGGCGACGGGGCGGGGGGGCCCGCAACCGGCATCGTACGGCATTGTACGGCGTCCGAGCAACGCAGGCGCCCACCCTGGTGATGGGCGCGGGCTCGATGCACCCTGGCTGCCCACTGCCCGGCCCCCTCGATGCTCTTCCAGGCTCCGCCCCCACCCGCAGGCGCGCATTTCAAAACCCTCCCCCGGGTTCCGGCTGAGTATGCTCGACGCCCTAGACGGCCCGCCGCTCCTGGGCCCTGCTTGTCAGACGGCCCCACCTGGGCCGTCTCCCAGTGCCCAACGCCAGAGTGCTCCCGCGCGGCCACAGGGGCTGTCCCCAGCCGAGCACGTGACGCAGCGTCTCCATCCTCCGCCCAAGGCGATTCAGGCCGCCGTCCGCCGTTCCCGAACAGGTGCAGGCCGCCCTGGGCTGCGTCAGAGCCAGCCCTTACCCGCCCACCAACATCCCCCAGGGCCGCCATCCCCGGCCCCCGCCCCGTCGCCGCCCCCGCCCCCCCCCTCTCCCCTGACCTGCCCCAGGGCCGCCATACCTGGCCAACACACCGTCTTCGGCCCCCATCGCGCCCCCCCCCTCACCCGCGCAGGTGGTGCAGCACCTCGATTTCCCGCCGGATGTCCCGGATGGAGTTGGGCCCCGTGAGCTTGCGCTTGCTGATCTGTTTGCACGCAAATCTGTCTCCCGCGCCGTTGGTCACCACATAAATGGTGCCGAACTGCCCCTTGTTGATCATCGCGCCGAACTTGAACTCCTGCGTGGGAGGGGTCGGGCGGGGCGGGGCGGGCGTAAGACCTGTACGAAGGCTGCATGCCTGGCCTTTCGTCCTGTTCGCCCATCCGGCCGCCGACACAGACCCCATGGCCGGCGCAAGGAGGCGGCCTCCAGGGGGGCACGTGCGGCTCACCGGCCAAATACATGCCAAGCCAGCGGCCAGTAACCCTGGCGATGCATCTCCCGGTCCCAAGCCGCAGCGTCCGCTGCCGCCACCTCGACAGAGCCTGCGACGCCTTGCCGCATCTAGCGACCCGACACCACCGCGGCAGCTGCCGGCAGCTGCCGCCACCACGGCGGCCCATCCCAAAGCAGCAGCCGTGTGCGCCGTCGGCCGTGCGCACCAGCACACCTCTGCATGCGCCTGCCGAGCACTCCCCCCTGTTGCATCCCGGATCCCGTTAGCTTCTTCAGTAGCCCTCGCCAGCCCCCGGGCCCGCGGCTTCGGCGGGCGGCCGCCCACCTTCTTGATGTCATCCGTCGGGCGGGTAATCCACACCTGCCCTTCCTGCGAACCCAGAGCCGACAGCCGCCGCACGGCCTGCGCGCTCTTGGCCTTCTGCGCCCCGAGCACCTGCGGTTGGGGAGGGCGGGGCAGGTCAAGGAAGGGAGGGCAGGGCGTGGAGGGACAAGATCAGCAGGCAAGCACATGGTGCTGGGAGGTTGACATAGACCGAGAGACTCTGGCATTGGGCGGCTGGTAGGGCGCCGCCCGAGAGTTGCTGCGGGGCCTGGGTGGGTGGAGAGCGTGCCGCCCCGAGCACCTGGCCGAGTGAAGGAAGCGGTAAGGACCGGGGACTGGGACGTAACGTGGGGCGTGGGGCGTAACGTGGGGCGTGCAATCGAGGTGTATTGGGTGGTTCTCGGGTGGTGGCAGGGGGGCTATCGGAGGGCGAGGCCGGGGGGATCTCGAAGCCGGCAAAGGTGAAGGAGCATCATGGAGGGGGAAAGGGTGTTGAGCAAAGCAAATGCTTGAAGCGTCTCCAGCAGAAGAGCTGCATCTTTCAGGCTGCAGCGGCTGGCGGCCAGGCCACAGACTTCAGCTGCCCAGGGGGCGGGCGGTCACAGGGCACCGCGCGCGGTTGAGTGACGCCTTGTGGAAGCGCTCCAGGGACCGATGCCGCCAGTATGGAGTTGTGGCGGCAGGAGTTTGGGGCCCAGACGGGTCGGGCTCTGTCACGCCGGTGCTATGGACGGGCGCGCAGGCCCAGCCCTATGCTCCCTGTGGTTGACAGTACCGCCCATGCAGCCCCGGGAGCATGCTCCCACTGGCCCCGGGAGCTAATACGCTTATTTGGTTGGCAGATGCGAAACGGCCCCGGTGCCCATCGTGACAGCATATCATCGGTAGACCATGCCCACGCCCTCCCGCCCAACGATGGCCCACGCGGCCCCCAACGGCTGTCGTAGCTGGGCGCCACCCAACACCCTGTCACCAGCCCGCGCGAAGCCGAAGCCGCGTAGACAGGGTGTGTGGGGGGGCACATGGATAGCCGTCCCAGATCCCCAAACTAGTGCCGCAGCGGGGGGAGGGCTCTTGCTCTAGGGCCCCAATGTCCCCATGTTCATGTAGCTGGCCGAGAAGATGAGGAGGGCCTAGGGAGGGGCGCCCAAACCAGCACATGTCCCCACGGAGTGGAGCGCCACCGACGAGCACCACGGCGCACCCCGACATACGTCAGCCAAAGCCCTACACACCTGCTGCGCTAGCTCGGCCTCCTCCTTGGAGCTGCAGCTCCCCATAGGCACAAAGGCTCGGCAGCGAGCTGGCGAAGGTCCTCGATGTCGCACGACAGCAACGGGTTTGGATGCCGCACCGTCTACGCCACACTGTCAACGTGCATTGCACTTAATACAGTCACATTTATGGCCGCCCAATCCATCGGGGCGTAAGCCTTTGGCAGTGTAAGACGGCTGGGTCGAGAGTTGAAGTAACGGGTATGATTTAGGTGCTGAATTAGTTGAAGGTGCTCAGTTGCAGCTTAGATGCTTTGCCGCCCGTAAAAACGCCGCGGCATTATTTTGGGAAGGAAAAGCGGAGACTCAAATTGGCCGTATTATTGAATGTGATGAGCAGAAAAGGTATGCGATAGGCCGAAAACAGCAGCGAGAAGGGTTTGACACGTGAGGAAGCTGGCATTAGTGCTTATGCAAGAACATAAGTCGAGGGCAGGGATAGCGGTAGTGCACGTTGTGTTTGAGGCAAGGATGCCACGCGTACGTCCGTACAGGGTGGCGGTTGTTGCAACGGAGAAACGGCTTCATCAAGCTATCATCTATAATTTAAAAATCAAAGATATCTTTAACACATAATTACGCCTGAACCTAGCCAGTGTGAATACGCGTGTTCTGCAAGTCTGGTGTACAGAGCATGAGCGTGAGCGTGAGACACCGGAGCACAGCAGCACACCGGAAGTTTGCAAAGAGCATCCCGAGCCCCAGTGGGAAGTGTAAGTGACCAGTCTACTACTTCTCCGCATTACCAAGACCGGCTTTTAGCTCACTTAGTACGCCTTATTGAGAATTAGTAAATCAATTTGCTGTTGGCACCAAGGATTTGTGATGCGCGCGTGATGCGCCCGTGATATTCCCCTGGTCCCTCCCAGGGGAGATCTACACTGCACGCACGTCTGTTCTCGTGAGCACGTGCAGTGCTGCGGCCTGGCGTTCATCTCCTCTTCTCCTTTGTTTTCGTCGTCCTGCCTTCCTGCTCTGTGGTCTTTAGGTGCAGGGCTATTTCTCTTCGTATGTGCGCTATCTGCGCTGTCGGTGTTTGGCAGGGTGCTTGGTCTTGGCTGCCGTGGTGCGCTGTAAGTAGGGCAGCGGTTCGGTGGTTCTCGTCACGGCAAGGCTTTCAGTCCCTCCCCTGGTCCCTCCGATGTCTGCGCCCTTCAATTGCCTTTCCTAGCCTCTCCACTAAACTTTTCCACAGTCACAAAGGGAAGACTCCTATACATCGTGGCGTACGGCAGAAAGCAGCAGCGACGGGGACCTGCGTCTTATGACCTCTCTATACATATGAGTTGTCCGTTGCTCACTATCTGTCTCCTGCGAGCATCCCGCCATGTAGTGTCTTGGGGACACTGCCGGCACTCGCCACGTCGCCAGCAGGATTGGCTGAACCAGCACCCCTGGGCCGCACTGACGGGCATCGTCCAGCCGCCATAAAAAGAGAACCAAAAACGGGGAAGGCAGCCTCTACGGACATACACACCCGAGGGTGTGATGTTTCCAGCAGGGCGCCGAGTACAGGGCATGGTGGGAGAGATAAACGAGCAGACGGGCCCCCCGGTGTGTCACCAGAATAGTTACCTGACTATATACGTGCCATGGGATGCTAAGGCCAGAGCACGTTGGGACACGCCATTTCAAGTCATCCCTACCTCCTCCTCAACTCTCGTCCAGTGACTGGCTGAGGAGTATCAGGCGCGTCTGTCTGCGGCCCGCTGGCTCCGTGGGGCGGGCAGTTGGCAGTTACTGTAGCCGTGGCTGGATCGCCGAAAGAAAGAGCACACAATTCTAAACACATACGCGATGTTTTGATACGATTTGACGCATACTGTCTGCAGCGTCTGTCGCGATACCAAATGTCCGAACCTCCGACCTTGCCGTTCATGATTTGGTCCCTCTTCAAGCGCTATTGAGGCGCTCTGAAACAATAGACAGCTCGATGTTTGCCCGGCAACCAGCGCGGGAGGGCACCACTCGCGTCCGTCATCGGCGCGGCGCTTGGAGCGTTCTACGTGGTTATGCCTCCTGGGAGGCCCCGACCTGGCAACACGTAGGCGGTTTCCTCCGCGCCCGCCTTACCGGCGCGTGGCCAATTTCCACAAACCCTTGCACGCGTCACCGCCCCCCTCCCCCCTCCCCAGGTGGCTGCCCAGCCAGCGCATGGCCCGACTGACGCCGTGCATGGCCCGTGGTCTCGGCCGTCGAGCGCCGCGACCACACCGGCGGCGAGCCACAGGACCAGAGCTGCTGTCGGCGCTGCTGCGACGTGCCCCACGGGGGCTGCTGGTGACCCGCAGGCGCCTCCGCCAGCAGTCATCGTGACCTCGTACAACGAGCGGCCAGACGTGGCGCGCGCTGCCGTGGAGCACATCTCCCTCGCGTTTGAGGACGACCCGTCCACCATGTACTTCTGCAGGTGGGGCCACGGGTGCCACGCACGGAGACCTGTGGGTCGGTGGCGTCACTGGGCCCAGTCAGGCACGGATGCCATATGCCCTATGCCCTAGCCCTGTCACCCCAGTTCAGGCTCGTGAGTTTTGCTACTGGCGGCCCCAATCCCCGCGACGTACTGCGCCCAAGCCGACGGCACCAAGCCGCCAGGCCCCAGTTCGGCATGTGTGCAAACGCGTAACAGCAGCCTCCACGGCCTCCGCATCTAGTTATCACATTCCTCCACGGACAAGCCCTTGCAGTGCTCCTGCATCTGCCTTACCAAACTCACCCTGCCCCCCACTGTCCCCACTGTCCTCCCCTCTCCCGCCCTGCCGCCGCCTCCATCCCAACCCTGCGCAAGGCGCGACAAGCGTGTCGACTTCTACCGCTCCGTGCTGTCGTGCCTGCTGGAGTGGTACCCCAGGGAGCGGCAGATAGTGAGGTGCGTCGCTCGGCGGGCCGGGGGGAAGGCCCCTTGGGCATAGGAACGACAGCCGGGAGACCGACGAGATGAGATGAGAGGGTCCGGACCGGCGAACTGCAACTGCTGCAGGGCATGGCGCTGACGGGCACAGTTGTTACGTGCATGGCTGCGTGCGTCTGTGCCGACTTGCTCGGTGGCGTATTGGAACTCCTACCTGTATTGCGCGACACTCCACTCCACGCGCCCCGCACAGTAACGCCTCCTGCCCTCACCCGCACCGTCCTCTTCAGTTCACCCGCCGCGCCCCGTTCCGGCTCCCGCCTCGTGCCCATCTACCACCCCCATCCGCCCCTCCTTTCCCCCGCTGGCCGCAGCACGCTGCCGCCCGACGCCGCCGCCTTTGTGTACCTGTACCCCCGGCTGCGGCCGCTGGGGGCGTGGGCCAAGCTCCTGCGCGGTGGGCTGGCGCCGCTGCTGAGCGTCCGCCTGGACCGCATGGCCGCGGGCGCCGAGGCGGGGGAGTTCTTTGAGGAGAAGCGGGAGGCCTTCCTGCGGGTGGGGGCTCTGATTTGAGAGACGTGCGTGTGGGTTTGACAGGTGTACGAGGCGAATGTCGGGTGCGGGTTGAGGGACGTGCGTGTGGGTGTGACAGGTGTACGAGGCGAATGTCGGGTGCGGGCGCGACGGGTGTGGCAAGAGGCGTTGGTCGGGGGCCAGCGGCGGAAGTTCTGGAGGGGTGAATGTGTGTGTGGTTTTTTGAAAAGGAACACCGCATACGACGAGCGTGTGTGGTGCGTGGTGTGTGGTGTGTGGTGTGCGGTGTGTGTGCGCGCGGGCACCGCGAGCTGGTAGGTCAAGTGCTGGCAAGAAGGAAAGGCGGGCAAAGGGGAAGGCGAGCAGGCACGGGTGCAGGGGTGCAGGGGCGGGAGGCGCTTGCCCGGGGGCAAGGTGCACGGCCGATGCCCGGGGAGGTGAGGAGGTGAGGAGGTGCCCGCTCCTTACCTCCTCGGGCTGCGTACCGTGGAGGTAAAGGCCAGGCGTACCGGGCCTTCCGGCGCCTGCCTCCGCCTCGCTCCAATGCCGCCAGTCGCGGCAGATCTAGAGCTCACACCCTACCCCCCTCCTCCGCTCCCTTGGCATGCACGCGTACCCAGCCCGTGCCCCCCGCCCCGTGCCCCACTCCCACCCCCCCCCCTTTCCCCGGCCCCACGCGCCCCCTGCCCCCGCCCCCACACACAGGAGCACGGCCCCTTCCTGTACGTGTCCGTCATGGGAGTGCGGCCGTCCAGGCAGGGCCGCGGGCTGGGCAGCGCCCTGCTGGCGTTTCTGTGCGATCGGGCGGACGCGGCGGGGCTGCCCATGTACATCGAGGCCACGTCGCCGCGCAACCAGCTGCTGTACGAGCGCTTTGGGTTCAGGCTGCTCGAGGTGGGTGGCTGGGTGGGTGGGTGGGTGGGCGGGCTGGTGGGTGGGGGAATGGGTGGGTGCGGCCAGGGAGTGCCCTCCCGGAGGACCGGGCCATGGTCTCGTCCGCGCTTGCCGAGGAGGCCGGGCTCGCGGGCTGGGGCCCTCCTCGTACCCCGGGCTGCGTACTGCCGCTGGCTGGCGACACAACTTTCGGCCCTGTCCTCTTATCGCCTTTCCACCTGACGGCGGTAGAATGTTGCTGGATAACAATGTGCTGTTGCTGTTATCATAACAGACCTGAGTTCTGTAACTCTCACTTGCCCCTCCTCTCTGTCGCCCCCCCCCCCATGTTTTGTACCAGGCCTGGCGGGGCAACCCCGAGATGCCCTTCACCTGCCTCATGGCGCGACTGCCGCAGCCGCTTGCCGCCGAAGCCGAGCCCTCGGTGTGCCAGGACGCTGAGCCCGGGGTCAGGGCGGGTGCCGAGGCGCCCGCTGCTGATGCTGGGCACTCGGCTGCGGTTGCGGCGATGGGCGCGGAGGGCACTGCCCCGGCCGGTTCGTCGGGGCACGGTGATGACTCGCAGCAGCCGCAGTCGTCCCCGCAGCCCCTGCGGCCCCCCGGGATCTGGGGACTCACCCCACAGCAGCGGCGCGGCCGCTTCACGGATGCACGGCGGCAGCAGCAGGAGCGTACGGCAGTGGCAAGGTACGACGACGCCGGCGCCGACGAGTACTGGCCCTGGTGGCCGGAGGGGCCCCACGAGTCGCGCAGCATCGTCGCAGCCGCTACCGCGGGCGTCCCACAGGCCAGCGCCGGCCCGAACGCTGGGCCACCCGACCAGCCGCTGGCGGCTGGCGGTGATCTTTCCGTGGTGGGCGAGTCCAGCTCGGCCGACTCCGCGGTGTACTTGGCTGCGGCGGCCGCCGTGCGCGCCGCAGGAGCGCCGACGTCGGCAGCACCCGGCCCGCGGTCAGGGCGGGGCGGGGCGATGGCGGCGTTTGCAGGAGGTGAGGGCGCGGAGGCGGAGGCAGAGGCGGGTCCAGGCGCTTTGGGAGGCGCCTTGGTGCGCGAAGCGGCGCCAGACGCGGCAGCGACGGCGGGGAGGGCCGCGAGCGGCAGCGGCGGTGGCGGCGATGCCGCGGACGGTGGCGCCGGGAGGAGTAGTGGCAGCAGCGAGGGTCGCGGCAGCAGCGGCGGGCGGGCGTCACCCAGCGCCATCGGTAACAGTATTGCCAACAAGGATGGATCTAGTTTGGATCCAGAAGCGGAGGAGGGCGGCACTTACCGCTCGGGCTGGTTCCCCGGCAGCGGGCGATGGGGTCCGACGCACGACAGCGCTCGAGACGACGATGGCGACCGGGGCGGCGGCAGTGGCGGCGGGAGCGGCTGGGGTGGCGGCGGCAGCGGCTGGAGCTGGCTCAATGGTGGCGGTGGCGGCGGTGACGGTGATGGTGGCGGTGATGGCGGTGATGCCGACTGAGGCTCGGCCGGTTCGTCAGTATGCGGCCACGTCCCCGAAAAAATGCTTATGCGATCGGTCACGTGAGTTGTTTACGGCAGAGTTATATCGTGGCCTTGGCTGCGCTCCTATTTGCATGGCTTTATGCAAGTATTCTTCCATTGCCAGGGTTGCAGCTTCCTATGTTGTGTGTCTTGGCCTCGGGGTTGGGCTGCCGTGGCTAAAGCCGCGGGAGAGGCCGGTACCCCGCGCACCACTGACTGCTTGCCACACGCCCGGCGGCGGCAGGGAGCGCGCGCGGGCCATCACCGGCAGGGCAGGGCAGGGGCTGGGCGGGGTCATCTCCAGGTCGGGCTCAATGGTGGGGGACTGCGTGACGCGACCCAGCGCGGGACCGGGGGCCGGGTCCGCCGCGTCCTACGTTGCGGAGGGCAGCGTCGTGAGCTCCACCCGAGACGCCCCGCGGCAACGCCGCCGCCATGTCGACGGAGCAGCGCGGCGGCGCTGCCGCCGCAGCCGCGGCAGCGGCGCCAGAGGGGGCTGTTGCAGCGACAAGCGTCTCCGGCCGTCAAACGAGGTGTCGGTAGTCGTGGGGTGTGCGTGCGGCCCGAGGAGAGGGGCGTGCGGCCGGAAGAGGGGGGCGTGCGGCCCGAAGAGGGGCGCGTGCGGCCCGAAGAGGGGGGCGAAGCCCGCCTGGCGGAGGTGGGGCCGCACCGTTATGCGCACCCGCGCCGCGATCATCGCACAACGGACGAACGGGCACATGGTTCGGCCCCGGGCCCGGCCCCGGCCCAAATGCCGTCTGGTGATAGCTTTGATGGTGTCTGCGCCCAGTGCGCCGCTCCGTACTGCAAGGCGGGGCGGAAACTGTTTCGCAGCGGATGGTAACGAAGGGGCAAGACATGAACACGGAGTTCGTTCTTGACGCGGGGAGACCGGCCGGCGCTCGTGGGTGCCCTGCGGTCCGCGGAAGAATACCGCCGCGTTCCTGAGTGCGCAATTGCCGCTCTAGAACTCAAAGCGGCCGATGATCGCGTACAAGGAGCGACCCCTGGGTCGCTGCTGGGGCATGGGTGGATTCGTAATCCCGCAAATCGGACAGCGTCCCGGACTCCCTTTTGCGTCTCTCTTGGCTTCGGTCTAATTAACCAGCCGAGTATCATTAACTTGTTCACTTGGAGCTCCAATCGTCTGACGCAATGCACGAGAGACGTACGCGAGGCCAGCAGCGCTCGCGGGGCCCGGCGACCAAGGCCCCGCTGCGCTGCGTCTTCGAGTGACGATAGCTCTTGCGCAATCAGCGCTCGTTTCAGCTCAGGAACCTCCGGTGACGAGAGAATTCCATCAGGGCAGCACTTGGCTGTGGTTCGGGGGAGGCTGCGTCCCTGAGGCGGCCTAGGCCGCGCATAGCTTCGCCGTCCCCGGCCCTGTCAAGTCAAAGCAAGGTATTCGCCGACTGCGCGTATGGCTTCGCTGCTCGATCCGCGCGCTCCTCCCGCCGCCGCAACCCGCGGTGCGACCCGGAGGGCTTTGGCCGCGTGGCTCTTTTACATTTACTTTGCGCAAGCCCACGAGACAACCGACTACATCGTGCTGCTGCTAGAGCTGCTGATCATGCCCGCGGTCCACCTCAGCCGCTGCGTCGCGCTGCGCGCCGGCTGCGACGTCCCGCGTCCGACGGATGAGCGATCAGAGCTGCGAGTCGGAGCCGCCGCGTCGGCGGCGACGCATGCGGCGCCGGCGGCCCGGCCCGCGCTATGGCTGGGAGCCTACGACCAGTCGGTTGTTCGCGACTTCCCGTGCGGGTGCGCGACCGGGCGCACGTCCGTCTGGGTGCTGTGCCGTGCGGGTGCGGGTGCGACGACGGCGGGGACAGCCTCATCGGGGCCCAACGGGAGAGCCACGCGCCGTAGGCCGCTCGTACGTACCTTCGCAGCCTCAGCTCCCCACTCCGCCCCCAGCTGCCGCCGTCCGCATGCCGCTCGTAGTACACGCATGCATCCCAACAGATTCCCCCGTCGGCTGTGCGACGCATCCCGCTGACCCAATGCATCAATGCATCCCCCCGTCCTCCTTCCATCGCCCGGGAGGCCCATGAGGCGCCTCACCCTTCCCCCACGCACCGCGTCCCACCAAAGTCACCAATGCCCCTCCTGCGCCCCTCCCGCAACCGCGGGCTGCCTCATTCCCACCCCCCCTGCTGCACGGCCCGACGGCGCACACAGGCTGGGCCTCCCGGGCCGCGCCGCGTACCTGCTCCGCCGCCTGTACCCCTTCCGCCTCGCCGCCGTCGCACAGCTCGACCTCGCGGTGCCGCTCTACGTCGCGGCCGCGGGCGCCGGCCTAGCGCTGTTGCTGGCATGCCGGCTGGCGCGGCCTGGGCGCCGCGGCGGCCGGCCGCGGGCC
>LSYV01000045.1:895189-906066 GCA_001584585.1 Gonium pectorale
GCGGTGGACCTCCGCACCCTCTGCGCCTGCCCACCTGGACCCGCCGCCGCCTCCAGCACCCACCTACAATCCCGCGGCGCCGAGCGGACCCTTGCTTCAGGCTGAGCCCAAGGTGCGGTCGGCACTGCCTCTGTCGAGCTCCGCACCGGCCGCCGTGGGCTCAGCTGCCGCCGCCGGCGGCAGCGGCGGCGTGTTGTACACGTCACGGCTGGGTACATGTGTGGTGAGCGTCAAGGCGGCCGGCCACCCCCCTAACGAGGCTGCGTTCCCAGAGGTGGCGGCGGCGGTGGCGGGCGCAGCGGGCGGTGCACTGCGCGCGTACAATGCCGCCGCGCTGACGGCGGCGGTGGCGGCAGCGAGGGCGGGGTCAGAGGCGGCAGGTGGCGGCGGCCGCCGCCGGCGGAGCCTCATGAGCATCATAGGGAGCAGCGGCGTGGTGGTGCGCGGCTGCGTGCACCTCATACAAGTGGTGCGGATTCCCAGGTACGGCGGGACTGTGTACGGGACTGTGAAGCGAAAGTACTGCATGTGCTTGGCGCCAGTGGCGCCATTGGCACGCAGCTGCTACGGCTAAGCGAAACGGCATTCCGCGCGCACACACGGCGCCATGGGGGTCATGCGGCCCCAGCGACCCGAGGCCGGATCGGTCAGCAGCGCGCAATGCTGCCTCCTGTGTATTACCTAAGCGTCGAGTACGGCATGCAGCTGCGCGTACGGCAGGCAGACGTGGACCTGAACCGCCCAGGGTGGGCATCGGGCAGGCGGGGCAGCACCCAGCATGCGAACGTACCGTAACCCTGCTTCCCCCACCTCCTCACCTGCCTCCCTACTCAACGACCCTAACCTCATGAGTCATGACCCCACTCGTGCGACGCCGCGGCCCCCCCCGCAACCTCTCCCCCTCCGGCGCCCCTATCCGAAACCCCTACCGCACACCACACCGCGCCCCCTCGTGTAACCCCTACCGCAAACCCCTACCCTACCCTCTTGTAACCCCTACCGCAACCCCTACCGCGCGCGCCGTGTGCCGAATGTTGCGTGTGTTGGTGCGCCGCAGGACGGCGCCAGCGCGGGGCCGGGTGGCGCTGCCGCGTCATTCCATCCAGGGCCCCTTCGTCACACACGCGGTGCCGGTGCCGGCCCTGGCGCGGACCCGGTCGGACGAGGATGCGTCGGGTCGCCCGGACCTGGGTCCGGGTCTGGGTCTGGCGGCGGCGCCGCCGGCGGGCGACAATGGTCCCCCTGGCGGCCGCGACGACGCTCATGAGGAGGCGGCAACGGGAGGCGGTGCCGAGGCAGGCGCAGGTAGCGGCGACGCATGGGGACAGGAGCGTGAGGAAGGGGCAGACGTGGGCGAGCAGCCCATGCTGCCGGAGTACTACTGCGAAGCGACCGCGCCGCATAGCGCAGCTGCCGGGCTGGTTGGCGGCATCCGTGTAGTGCACACGGAGCTTATATTGCCGACGCTGTCAACGCCGTCGACGCCCTGGTCGTCGCGCCGGCGCCCGCGCTCCCCGCCGCCGCCGATGCCGGCACTCTTCATGTCCAGCGCTGCTACTTCCAACGCCGAGGCAGCAGAGCTCCAGCGTCGCAGCATCAGCGCTGGCGCCACCGGCGCCGCCGGCTCCACAGCCGCCGCGGTCGGGGCGGCAGCCGCGGCTGAAGTGTGCAGAGCATTCCCGCACCCGCGGGGGAGCGGCAGCGGAACCGCCGCAGGAACGGTGGCAGCGGCGGCGGCGGCATCTCCGCTCACGAGGCGCGGGGGTGGCCACGGTCATCATACCAGCATGCCTGCATTCAGCCTTCTGGCGCCCGGCGGCAGCGGCCATTCCGCGGGTCCGCTGGACGCCGCTGGCCTGCGCAACTACCTGAGCACCGCCAGCGCCTACAGCGGCGGCAACGCATTCAGCAGCCACGGCAGCAACGCCGCCACGCGCAGTGTAGCTCCGGGACCCGAAGGCGCGTCGGCGCTCCCGCCCGCCCAGGGCAGCGGGGGCGACGCGGCGACGGCAATCTCCAGCTCAGGTCTCTGTGTATCGCCGTGGGGCGCCGGCGGCGGCGGCGGCGCTGCCGCTGGCGCCGCCCCAGGTGCCGACGCCGAGGCGGAGGGCCCGGATCAGATACTGCCAATGGGGCTTCACGGGCTGTTCTCATCGACCCATGGGTCGTGCATCGGCCTGCCTACGCAGCTGGTCCGCGAGAGCCGTGAGGAGGAGGAGGGGGAAGATGACACGGAGCAGACGAAGGGGCCAGCGGCCGGAAGCGGTGTTCACGGCTGGGGCGAGGAGGCATCGGAGGCCGCACCTGCGGCTGACAGGGCCTGGGGACCGCGCACGGATGCCGCCCCAGTCCTCCTCGAGTCGCCTGAAGCCACGCTGTACGGCACCCTTCTTAGCATGTACCGCAAGGTCGCATCGCTCGGCGGCGGCGCCGACGGCGCTGACGGCGACCGGCCGGAGAGCCAGGCAGCGGCGGCAGCGGCCATATCCCCCCGGCGAGGGCTGGCGGCAGCAGGCGGCGTGAGCGGTGGCGGCGCCACCGCCACCGCTGACGGCACTGGCGACGTCGTTGGCGCCGGCGATGATGCCGCCTCCCTGCCGCCCCTGGACTGCTACCTTGATGCTGTGGCGGTGGCTTTGGAGCCGGCGACTGGGGCCGGGGCTGTCCCAGGCGCCCGGAGCGGCGCTGGACCACGCGAGTCTTTGGTCACGTCCCATGACGCTCGTGACGCGACGGAGCGCCGCGCGAATGTGCGGGCCCGGCTCATCCTGTCGCCCGCGGCTGTGGCAGGCATCGCGGATCTGCAGACGATGGCGGCGCTGGGCGGGGGGCGGAGCGGCTCCGGTCAGGGCTTCAGGGCCAACGGCAGCCGGGGCGACGACGGTGCTCGCGAGAGCGCCGCCGACTCCGCCGTCGGCCTCGGTTGCGGCGCAGTGCCGCGCCTTGAGCAGCTGAGGGTTCGAGTTGTGGTGGCGGGCCTACGGGGCAGTGGAGGCGCAGATTCCGAGGTTGGAGGTGGTGGCGGCGACGGAGGCGACGACAGCCTCCCAGCGACGGCGGCAGCGACGGCGGCAGCGGCGGCGGCGACGGAGGCGACGGCAGCTTGCGGCGGTGTCGCCTCCGATCAGCTGGTCAGCTTGGAGCCGCTGGTGCCGCTTATGGTCGCGGATAACGCCTCACCGCTGCACGCGGCACCACCGGCGCCGTCTATTTGCGTCTGGAGTGGACCGGAGTCGTGGGAGGCCTCTCCGGAAGCGGCCGCGTCGCGCGCTGCCGCTTTGCAGCTTGAGTTCGAGGTGTGTGGTTTGCTTGCGGGCGGCCCGCGTGTGTGTTCGCGACAATCCCTGCCTCCCGGCCCGGCCCCATTCAACCCATTTGTCCAACCAGTATACCAAGAGCAACTGTGCAACTTGGGCCATGCAACGAGGAAACGCATGCAGCAGCTGAGGCACTCGGGTCGGGTCCTAATCAACCAGGTATTCCCCCAGACTCTGCTGCTGCTGACTAGGGGCCCTCCTCCGGGTGTGGTCTAGGGCGTCAAGCACAGCGTGGAGAGATACTCATGGCAATCATGGAGCCACGTGGCTCTGAGCAGCGTGACGCCCCGGTGCGATGGGGGCCGCACGACGGAGCCCCCGGCTCACTCAGTACAGGGGTGCGAAGAACCAGCGCGCCGGCGAGCACACCCGCGGTCTTGGGCGTCAAGGGCATCATGCGGAGGCTGCAGGTTTTACACAGACATCCGAAGAAACCTGAAGGGGGCTTATGCAAACCCTCCCTCAACAGGCACCGTACGGCCTGGTCGCGGAGAGCGGCATCTTCGGGGTCTATGTGCATGTCCTCATGCCGCCGGCTGACACGCCCGCCGGCGAGCGCCCCAGCACCGTCGGCCCAGACCGGGCCAGTGCCAGTGATGGCGGCGGCGCGCCCGCCAGCGGCGGCTCCTCTCGCCCGGGCGCCTCGGCCGCGCGGGTTCTGGCGTCGCTGCCGCTGCTGCTGACGACCGACCCGCGGGTCGCCGCCGAGCTTAACGCCGCGTACGACGAGCACGCCAGCGCCATCTTCTACGAGTCTGGCGCCACGGACGAGGACATGCAGCCGCACCTGCCGTACAGCCTCTCTCGGCTGGCGGCGTTCCGGGACCACGTGGCGGACCTGGCGGCGGACCTGGCGGACCTGGCGGCGGGCCCGCCGCCGCCACCGACGCCGCTGCCACTGCCACTGCCGCACACGCCGCCAGCCAGCCCTGTTACCTTGCCTGCAGTGTTACAGCCTTCGGTCGGCCGCCCAGATGCGGAAGGCGGAGCCGCAGCTTTGGCCTACGGCGGGGGTGGGCCGAGTGCGGTACAGTGGGCCACGGTGCTGACGTCACCGTCAGTGGCCCTGGGCGACGCTAGGGCGCAATCAGCCATGGTCGCGGAGGCGATCCTGCGCTACCTGCTGGGACGCGGCATGGTGGCGAGCGCGCGGCTGGTGGTGGCGGCGCTGCGGCAGCGCTGGGGCATGGCGGTGGCGGGGGAGGAGGTGCTCGTGGCGGCGGCGGGTCCGGAGGAGCAGGAGCGGGAGGAGGAGTTGCCTGGTCGCCGGAGCGACGCGCAGCGAATGATGTACACCGTACTCAACGCAGGCGGCGCTGCCCAGAGTGCCGACGGAGGTTCACGCCCAGAGGGCGACCGCGCCGCTGCCAGTGGCGATGAATCGACGCTGGAGGTGCAGCGGATCGGCACAACTGCCCGCAGTCGTGGGTATGGCAGCGGCGACGAGGTCGATGGGGGAGAGACCGCTCGTGCGTCGATGCAGCCCGGGACCCGGGTGGGCGAAAGCGAGGCTGCGGCGGTGCCCTCACCGGCAGCTGTCCCAGCGGCTCAGGCGAGGCGGACGGCGTGCGCTGCTGCCGGCTGGCGCGCTGGCTGGGAGGCAGCGGGCTGGCTATCATTCTGTGTGATCCAGCTATTGGTAAGCTCGGGGAGTGTCGGGGTGTGAAGCACCTCTTGCGCCGGATGGTATACACTCCTCTTGCGGGAGAGCGTATGCCGCCGGGAGGGCCGCATGCGCAACGTGTAAACGAGCGCTCAGCTTGCTGACAAATGCGACGCCGGCCCAATCTGCGACTAATGTTGTGATCGTATGTTGATGCGGTCTAGGAAACGCGGCCGACACGCCGGGTTGGCCGCTCACCGCTCGCCGTCCGTCTGTTGCCTCAGGATGCCGCGGTGGCGTACCGCCCCGGCGGCACCGCGCCCCACACCGCCCTCGCCGCCGTCCCCATCGCCCTGTTCCTGGCGGCGCTGGCGGCGCTGACGGCCCTGCTGGCGTTGCCTGAGGCCTACAGCCGCCATCGTACGGCCATTTCTCTGTTCCTGTACGGCATCTCTTCCTGTTTGGATATGATACTGCTGTACAGGGTCTTGGTGAGTTGCCGGGCCACGCGCATCATCGACACGATCACCATCAACTCCTGCTTCTGAAGTGCGCGAGGATTCGGGTATGCATGGACCATGCATGACGAAAGAACAAACCTTTACAAAGCAGGGCTTCCTGCGCCCGTACGTCCCGTACTTCCGCCCGTACGTACATCCCGGGTGGCCTCGGCATGAAGCAGCAGAACCACGGGCGAGATGCAAAGAGCCCACCGAGCGTGGGACGGCCAGCCAGACCTGTTGTCGGTGCCCCATCGAGCTCCCAACTCACGCTGTCTGTTGGAGTTGGTTGCGGCGTGCGGGAGCCGAGTTTCGGACTTGGCGTGTTGCTGTTGGGTGACGTGTGTTGCGGACGGGGAGAAGCGAGCAAGGCCGCCCTGCTCCGCCCTGCCCTGCAGGGAGGCCGTCCGCAGCCGCCGACCTGGCCGCACACCCTGACGTGCAGCCGCACGTTGGAGCAGCGGTCCCCCTTCAGCGCCCGCTTCCTGAGGGCCGTCGCTCAGGTGGGGCGCCTCCCCATCCCCGCCCGTGTGCTGCCGCCTGCGGTGCTCCCCTGCGGTGCGGCCCTTGCGATCGGCATCTCGGGGTGCTCCGTTATGAGGGCGGCGCAAGGCAACGGCGATGTGCGTGCGCCCTAGGACCCCACCTGCGCCGTGGCGGTGTGTGGCGGTGTGCCGGTGTGGCGGTGTGGCGGTGTGCCGGTGTGCCGGTGTGCCGGTGTGCCGCACCGGAGCACGAGCACCTCGCAGCACTAACAGCAGCGGTGGCCTTTGGCGGTGCGTGCAGCTTCACACCGGGACGTGTCTTGGTCGGGCGCGCGCGTGCGTCCGATCGCGTGTGCCTGGTCGGCACAGGAGCGCGGATTTGTACGTACTCGCGCCGCTTTGCAGCACTCCATGTCCTTCTTGCACATGTGCCGCCCCGCGATCTCCAAGTGCGCCGACGCATGGCAACATGGGCGACCTGTCATGCGCACCGCCCCCTTGCACTTGTCACCCCATCCCCGTGCACAGTTGCTGGCGCAGCCCGCCTGGCTCGTCAGCTGCGAACCGTTGGCCGCGGCGCTGCTCGCCGCCTGCCGTGCGGTTCCACGCACGGTGGTTGCCGTACGGCTGCTCTGCTGGTCCCGGCTGAGCGGCATCCTGTACGACGTGGCCGCGGCGGGCATTGCCGCGGCTATGGCCTCCACCGGGTGGCCCGCGGACGGGCGCGTTGGCGGCGGCAGCAACCATCGGTAGGTAGGGCAGATAGTTCGTGGTGGCAACGTACAAAGACACACACACGCAGTCGTGCAGCTGATACTTTAGACACAGTGTCAATGTGTGCGTGCGTCTGTTCACGCATTGCACGGAAAGATACACGACGCGCCGCCACAATTGCGTGCCGGACATATGAAGTCCGTACCAATGATTGACCCGGTGCTGCGGGCTGATGCGTTGGACGCTGTGGATGGATCGTACATGCACACGATTGCGGGGGACTGTTCATCGAGGCGGCAACATCACAATAAACTTGCTGCGAAGGGGCGCGCACCGCCGAACCGCGACGGTGCGAGCCGCGACCCCGCCATACATCGGGCCAGAGATGGGTTCCCTCTTTTCATGTGTTTCGATTACCCGTGTCACGCATGTGTTTCACGACGGATTGGTAAAGCTATGCACTAGATACTGGTATAGGCACTGTTATAGGCTTTGTTCCGGCTATGGATTGACCCGCGGGTCGCCGGGCGAGCACTGCTGTTGTCGTGCATGTCGTGTTGCGTTGCGGAAGCGCCGGCAGCTGTTGTGAGACACCAAGAACTTCACACTCTCGGGCTTTGGCGATGGAGTATACATGAATCTGTACATGCAGTTGTTGGCATGTTGTCGGCATACACGTTACTGTCCAGCCGCATCTGCTCCTCGCACCCTCAAAAAGTGCCTCACAAGTCTCGACTCCGCACGTACATGCTGCATTTGTGCAACAGGGCCCCGAGAGCTCAGGGGCCGTGTACGGTAACTGCGCTCATAACCCAACCCTGAGGGGTTCCTGCCATGTCGAGGAATCCTTTTCGCAATGCTACAATTTGCCAGAAACAAGCAAACCCGTCGAATGCAGCTTGGCCATGGGTGAGGACACAGCGACATCCAGCGCCGTGTAGCATCGTTTAGTGACAGCAACGCCGCAGCACGCAGGATGGGGTGACGGAATCTATGAAAGCTCGAGTATCCAGCTCATCATCTTCCTCAGCTACGTGCTTGCATTGCATATCAATCGAATGCATGCCGAAACATGACGGACACTGACGTGGCTCTGAAGCGGCAAGGAGCCGCGGCCTCTGCGCAATTCGTGTTGGGAACGTGAACGACGCACCGCCTTGGAGGCGGATGAAGCCGGAAGCCGGGGCCGTGAAAGCCGCTAGCAAGCGCGCGTTTGCAACGCTGCCCAGTACAGCAGCTGCCCCACCTCCCACGTAGGAGGGCATGCTCACGCTGCGGTGACCGGCTCCGGGACCGGCTCCCGCAGTCATGCACCAGCCGCATGCATACCCGGGGGACCGCCTTGTTCGCTTCGGCCCCTGAAGCACTGCACCTGTTGCTTGATCAGGAGAAGGTGTATAACAAGGCCGGCACTGGCGGCACTCCTGGATGAGACGCCGCAGCTTATCCGGCAGGCGCCCGCTTCCGACGGCCTCCGTGGGAGACCGTAGGTGTGCAGATCAGCCATAGCCACCAACGTTCACGGGTTTGCTGCGAATGCCATTTTTTCGGAGTGCAAGGCACGGACCGTGTAAGCGCGGGCCCCAGCACCCACACGGGCCATGTCTTATCAGCATGCAAACGTCAACCACGCTCATGTCACAATCGCCGAGTGCGTCCACTGCACCTTGTCCGCAGACTCACAGACCCATCTGAACGATATGCGGACCAGTGGGACGCCCTGCGGTGGATTAGCCGCATGCAAACCGTCAGTGTGCTGGACTAGAGACATGCGTACGGTACGTCAACTGGCCAGGTGCACGAAGAGCGGATTCCCCACAATGAGGAAACCGCACGCGTGCAAAACAATACCGCCTAGCGCTCCAAAAGGAGCACACCCACACCGCGGGCCGCGTAACAGCGCAAAGTGCGGCTGGTTGGCTAGGTCGCGCACCTCCCAGGGCCTCTTCCCAGCCAGCATTTCCCACAGAAGCACTACAAAGCAGTACACTGTTGCGGCATGAGCGAGGTGATGAAGATGAGACAGTTTCTAAGCAGGGCAAGGCAAACGCCCGGTTGGCGTTAAAAAATTATCACAGGACAGGGCGGCCTGGCCCTGGGCTGTTCATAGCACTCTTGTAGTACAGGACGCCGCACGACATGCAGTGGCGATTGTGGCGTCGTACCGTGTGTTTTGTGTGTGTAGGCGTAGTTGTGCGGGTCGTACAGCTCTGCAGGTTGGCAGTCGCCGCAGTGTGGGGTTCAAGCAGTGGCACAGTGGGGCTCCATTTATGGCTGCATGCCGTACATTGCGAGATCGTACGGTTAGTGCAGCCGCCGCCGTTGCAGTTGCTAGCTCGAGCTTCGGCATTCGGATTCAATGGCCTGTACATGTAGCTCAGGGGAGATGCCGCTGTTTCGAAGCTCCGGCATTTAGTTCCTGAGCAGCCGCACGTGATTCTCGCGCCCTCAACTCCTCCACGAACTCGTACATTTGCCAAGAAAGCAGGTTTGACAAGAGGGCATGCGCCACCCGATCTCACAATATCACTACATTCGGGTAGAACATTGACTGCGTGACTAGAAGTCAGGAATAATTAGTCCCCGGCTCATGAGCTTCCTCGACGGGTTTGCATGGTCAATTGTTTGCCTGCCTAATCCTTGACGGACAGGGACAGGAACCCGAAGCAGCGCAGAGCCGCGGCCTCTCCGCATCTCATACTTCGGAATGCGAATGACGCACCGTAGTTTACCCCCGGGTAACCGGCCCTGCCATTTAAAGGCCGAATGCCTGGCTACCGAATGATACAACATGCGCTCATCACAAACCTTTGACAGCCTACAGCAACCGAACGGGGCTTGATTTGGGTAGGCGACGCGCCTCTTCCCACCGAGCAATGCCTCACCGCAGATGTGGAGTGTCAGTTGCCCTGCCGTGAACACAATAATCATCTGATCACCGCGGCATGCAGAGAACAAATGCCGTGCATACCGCAGCACGAAAGCCCAAGTCCGCGCTACGCTCACAGCTGCAATACCGTCCTACCCGCTGTGATAAAGCCAAAGTGGCATCCCCGCGAGGCAGGTGTGCACACGCAGGTGCAGTTCCGGGCGACGTGACGGTAATTCAGCATGCACTCGACAATGCCACATAGAGCCATCAGTTATGCTGTGGGTGATCTCGTGGGGCAGGTCGCCGCCAAGCCCAGCGCAGCCAAGCCCGAGTGTAAATTGGCCGTGGGCATGACGTCCCATCGCTAGTTGTCTCACCTCAGGACGCCCATCTCCGCCTTTCTTGAGCAGTAAAACGCATTCAAGTTCCGGATGACATGACAGCCATACGCAAGGCAACCGATACGCTACTCACGAGTGGTCCCCCGCATTTACAAACCAGGTATGGTGCCGACCTGAACCGAGCGGCCTTTTCATTCCGAGGCCACCAGAATCAAACCACAAAGCCATAGATGATGCAGGATAAGGATCATGAAGGATGCGGAACATGCTAGCCGAACAAGAAGGGGAAAAGCTTCAGTGAAGCTTGGAAAAGGGCGGAGCCCAGTGAGACCGTAACGGGGATTTAGGTCATAAAGGGTGAAGCGTGTATGTGTACCGTAGCGGATGCATGGGCAGGGGCAACCGGTTTGACATAACCCGCACCCGCACGCACCCACCCTGAGGGGCAGGGGGGCGACAAAAGAGAGACACAACCGTGTCAACCCGTCATGAACCCCAGTGTCTGTCCGCAAGTGGGCACCAAAGCTCGTTAGAGAAGTCCCGCTTGGACTGTGCGGGTTTAGTCGTGACCGAGCCGGGTCGATGAGTAGACATGGTTGCGAGAATTGTGAGCGCCAGCAAGAAAATCAGAGGCCGGACGCCTAGCAGCGGTATGTGCATATCTCACGGTATTTTTGTGGTTTATTTCCGGCGCAGTTGACGTTGTTTGGTTGGGGCAGCTTTCAAATGCTGACCGGCCAATGGACGCGTTGACCATCGCCAAATGCTAACCAACGGCTATGGAATTCTACACACATATAAGGAATACTATTAGTATGAGACTGCAATAATTGGTTATGCGTGGGATGGAGTTTGGTGCGGACGGACGGACGGACGGAGACCGCCACCAATCCCAGGGGGCTCCGCCCCCCCAAGCCGCTTCGCGGCGGGGGCTCCGCCCAAAAAAGGCACACGCCTACCATAGGAAACATGCACGACTGGTATGGTACGACCTCCAGAGACGGATCACAAAGATCACACAAGAGAGACACGAGAGATCCTGGTG
>LSYV01000045.1:906478-919813 GCA_001584585.1 Gonium pectorale
CTCTACTGAGAATGCCTTCCAACCCTCTACTCCCCTACGTGCCCGGGGTGGGCTGGGGTGGACCTGACAGGGGCGGAATTGATCCAGAGCACCCGCCCCGACATGGGGAGCAAGCGATGTGTTTCAGCTGTGAGCAACGCGGCAAGACAAACCGCTGCAAGCGGTGTGTGCAGGCTTGCGGCTCTTTCGTTGCTTCACCTCCCTGTCGTTGATCCTCGACCATTAGCATGCCCTGCACGTCATACAACCGGCTGCTGTCTTCGCGGCGCCTCAAAGCGGTTGAGCCTCTATCTCTGGGAGGCCCGAGATCTCTGGGAGACTCGCATCGGGCTGGGCCTCCTCCACTCCTTGCCGGCATCCAGCAAACTCCCTTGTGGGCGCCGGTGACGTGCCACCTCGGCGCACCTGCGGGGACACACGGTACGAGCAGCAGACGCCCGCGTCACCCAAACGTCGGCCGTACGCTCAATCTTCAACGGCAGGTTTCAACTCTTTTATGATGCCAAGGAGCAACTGCTGGGCAACCCTGATACTAGGGGAGCGCATCCGTGCAGATCTGGATGGCGGTCTCTTGCAGGGGGCTCTTCCCCTCGAAGCGTTAATAATGCACAGCGGGCGCACGCCTCTCGCCGCGCCGCGCTTGCCTGTGTCGGTGATAGCAAGAAAGGAGTCCCGGGCCAGGAGCAGCAGCGCCGCAACCGCCCGCCAGGGCGGCAGAATGTAACGCCGGGCTGCTAGCAAGCGCGCGTTTGCAACGCTGCCCAGTAGAGCAGCTATCCCACGTAATGCATGCTCACGCTGCGGTGACCGGCTCCGGGACCGGCTCCCGCAGTCATGCACCAGCCGCATGCATACCCGGGGGACCGCCTTGTTCGCTTCGGCCCCTGAAGCACTGCACCTGTTGCTTGATCAAGAGGAGGTACCGGTATTTGACAAGGCCGGCACTGGCGGGCCGCCGCTCCGGCTCGGGGTCCCAGCACTCCTGGATGAGACGCTGCAGCTTATCCGGCAGGCGCCCGCTTCCGACGGCCTCCGTGGGAGACCGTAGGTCTGCAGATCAGCCATAGCCACCAACGTTCACGGGTTTGCTGCGAATGCCATTTTTGCGGAGTGCAAGGCACGGACCGTATAAGCGCGGGCCCCAGCACCCACACGGGCCATGTCTCGTCAGCATGCAAACGCCACCACACCCGTGTCGCAATGGCCGAGGCAACCATGCGTCCACCGCACCTTGTCCGCAGACTCACGGACCCACCTGAACGCCCTGCGGTGGATCGGCCGATTGAACACCATCAGTGTGGCGCTTTCGGTGCATGCGTACGGTACATCAACTGGCCAGATGCACGAAGAGCGGATTTGCCGGGACGGAAGGACCCGCACGCGCCCTAAAAACCGAGCCGCTGAGTGCTCGACGGCACACCCACGCAGCGGCCCACGCAGCCAGTCAACGCTTAGATCGCGCACCTCCCAGGGCCTCTTCACCGCCAGCATCTCCCACAGAAGCACTCCAAAGCCGTACACTGTTGCAGCATGAGCGAGTTGATGAAGATGAGACCGTTCTTAAGCAGGGCAAGGAAAGAGCCCGGTTATCATCAACGATGATCACAGGACACGGTGGCCTGGCCCTGGGCTGTCATAACATTACGCAGTGCAATACAAAGCGCCGTACAATTTGAAGGGATGCCGTACCATCTGCCTTATGCGCGTAGGCGTAGTTATGTAGGTCGCACAGTTCTGCAGGTTGGAAACGGGGTTGGCGGCCGCCGCAATGGGGGCAAAGCAGTAGGACAGTAAGAGACTATGTACGGTTGCATGCCGTACATCACGACATCGTATTGTTAGTGCCGTAATTGCTTCTAGCTGTTGTTCACAGGGACTTGCTGACGCGGCCCTTTGCTGTGGGCAACAACAGGCCACGTGCACACACACGCAGCTACGCAGGCGGTCTGCCCTCGTGCGTCAGGCAGACCGCGCTCGGGCGTGTGCGTACACAACGCTACCCCTGCTGCCGCACCTGGAGCCATGTAAGCCGGCTGAGGATGTGTGGGATTGGCACATGCAGCCGGGGCCCAGGTCCATCCAGGTCAAGCACCATTGTTCGCAGGTGTAAAGTCGCAGCGCGCGACAGCAGCGACGAGGATGGCAGGGAAAGGGCAAGGTCGATGGCAGTCAGGCGTATGTAGGGTGTTCCCCGGTGGATAGGTACGGCGGTGCCACGCACGCTACGAGGAAAGCACCTCGGGCGGCCAGCCCGCAAGCTTTACGAACACGAGCACATCCCGCGAGCCGGGCATGTGATGACAAGGATGTAGGCCCTCGTGCACACACAAAATGCTCGGGACTACCTGTGCTGCAGTTGCATGAGCGAGGCAGCGATCGGGCGCATGGCAGTAAATCCAATGCAAATTTGGCATGGCCCGACGAGAGGCAGCGTCCGGCGGTAGGAGGCCCTTCCGGCATCACACCGGTACGAGCGGATCCCACATCAACACCATACGCACAGCCGCCCACACTTCCACAGTAGTAACGCACCGTCCCCGCCTCGGGATTGTTCGTCTCGCACACTGTTGAGCGAATACGCGATAGCCTCAAGCCCGAGAGCTTGGCTATGTAGCGGCCTCCAGGCAAGCTATTGACCAGGACATTGCTGCGGTTGGCAGTTCCAGGATATTCATTGCGCAAGCAGGCACGATGTTGGGTTGCTAGGAGGGATGAAATGCATTCAACGGGGCCCACAGATGGTACCAATCTATTGGGCTGTGGCTCAGCTGTGGGCAGTGGGCTCCAAGGCGCCAGCCCTCTGCTGATCACGCGAGGAGAATGAAAGCCCCTTCGGGCTCCGCGACACTCGAGCCACTAGCGTCGCTATAGGTTGCCAAATAAAAGACCCCACCGGTCCCTCTCACGTCTCACCCACCCTGGCTTCAGGTCGCGGTGCACAATGGTAGGGTGTAGATACGACAAGCCATGCGCGATGTCCAGCGCAATATCTAGCACCTGCACCGGTATTGCCGTGGCACTCCGTCAAGATGCGGTAAAGACTCGACTCGGGTAAGCGCTTGCGGGCATTGCCCTGCATCGTCCTTCATTGTCCTGCGTGCAATGCTCCATGTCAGGTCACCACAGGCAAGACGCACCGTGCCCAGCGGCATGAGCTCGCCGACGCCTCCTCGTGCCCCTCCTCCGCCATACAATAGCCTCTCCAGGGATGTGTCCATAAGCTCCATCACCAGGCAGAAGCGCGGCGGGGTGAGGCAGGCGGCCAGCAGCTGCACCACGTTGCGGTGCCGGCAGCGGCCCAGCACGGCGACTTCCCGGGCAAGGCAATGCAGCTGATTGGGGTCCTCGAGGACAAACTGCACCATCCCGGCTTCGGCTGCCGCAACTGCTTGATCCTCTTCTCCGCAGGCCTCCGCCTCACAGTCAGGAGGAACCCGCGGTGGTCCATCTTCGCCGGCGCCCTCCCCGCCCGCGGTGCAGGGCAGCGCGACCGTGAGCAGGTCTAGCAGTTTGACCGCCACCTGGCGACCCTGGTACTCGCCCTCCACCACCCGCCCGAAGCGGCCGCGGCCCAGGGCCCGGCCCGGGAGCAGGGTGACCCGTGGGTCGGCTTCTAACGAAACGTCGCCCCGCTGCGGTGTCATCTCGTGTACGATCTCCAAGGGGTCCGCGTTGGGCGGTGAAGCTGGGGAGGAGTCCGCGCCGCCGTAGGATGCTGCTTGCTGCCATGCTGTCGCCCCACCTTCCAAGATACCTAGAGTACAACATGTTTCAGACGAGGTCACGCAGCAGCCATGGAGCAATTGAGTGAGAGAGCTTCGAGAGGGCGAGAGAGCAAGAGAGCTCAAGCCAGACATTGGCTTGTGATTCCAGTACTGATGGTCCTATTAGTGAGGGCCTAACCGACAGACGGGCGACAGCCGTAGAACCAGCTCAGCCGCACTGCAAAGTCTGCCCTTGCGTGGATGGTGGGCCGCGCCAGCACCCATGCGATCAGATACCTTGCAGACAAATATCCAACCTCGACGGGCCCCAATCCCGCCCCTCTGAGCTCACCCTCGGCATTCACGGGGACGGCTCCGGTGAGGGCCGACGCTGCGGGTCTGCTGGGGCTGGGCAAGGCAGCGGCTCGTACGCAATCGGTGTTGCCCTTGCCCCTGACGCTCCGCGGCGATGGCCGGGCGCCGCTCGCCGCAACTGGCGGCTTGAGACAGCCCTGCAGTGACGGCAGGACCACAGCAGGGCACTCACAGTATGTTCCCAGATGTGCAGCCCGTTTGACGTCGCCAAGCAGGTGGTGGTTTAGGGTGTTGAACCGCAGACCTTACTGCACTGCAGCGTGCGCTGCAAGTGCAGGAAAGGAGTCGTGTAAGTCTGCGGTCGTTGTCGGCATTCAGGAGTGGCATTCAGGAGTGGCATTCAGATGTGGCATTCAGGTGTGGCGTTCAGGTGTGGCATTCAGGTGTTCGCTCGGGATCTATGTCCAGGACAGCTCGGCCGCAAGCGCGCGCCCCCAAGCTTACCGGGTGCGCGGGCGTGGCTTCGGACTCGGAGATGAGCGTCAGAGGGTCTGTCCCCAGGGGGCTGCACCTCGCTGCGACCGCCCGCCAGCGCCCCCTCCTCCAAGCGGCAGGCGCTCGTCCGGTATCGGCCTCCACGGGCCGACCTCCCTACCGCCCACACCGCAGCCACCACAGCGAGCAGCGCCACGCCTGCAACCGGGGTTGTGTAGGTTGCGCCTGAATGGCGCCGGGCTGCCACGGCAGATGGCGGTGGGCGCAAAGGCCGTAACATAGTGGTTTGCGTTGCGGACTGGGCAGCTGGTGGGATGGCTGAGGACAATCCAGCCGTACTGGTGTGTCGAGCAGATCAGACACCGGGCCGTTGTCGCACTTACCGCCAAGAGCACCGCTCAAGGCCGCTGCAAGGGTTTGCTGGGCGCCCTCGCTCCCTCTGCTCCCGCCGGAGCCCAACAGGCTCCCGCTCCCAGCCATTGGGGGAGACGGCGCGGGTGCAGCGTCCCACGGACGCGGCGGGGGCTGCTGCGGCGGAAGCGTGCCCCATGCACTGAAACAGCCCACTGTTGCCAGCCGCGCAACGCACTCCTCCGATATCAAATCGGCGCACACGTAGACCACCTGCGGAGCGCGGAGAGAAGGCAGACAGGGAGCGTCGCATCCCACCGTGCCGCAATTTCAGCAGGTGAGAAGGGTGCGCAGCAGGCAAGGGGCCAGCGTAGCAATGAAGAGAGGCAGCGTCAAGCAGCATGCTACTCATGACTGCTCCAGCCAGCGTCAAGAATCCTGGTCCTTCTGTTGGCTCTACCAGTCAACGCGTGTCTGGACGCCCGGACCGGGCCGCAGCCACATTCACGCCACATGCTACCACCCGCTGCCGCCTGGCCCCCGCCCTCCCCACATGCACCCCCTTGACCCCCTTGACCCGCGTTGCTCTGCGCCGCCGATCCAGCAGCCTTCACACTGCGTGTCACCGGCGCGATGCTCGATACACGCAGATCTTCCAGTTCAGGCTTACGACGTGGTGGACCCGTTCTGCAACGTGCCACATGCGCCCTATGCCTGATCGTCGCCTGGGATGTCCGCCCCTCTCACCTTCGTCATGTGCAGGGTGTACCCGACCGGCACCTGCTTCTGGTTCGCGTCCAAGTCGGCGCAGAACATGCCCAGGTCGTCGTACGCTCCCATGTGCACCCAGCAGCGGAGCTGGGAATGCGGGGAGGCCGCCACCGCGCCGTCCGGGGCGCCGGGGCCGAACGTGGCGCCGCTCCCGGGGGCGCAGGCAGGCTGCGGCAGAAGCGGCCGGTAGCTCTGGTTGCCGGGGATGGAGCGGGGCCGCACGGCGCCGGCAAGAGCCTTGGGGGGGGTCATGGCCTTGGGGGGAGTGGACTGAGGGCGATGCGGTGGGAGTCGTCATGATAGTGCGGCCATAGGTCAATGCGGCCCCTACAGCAGCGCGGAAACTCGTAGCATGCCCAAGCTCCTGGTGTGGAGCACCTGGCCATGCATGCAGCATGCTTGCCGGGTAGCACAGGCCTGCAGGGCAGGGGCCAGTCGATTGGCAGTAAGCGGCTGGCCTTGGCAGTAGGATAGCAGCAAGGCCCGGGCTTCCACAGCGTCCGTGTGCGACGACTGCAGGGGAAGACTATCCCATACAAGCCCCAACCCGCCTTTTGGCCTGGAGGTCTATGGTCTGAGAAGCTTTACAATGGCCCCTAACGCAAGTTCAAGAATGGCTGCCCTGGACCGTGCAAGCAACCGACGAGGCATGCCTGGCGACTCACGCTGCACGATGAGGGAGCTGTCCAGAACATTGGCGCCCCAGTCTCCGGGCGCGCAGGGCATCAGGATGTCGGAGCCCGGGGCCAGGTTCTGGCCGAGTGCGTACGACGACGAAGTTGCGCCATGTCAGCGTGGCGTTGGCGAGCCGAACCTGGTTGGCCATGTATAGCAGAGAGGAGCACCGAGGGGCGTGGAGGGGCACGGGACATGTTGCAACACCTCGGGCGTGTCGCCACCGAGAGCAATAGACCTCAGGAGGGCATGCGGGCCAAGGCCAGCACCGTGAGCCGCGCTGTGCCCTACGGGCGTAGGCTTGCTTGGACGTAGGGAGCTTTTGGCCGCAGTCACCGCGAAGGGGCGACTCCGCGGCACATGAGATCACGATGGGCGGGTGATGGTGCAGGCTGCGCGAGCCCGTACCGCTTACAGCCTACAGCCTTCCTGTCATGTACTTTCGCAGCCTTGCAGGGCTCGCACGATGGGCTGTGGGGTTTACCTCATACTGGGGTTGGGGGTACTGTTCAGAAGTCTGTCTGTCTGATACTGAACGCCGGCTGTTAGGCCCGTGCCCGCGGGCCCCGTAGTGGTTGGCATGCCAGTGAGCACTAGGAATGCCGTGCTGGTCTTAGATTTTGAAGAAGGGACGGGCCTACTGCGCGCCCTAAACAGTGACAGTATAGTAAGGAGCACTGCGCTATTGGTATTAGGTCATACTGTCTAGATGGGAGGTGACCAAGGACTATCGGTGTCAATGCCCGTTGTGAGCCCGTGAGCCGAACGCTGTGTGGAGACAAACCGAAAACGCCGGAGTGAAGTTCTTATTAATATACATAACGTGGGTGGCGTGTTCCGCCCCGCACGGCGCCATCGTTGCCGCATGGCGAATGCTGCGCAGACATATGAGGTCCAAAGCACCCAAACGCCACCATCCCCGACAACCCGCGCAGCAGCAGTAGTACATAGGTTTCTTGAGTGAACGCCGATGCTTGCCGCCCGCACATAGCAGCAGCCCTTATTGTCGTGAAACCGTGCGACGCGCTCTGTACCCCGACGCGCCACTCCGCTCGCACTTGGCTCATGCATGATTGAACCGGCCCTACAAAATCCATGCAGGACGCGACCCCAATGGCCACACACATTTCGGCATGAAGGGCAAACCAGGCCGAGTCGTCGCGTGCAAAACGCCCAGCTACGAAAGATGATTCCATAGATATGAAAGAGCTTCCTTAGACTAGCCGCAGCGCAGCCAAACCGGGAGGGGCATTTACGCCCGAGCCATCCCTGCAACGCCGTGTTGTGTCATGCACGGCATCTACTCAACAACAAGGCATTACTAATACTAACACTGTCCACAGCCGCTGATTGCTAGGCCGGAACAAAAAAATGAAGGGCCCATGAAAGGTAAGCAAGGGAAGCACAACGGGGGCGGGTCGCACAGCGGAGGTTGCCTCACATCATAACGTTCACAGCAGCCCTAACCGCCCCAACCTCCTCACAAGCTCGAGCACAATGGCATCAGTACAATCACAGGCGGCGACGTGCGGAGGCACGCAAGCCGCGAGGGGAGCAAAGCAAGCCATCGGGACTCGACAGAGCCGAGGCGCCATGCCCCATACTTAGACCCCATTTCCTTCGGCGCAAAAGAAAGTCGCATCAACAGTCCGGCACTTACCGCAGGCCACGGCAATAACACGAGCACCCTACGAGCCAGGCAAGTGACCCCAGAAAGGACACCCGAGGAAGCTCTGTCATTATGTAAAGCACAGGATTGCCTCGGCATGGGCCGCGAAACTCCGCCCCGCTGCTCACGTCCGTCAGACCTAGCCTTTGCTGGCAAACAGAGTTAGGCCCCAGACGCCGACCGGCTCCCTGCGAGGAGGTCCTCCTCTTAATTCAATAATTCTCTGACGCAGCTCCAACTGCCAACCAAAACCAACCGCCAATCACGTTGATGGCCACATAACAGTGCAAGAAGCTCACAACACCCTACCCAAGACTCCAGCACACGCGCGAACCCATGCCGGCACACGTTCCGCGCAACGCACTTGAAATACGTAAATAATTGACGGCTTCAGCGCTATAAACATTCACAGAGCTAGAATGACCGCGGCAAGCAAGGTCGCCAGGAGGCGCCGCACGAGAGGACTCGAGCAGTCGTCGCCCGAGACCTCAGCAGACGCGGCTGCGCACCGACGCCTTCAAGCGTCGGTCGAGCTGACGGAGCAGAGCCAGCACCGTTTCAACATACCAGGCCAAGCACGCATTGACACCCGCAAGTATCCATGAACAGATGAGATCATGCAATGACTGCCCACTCATTTCCGCCCAGCGATTTGAACGCGTAGCAACCAAAGGGCGGTGCACATCGTGCGGGAGGCGCCTACATGAATGCCTTGCTAGGGCACCGAACAGGCGACAGGCCTTGTAGGCGCAGCTGGCAGACCAGCAGCCGTCCAGGCCTCAGGCATGTTGCCAAGCCCACTCAAAGGCCCATTCCCACATGCGACGCCGCAAGCGTGCGCAGCGCAAACTCCTTTAGCAGCCTGGCTCTTATTTGTACGGAAGACACTCAGTTCGGCATCAAGACAGAAGTGGCAGAATGCTGCGACACGCCTCAAACAGCGAAGTGCACAGAAGTGCGCGCAGCGAGCAAAGCAGCTCAGCCTCGCAGTCGGCTACGCGTTGCTGCCGCAATGCAATGAAAACGGCCGGCGTCCGCAGAGTGTGGCAAGAACCAGCCTGAGCGCATCGCAGCTGTCCTGTGCGCGCAGCACCACGCATTTACGGCGAGGGCAACGCACCTGGGTGCAAGCACGACAAGTTACTAGGAGGGCGCTTACTTCCAGGGCCTGACCCGCTGCGCCACAGGAGCCAGACCGGGCCATAGCTGCAATATGAAGCCCACGAGGGCACTGGGCGTAACCCCACCCTGCGAATCCAGGACTTCCAGCCAGATGCCCTACGGCTCCTCCCAGAGCGACTCCAGGCTGCTGGCAGGGACTGGCTGGCTCACAGCACGCGCCAGTGTCGCCTTGCGAGGCAGCCCGCGGCGCACTGTGCCCTCCATCATGGTGGATGGCATCCTGCCAGTCTGACAACGACCGCCGTCGTCGGAGCCCTTCGCGCCCCCGGCCTCTTGCCCCGCCCGCGCCATGCCAACTGCGCCAGGCGAGCCGGGGGCCGTGTCGGTGGCCCCCGAGCGCGGGCTGCCTCCGAGGCTGACCGAGTGCTGCAGGTAGAAGCGCCCGCCGTGGACACGCTTGTGGAAGCAGCCCTCATGCGCGTCCAGTGCCTCGTGGCCGTGGCCATCGGCGGCGGCTGCAACAGCAGCCCCCTCGTGCTGCCTCAGGCGGCTGTCAAGGCTGGCCCTACCACAAACACGACGGCCCCCGTCTGCGGGCAGGACCTGCTGCACAGAGAACAGGCTGTCGTACGACACGCCTTTAGGGAAGTTGCGGCGCCGACCAAGCTCCGAATCGGAGGCGCCAGACTGCGTGCTGCAGGCCGCCATGGCTCCTGCTGTGCACGGCGCAGCCCCCAACTCGCCGGCGGCATTGCAGGTACCGCTGCTCACGCCGTGTAACACGGCGAGCGGTGTAAGCTCGGCTGCTGCTGTGGTTGGGAAGGTGGAAGGCAGCTCCGAGTCCGAGACGCCAGGGAGAGCGGCGAGCGCGGCAACAACGGCGTCAGCGGCAGACACGCCGGCCGCCAAGCGGTGGAAGGCGTTACCACCCCGGCGCCGGCCGCCCACGGGCGTGGAGTCCACGGACGAGTAGCGCGCAAGGCTGTTAGCAGCACGCGGCGGCGATGACAGTGCGTTGCTAAGCGAGATGACGTCGTAGTGGGACCCTATGGCAGCAGGAAAAAACAAGCAGGACCGTCGGACAATTGTGTCGTGAAAGGCAACAATCAACGTGGGGATGTCAACTACCGCGGCATCCGTAACTGGGCTCCGACGCCGTATGTAAACACCGCAGAACCGTGCGCGCATGCTCCACTGCAAGCGTGCACCCACCTTGCTGGTTGCTGTTGGGCAGAGACGCCGAGGAGGTTGGGGGGAAGGCCCTCACGACCGCCTTCACGCTCAGTCCGCACGCGAGCTCGGCTGCTGCAGTAGTGTCGATTACGTGCTCGCCAACGCCATCATCACGGAAGTGTAGCACGTTGGAACTCGAGCTGTTGGCACCGCCGCTGCTGCTATAGCCAAACAGCGCAGCGTCGGACTCCCCGGAGTCGAAATGCGCTGCCACAGGCAGAGACGACGCACGACCTGGAGGTGTGTCTTGGACCCCGGCGGAAGTCGCGGCCTGAACGGCCACGCTAGACAACCGTGGACGCGGTTGCGCTGCTGCTGCTGCAATGGACCCAGCCTTATATGCGAAGTTGGAGGCGCACGGCTTGCATGGGCTCTCCCCGACCATCGTTGACGTGTCAGGTGGCGACGCGTCAGTTTCGGCCTTGCAGTCTGAGGCCGCGCTTACGCTGCTTTCGCTGCATGATCCATCGCCGCTGCTTCGACTCGAGCGCGATGTAGCCCTCAGCTGCAAGGATAGCAGCGACTGGGGTTTCCAGGAAGGTGAGGAGGATCGACCACCTACAAACTTGGTCCCATTATTGAGTTCGGCATGGAGAGCGGTCTCGTCGAAAACGAGGGCTGTGGGCGAACCGTGCATGAAGGTCCGTCGGTCCTCCGACCCTCCCATGGCATCTTTCTGGCAAGCACTGAGCTGCTGAAGGCTCGCAGCACAAGCGTCGACTCCGCTAGCGCCCGCCTGTGCAGCACGAGACGCGCCGCCGAGGGGCGCCCGTGCGCGAGATTGGTTGTGGTTGCTTACAACAGCCTTGAAGGGCGAGTTTCCATCTAGCCACGCATCCAGACTCCCGACGGGGTGGGGTCCCATCTTGCCCGGGATAGCCGGGTCTGCACAGCTCGCCCTCCTGCGTAAAAGCAGCAGTCACATACTTGAGCGCTTGGACTGTGGGCCGAATCTTGCGGACTGCGGACGTGTGGACGCGCGACGCAAGCCCACCTTATGAGGCCAAGCGCATCCGCTAGATCGGGTGCTTTTTATCGACTACCCAATGAACAAGAGCGCTGAAGCGAGCGTCGGACGAAGGGGGCCGTCGATGAACGCGACGTTGCGAGAACGAGAACGAGGGTCCTTCTCACGACGGCTACGCCTCCTCCAGGCCCGAGCTGTAGATTGCGCCGAGGAGCTACGAGCAGTCCAAGTTGTCGGAGGCTATGGCGCGGTTAGCGCTGCAGGAACGCAACGAAGTATGGGCACCCACGTGAACTTGGTGAATACGGCGGGTAGATACCAAAAAGACAACTAGCGACAAGCTCGCACATGTGCATTCTGAGGAAGGCTTGCTGGTTCGTGCGGCGAGATTTCGTACAATAGGCAAGCAAGCATGCAAGCATGCAAGCAACATTCGCTGAGCCAATGCATATGCCGTTTGCATTGCATAGTCAGTGCTATCTGTATTAGCCCGCTTTGCAAGTTGATAAAAGCACGTGCATAGGCACGGGACGCGTGCTCCCCCTCCCATAGGACACGCCATAGCGGCCCCGTGGACACCGTGGTAGACCGGTACGGTCCATTTGCACATTTACGTACTGGCAAACCACCAAAACACACCATGATGCTGTCAGCGTTTGTTGGCAGAGATGAGGACGGCGCGTCTCTTACGAGGGCAGGGGAGACTGTACAGAGGGGTGTGGTTGTACGCTGTCGGCTTGCATTTGCAATCCAGCCAGTGTCCTCCGGTCGCATGAACGCCCTACGTTGAAAGTCGAGGCTAAGAAGAGGGTTGAAATAGAAATGGATGAGGGTTTGGGGTCGGTCGCTACCCACAGGGTGGGGACGGCTGATTAGGGCTGATTTCGGATGCGCCCCGGGTTTTGGATGGTGGGTTGGGTGTTGGTGGGCCCGGTTGGATTGCGGATTGGAGATGCCAGTGGCTGGAGGATGCGGGATTATCAGTATCCCTGGATTGGGCTTTTCTCTGTTGGAAGGTTACAGGATGAGAGACAAGGGCGAGAGGAAATGGCGCAGGCATCGGGAGGGACAGACAGCCCTCCCGTGACGAACCCCTGCCCGAACCTGCCCGAACTACAGCGCACCACGGCAGCCAAGACCAAACACCGACGGCACGCACACGAGGAGAAGGAGCCCTGCACCTAAAGACCAAACAGCAGAAAGACGACGAAACTACCGTAATGCTACGCGCGATTCGCAACACCGGATTCGTGAGGCCCGCACGCGTTTTTCTTTACACCCTCCAGCACCGGTATCCGTGAAGCCGCTCTCGGGTCCACAGCTGTCATTATGCCCTGCTACCGGATTCGTGATGGCCGTTCCTGGCCGCCAACGCCATTGCGCCCTTGCTCGCCTCTCCGCCTGTAACCTTTCCACAGAAAAAAATGCAGCTGAACACCAGGGCAGACCGCATCAAGACCTACCAGCTGTCAAACTCAGCTTTCGTCATAAATTACACCCCCAATAGTTAAAGAAAGAGAAACCTGCACAGAAAGAGGGAGCCCGCCTCTACGGCCATACACGCCCGAAGGCGTGACGTTTCCAATAGGGCGGGCGGGAAGAAAACACGGACTCAGGAGGCGATGTGGCCGGCAGCGGTCAGGGGCGTGTCGACATGGCGGCATGCAGAAGCACACCAAAGCACTCCCAGCCCAGTAGCTGAGCGCCGAAGGACCGGTGGTGAACCCTTGCGTCTATGTATTTATGGCAACAGGTAGCTCGCTCCTCCGAAGTTGTACCGGTACGCAACGAACACTGAAGGGGCTGGGCTGGAGCCAAGCCGGATCTAACCCGTACCGGGATTCGTGACAGCCGTAGGACGGCCCCAGTCAATGTGCCGGGCTTACAAGGCAACGGGGACGCCGGGTGTTGGCGAACAGTTGTAATGCTGATGCGCGCCACTTCAATGTGAAGACACACTTGGCAACACGGGCTGCCGGCCAGGATGCCTTTGCAGGCTACCTGTTTTCTGCACTCCATCACGCATACGTATC
>LSYV01000046.1:6328-27159 GCA_001584585.1 Gonium pectorale
TCGAGAACGCCTGCCAATCCTCGGAACCCTAGTGATAACGCCTTCCTGCGGCGAACAGCCTGTACCCCACCCATCACCCCCCCTGCCCCACCCCCACCGTGGTCATGGTGGAGCAGTCGCGGCTCTCCACGCTGGGTGCGGGGTGGGCGTACTGCGCCGCGTCGAGCAGCGTGTACACGTGGCCGTAGAAGGCCAGGCCCAGGACCAGCTGGGAGCGGGGGACGCCTGGGCGGGCGAGCGGAGCGGACGGAAAGGGGCGGGCGGCAGCACGGGCGTGCGGGTGGGGCGCGGCGGACCGTGATCAGGCAACTGGGTTGGGGTGTGGACAAGCCAGTCGGTGCATGCACGCCGGGAGGCGTGGGACGTGCTGGCGTCGCGTCGCTGCGGAGGGTATCCCCCGGGGACGCGCCTCGGGTGCTGGTTGGGAGCGGTGCATGCGCCCCATGTAGCGGGCAAGGGCCGACGGCAGGCCGGCGCAAGGGGTCTGGGACCCCTGCCTTGCTGCACGGCCTCTCGTCTGTCGCAGCCGCCCTGCCGCAACCACGCATCACAAAAGCACGCATCTCACCGGACGCATATGAAGTAGCTACGGCGCACGCCCCTGACCCCTCCATCCCAGCCAGCAGCCTACTCACCCTGCGCCATGTAGAAGTCCAGCGCCCGCGTGCAGTCCGCCCAGGCGGTGTGGAAGGCGGTGTGCGTCTCCCAGTAGCACGGGTCGTGCATCGTGTCTGCGGGAGAAAGGGGGAGGGGCCGACGTCGATCGAGGCGGTATGTGGGTCAGGAGCGGCCTGGGTACTCGGCGAGTGAGAGCCCGTTGCCTGGTCGTCTGAATATAGGTGACTTGCGCATTGAGTACGGTATACAGCAGGGTTCTCCACGGCGTCTCAAAACAGTCCTTGGTTGCAAGGAGTGTCCCCTTTCCCGGCCCCTTGGCCTGCAAGGACTTTTCACTGCGCCCTTCTGAAATCCTTCCTTGCTGCAAGGAAGCCGCCGCAAAACATTCCTTGCGGGGCATTTGTGTGCACACGCATGCACAACGGTCAACGGTCGTTTTCAAGCAGGTCACAGTAATCCTGGCAGCATTGTGTGTTACCGCTTGAAGCCCAATGCGGCGAGCTCCATGCGCCTGCCCCTTAACTCACCTCTCCCGCCCCCGCCCCCGCCCCGGCTCCCCCGACCCCGGTCCCACGCGCATTGGCCCCAAGGACTTCGCATCTCCCGAACCCCGCAATTTCCCCTTGCCAGCAAGGAACTTTCGCCTTGTGGCTTCCTTGCGCTGCAAGGACTTGCCCCCGCCTGAGGCCGGCCAAAACGCCTTCCATGCAAGGCACTGGGCCTGGGAAAGGTCCTTGCAAGCCCGGAAAAACGGGGAAAGGTCCTTGGCAAGGCCTTTCTGGAATACCCTGGTATACAGCATGGAGCCCGCTACCAACAAGCCGAGGCCCTCCGTCCAACCCGTCCGGCCCCAGGCAGTCAGCCCGTCCATCCCCGTCTCACAGGTCATGATGTTGAACAGGTCAACGGTCTGGGCCAGTGCCGGCAGGTCGTATCCGTCGAAGGATCCCGCTGTAACGATGGACTGAGTGGCGGCGGTCAGCCAAAAGTGCCGCGGGGGGGAGGCGGCGGACCCTTCGGCGTCGAAGCGGGACCGCAGCGCGGCGCACAGGCCGGTGAAGGCGGACCGGTCGGACGCGACCGGGAACTCCCAGTCCACTGCGGGGCAACGGTTGGGGAGGCAGGGGCGAACGGGGCCAGAATTTAGACGTGAAAAAACCCAATACCCACATCAAAGAAGCTGAAACCGGAACGGGAATGTCACTGTGCGGCTTGAACTTGGTTTTGGTCGGGTAAGCGCGCGCCTGGTCCCGTAAACGACAGCGTCCGGGAAAGGGATCGACTCACGGTCGATGCCGTCCGCGCCCGCTGCCTTCATGGCCGCAACCAGGTTGTTGACGAAGGTCGCGAGGCCGGTGGTGGCGGCAGCGGACCAAGTGGAGGTGCTGAAGCCGCCGCCCCCCACCGACAGAAGCAGCTTCGTGGTGGGCCATCGCGTCTTGAGCTCCCTCAGCAGGTGCTGCTCAGGGTGAAATGGGAACCGGTCAAAGGTGCTATGCAGTTTGGCACGCAAGAGGGATCCTACGCTGTTGGCGTTCCGGCCGATTGGCCATTTCGCTCGCCATCTCACCAAACTGTTGAATGGATCGTAAACCGAGTAGTCAGCGCGGATCCAGAGAAAGGCATAGTATATGTGGGAAACACCGGTAAGGTTGACGGCCGAGATGTTGAAGAAGTTGTTCACGGAGCCTGAGAGCGGGAGAAGACATTGGACTAAGAAATTGGCTCCTGCTGACGCGCCGACCAGCGCCCGATCGGTGCAGCAATTCAACTACCTGTGTTCTGCGCCCAGCCTGGGATGTAGAGCCCGGTGATCGAGTCCGCGGGCGTCGAAATCACCGCCGCGACCGCGCCATGCACGCCGAGACCAGCGCAAAGCGCAAAGAGGGCCGTGCGTTGCAGCCCACGAGCCATATTTATTAAGCACGATTACGCCTCCTCAATACATTCACAGGATCCCTGTGTGCGCGCGTCAATCGGGTTCGCGGCCTCTGACAACAGTTTTGCGGCCTCTATCGCGGCCTACATACAGTGGAAGCAGCAGTCTGGGCCACGCTTATAATCACTGCAGCCTGCGAGCGCCCTTCCTGCGCCCTTCTGAACCCCGTACCGCGTGTAGTAATGGAAGCTGTGCCGTGCAATCAGTAGCTTCCTACCCCTTGAACCACGCATCCAAAAAGGGACCGCATTTGCCGACATGGCTGGCAGCTTGCTTTGGCTGTTGAATAGGAGAGGTAAACCACGGCCATCGCCCTTCGGCATGCCGCTGTGAAAGGCGGCAAACGGCTCTTGCCAGCGTGGCGATACCTCTGCGCTGTAAGCGCTGTCACACGAGGTGGTGACCTGGCGCAATGTGGCCTTCGGGCATGCATGCAGTCTGCCACCATCATCGTCCGGGCATCGGGCAAGTGCAGTAGCTGGAGGGTCGCGCCCGTTCACCCTTCCTGCTCGCTCGCTCGCCCTGGCTTGTCTCGCCTCGCAGCGAGCCCCGAAGCTCTTAGCCGAACGGGCCGAACGGAAGGCACATGACCATTGCACGTTATGTCCCAAACAGCGCGTCGCTCCCCTGAGCCCTGGCCCCAATGCGGCATACGGTAACGCACCTGCAACCCCAAGTCGAGCAGTCCGCCGCTCCAAACCCGGGCACATCGGACGGTCTCCTTGCTTACACAATGCAATGGGCAGATTCCTCCTGCATTTGCGCTTTGCCGTACAGAACCGCTTAAGGGCCACCGTCAGGATAAGACATGATCAAGCCCCGTATCCCGTACGGCACCGCGCCCCGCCCAGCCTGTCCACACAGACAGAGAGCAGTCAAAGAGAGACAACAGTGAACCATCGTGCAGCCCGCCAAGCGGCCGCATCCGGCACCATGCATGCTCCGGGGCGCGCAACATGCCAACACACAGACGAACCAAGCGCGGACCGCATGAACAAGCTCACCGCTGCTGGCTGCGACGCGGAGGCCCCACTATCCTGCACGATGCCAACTCCCAGCAGTCCACACACACCTAGCTGTCTTCGAGCCCCTGCCCGTTCATCCGGTGCCCCACCCTGCGCCCGGGCACGGCCGCTGTACAGCTGTGGCGAGCCAGCCAAGCGCAATCAGGGCACGCACCCGGCCGCACCGGGCCGCACTCGGCAGTGGGTACGCCACACGCAGGGCCGCACGTCCCTTGTAGGGCTGCAACAGCCCTGTGCCAACCGTGCTCGGCTGAAGCAATGTTGTGAAGCGGGACGTGATGTGGCGGTGTCTTGGACCTCTGTTGCCCAAGGAGGGCAACAGCGCTCCTTGAGGAGCGTTAGCCCTCCTTGAGGTGTGCACCGCACATGTTGTGGAGTCGGCCGGGTGGCCTCACTACGCCCCAAGCGCCCGACGTACGCCAACCGCCACAATTCGATCGCCTGAGAGCGCCAGCATGAACTGCGGAGACGGCAGAGCAACTGCCAACCAGCGTCCAAAGCGCCCGATGAGACACGCTCTGCGCCCGACCAGCTAACCCGCTCCACGTCACAGGCCCCACGGCGTTTCCGACAAACGCCAGGCACGACGGCACGCCAAACCCCCTCACACGCATGCGCCGTCCACCCATCCTGCCAGCACGAGAATTGCCTCTCTCCCAGCTACTGGCCATCCTCCTCTTCTGCCGCCTCCTCTTTTATTTGTTAACGTCAAGCTGTTCTGGAGTTCCTCCTCCGCCCATTGCCATGGCTGGAGGAGATCGCCTGCGCCGCTCTTGCCGCTCCCTTCACCTCACGCCGCCAACGATCCAGGTGCCGGCCCTCCTCCCCGCCCTCCCGCCCGCGCATCAGATCATCATGGACCGCCCCAGCCCCATCCCGCCTAGTCCGTACATCAGCCCACCTCCGCCGCCCATGCCGCCCATGTCGTAAAGGCCGCGCTCCAGGCGGTCCTTCTTGGAGCGACCGCCACCGACGCCGACCTGCCGTACAAGGGTGCGCCGCCGTACACGGGAAATCAGAAAAGGAAAAGGGGAAGAGGAAAGGGCGCGCCCCGAGCGCGAACGGATACACGGTAGCCAGGAGGAGAGCGTGGCCCCGGCGGCACGTGGGGCACCCTGCCCGCCCTGCCATTTCCTCCCCATCTCCCTCCGCTCCTTGGGGGGTATCCCCCCTTCCGTGGAACCCCCGCACGCACCCCACCCGAACCAGGCCTGACCCTCGTGACATAAACACACACCCCGTTACCCCTCCCCTACCCTTCCCTTCGGCCTGCCCAGGAACGACACGCGCAACGGACATCGCCGTCCAACCCCTCCTCCCCCTCCCAGTTCATCCCATCCGAGGCGCGCTACCCCCTCCACCGCCCCTCCGCCTCCCTTCCCAACACACCCACCGCCGACCAGCGCCCGGCCCCCACCTGCACGAAGTCGTGCTGCACCAGGTTGGCCCGCAGCAGCAGCGCCCGCGTGTCGCGGCAGTACGCCTCGCCCGCCGCCAGCACGCGGGCAAAGGTGGTGGCGCGCGCGTCGGCCTTGCTGGCGTACAGCACCTGGCGGCCGCGGCGGCGGGGCAGGGAGGGGGGCAGGGAGGGCAGGTGGCCAGGGAGGGCAGGGGGGGCAGGGGGGGCCTATTCAAGACTCCGTAAGCAAGCGGAGCGAAGACGCGTTGGGGGGAGAATAAGCTTCCAATCCGCCAAGGGCGCTCAAGGGGCACGCCGCCTCGTTCCGCTGTAGAACACTCGGAGGCGCTGACCGGGAGGTGAGCGGCGGCACGTCCTCGCAAGGCCCCTGCACCACAAGCAGACGCGCACCGCCGCACCTCGCCGCCGCCCGCGCAGCCGCCACGAGTGCGGCAGCCGGGCGGTTGCAACGACCTACCCCTCCCCCGGTCTCGGGCCCCCCCACCCCACCCCACCCTTTCCGCACCTTGGTGGCCGAGTCGATGCGCGCCGAGATTGCCCCGTCCATGATCAGCGTGGCCAGCTGCTTCTCCAGCGCACTGGGGGCGGGGAGGCGAGGGCGGCGGGCAGGGAGGGGCAAAGGACATCATACGGAACTGGGCATGCTGATGTAACGCAGGAGGGATGGGAGGGAGGAAGGACTGCGGCGCAAAGTGGGTGGGGGCGTGGTTAGAACCGAGCAGCTAGCAAGCGGCGCCCAGTAAAGCCGGGCGGCAGGCCTTCAGCACGCATCAAAGGAGCCTGGGGCGCATATGCCGTCCCGGGCACCGAAGGTATGTACTGGGCAATGGGCGGGGGTGTGGTTAGCGGCCGGTCAAGCCGGGCGGCAGCACCCGCGGTTGCGTGGGCTGGAGTCTGGACCGCCAGAAACCGCTCCCTCGGGCGCCCTGGGTGCCGACCATGCACTGTGCGCCGCGTGGCTGCCCCTCGCCTTGCCCGTGCCTCGCCTCCTCCCTCCACCCCATCCCCTCTTTGCGTCGCCGCCCATCCGCCCGGAGAACGGGGCGGGCTTGGGGAAAAGCGTGCAGCCCGGCGCACACGCCCAGGTCCCGGGCCCGGCCCCGCTCACGCGATGGGCGTGTTGAACGCCTCCGCCATGGCGGCCAGATTGACGGACGAGAAGGGCTGCACGTACTGGCACAGCGCGCGGTGGCGGATGGCGTTGTACAGCGCGTGCACGTGCTGGGGTGGGGTGGGGGGCAGGGAGGAAGGGGCGGGGACCAGGTTGAGCAACAACCGTAACAACCGTACCACGTGCCGAGGCAGTGGTCAAGGGAGCGTTCCCACCAGAGGAGACCTGAGGCGCATGTGCCGCCCCGGGCACCGAAGGCGTGTAGAGGTGGGCAGTTGGGACGGGGGGTCGGGGGCAGTGTCGGGGGGCCAAAGGCGGGGGAGCGGCTTTTCCTACACCCACACCGTCATACCCACACACACACGCCCCTCCGTTCCAGCCCACCTCTGACGCGTGCAAGTCCAGCAGCAGCGACGGCTTGAGCGCCTCCAGGGAGCGCAGCGCCACCGCGTACTGGCTGGCGTAGAAGGCGTGGACCACCTCGCGGATCTGGTGGGGGAGGCCAGCGGAGGAGCGGAGGGCGGGGCCGAGGGGCAGTAGTCTGAGAACACGAGCACATGTCGATGGGGACGGGCTGCCATCCAGCAGCAGTCCTACCCCCAGCTAACGTCTCCCCGCAATGAGGGGGATTCCAGGAGAAGGATGTGCATATCAATGGGAGGGGGAGAACGTGGGAAGGGAAAGATCCGAAGCAGACGGCGGGACGAGCTTCGCACGGCAGGCTTGCAGGCTGCTGAATGCCCGCTCGCTCATCACCGCACCGAGGCCGACGCGCCGCCGGCGTCCCAACATGCCCTCCCCACAACCCGCACCTCTGGCGCCGCCTCCAGCACCTCCCTGAAGCCGATGTTAGCGATCACGCGGGTTCGCAGCTCGGAGCGGTCCAGGAAGCCCAGCGCCGCCAGCCCGCCCAGCGCCGCCACGTCGTGCAGCGACAGCACGTCCGAGTAGGAGGTGCCCAGGTCGGGGCCAACCTGAAGGGGGGAGGATATGTGGGGGTGTGGGGGACAGGGGGAAGAAGGGTTTGTGGGGGGACAGGGGACAGGGGAATGGCGGGAGGGGGCGTTGGGTGCGGCGGGCCGTGGGACTGTGAGGGCGATTGTGAGGGCGCCCGGTCGCGGCGCTGCTCCACGGTGCGAGAGACTGTGCGTGCGTGCGCATGCAGCGGTGTTGAAATGGAACGACGCATACAACGAGTGTAAGCGCGAAAGTGATGGTGTTGTTGTAGGACCCAGCTCCAGAGGTAGTCGAAGGGGTGACCGTGCGTGCGTGCGCGTGCAGTGGTAGGTGGGGACGAGGCCGGGGGAGGGGCCGTTTCGAGTCGGGGGGATAGCCGAAATCGCCGATGAACAGCGGCAGAAAAAAGCTATGTTGCGCGAGTACTTGGTGAAAGCTGCTTGCAGGGGGCCCTGGACAAAACGCAGGATCGGCCCCGGCTCTCTCCTCGGGAAACCCCCACGCCTCCGCACCATCCCCACCGCACCCCCTCGGGTACCTCGCAGAACTTGCGCGCCGCCTGCTTGTACTTCCGGCTGTGCAGCAGCTGCAGCCCCGAGGCCGCCCGCAGCTGCGCCAGCTGGGCGGCCTCGCTGCCCACGTCGGGGGTGGACTCGGCCTTGCTCACCTGGTGGGGGGGGGCGGGGGGCGGGGAAGCGGGGTCAGGGGTGAGGGGAGGGGTGGGGTGGGTGGGGTGCGGGGCCACACTGGGGCATTGGAGGCACGCTTGCCGGGCGGCCGGAGGCGAGCTGTGGAGTAACTTTTGAGGACAGCGCTTCTTCGACAACGTGCCGGGATTCTACAGCATTCTCCCGTCCGGTGGCGGAGTGGGCGCGTGGGTGGGCGGCCCAGATGGGACAAGGGGCGCGACGCGCGGGAGCGTGGTCTCCCGACAATGATCTCAGGCGTTTTTTACTTGATGACAAGGGAGAAATGCGTTCGCAGCCGCATCTTCCCCGGATGCCCCTCCCATCTTCATCTCCCCTCCTCCTACCCCCTACACGCCCCCCCCATGCGGCGCAACCCACGTAGTTTGCGACGTGCACGAAGTTGCCCAGCTCGATCGCCGTACGTACGACGTTGTGGCACATGGCCAGCACGTGGCGGCTGCTGGTGCAGTAGTCACGGCTGCGCACGTAGCATTTGAAGGCGGTCTGGGGGAAGGGAGTGCAGGCAGTGGGGGGAGGCAGATCGGGGCAATGGAGGGATTCGCAGACGCAGCTGCAGCGGCGACGCGGGTCGCAGGGAAAGTGCTCCGGCTTGGCGGCTAAATTCAGCCCACATCCGTCGAGGCCCAACGTGCGGCCGTGCCCTCATGTTGGGGAAAGGGGGGCGAGGGGCGGGGAGAGGGGTGCCGCATGCGGCGAAGAGCGCAGTCGGGCTCCCGCAGAGCGCCCGTGCCACGGCCGTGACGGGCCCCCACCGCGGTACCTGCAGGTCTCCCCTGCCGTAAGCCCAGTCGCCCAGGTCGGTGTGCCCCAGCCGGATGCTCTCCTTCATCAGCGCGGCCTTGAACCCCTGCGGGAGGGAGGCGGGCGGGCAGGGCGAAGTGCTGGCCGTTGCTTTTCGGGCTTGCTGGGCGTTCCACGTTTCGCGTGTAAAGCCGGACAAAGTGGATTCTTGGAGCGTCAGTGGAGGCGGTCGTCAGTGAGTCTGATAAGAACCCCTGGGGCCGACAATATGAAGAGGCCTGTCTGGCGTCCAGCAGCGCGAGCGCGGGCCGGGGATCACGCAGAGCGCGACGCGGAGCCGCAGCTGCCTGCCTGGCGCCCTGAGCCGTCCGTTGGCGCCCCCGTCGTCTCCTTCGCCTTGCATGCTTCCCCGCAGCCCCCTAGGTAAGCAATGCCTCCCCAGCCGCCCGACTGCCCGCTCCAAAACACACACACCCGCTTCTATACCACTGCATCCACCTCATACCAAAACGCTCCCTCGCCGGCAGCCTCCCTGCCTCGCCCACCCATTTGGCCCCGACCACCCACCGGCCCCGGGATCGCACCTGCAGCTCCGACTCCAGCCGCTCGCCCCGCTGCTGGGAGCGCCGCTCCGTGTTCTCCACCCAGACACTGCGCGGGAAAGGAGAGAGAGGAGGGAGGGGAGGAGGGAAGGGGCCCACGCGGGGGGCGGGCGGAAGCACCTCAGTTGCAGGCCGGGCCAGGTTTCCATGGCCACGGACCATCAGGCGGACCGCGTGGGGCAGACCCGTTCAGGTGGGGGGCGGGGCGAGGGAGGCCAAGCCGGGACACGGAGACTGGGCGGTCGGGAGCCAGGGGTGAAGGCGGGCTCCAGCGCAGGGTATGTGGCAGTCCAACTGGCGCTGCGGCCGGTCCGTGCCAGCTGTCGCATTGTCGGGTTCGCGTTGTCGCAATGGGGCCGCAACGGGATCACCCACCGGTCCAGCGTGTACGACGCGCCAAGCCGGCCGTCGATCTTGGCAACCACCTCCTGGTACCGAGCAGTGGCCTCGGTCTGCCATCGGGGGTGGGGTTAGCGAGGCGCAAGAGGCAGATGGGGTTTTTAATGGGCGTTGCCGAAGGCATCCAGGAGGGCTGGAGTCGGCAACACGAGCAGACTTGCGGAGCAGTGCTGCGAGGGGGTGGGATGGGGTTTTGCGGTTGGGCAAGATGTGACACGCCAGGTTTGGGGTGGGTATGTAGGGCAGATAACGGTGGACTTGCCCGGGGCGTGGCAGGGGTCTCCAACCGATATCTCCCCCCACCTTCTTGAGCTCATCATGCGCCATCCGCAGTGCCTCCAGCTCCAGCGGCTTGCCCGTGCTCCGCTCCGCGATGAAGAGGAGCCGATCCACCTTCCCATGCCCCGTGTAGTTGGAAATGTAAGCCTACGGGCAGTTTAATACGTATCATTTTGGGTTCAGAAACAGGCAAGAGACTCGACAAGCGGGCAGATTGCGAATTGCGGAACGATGCGCACCTCCAGGTCGAAGGAGCCGTGATCAGTCACCGGAATATCCTCCTCCATATTCGTCGCCATGTTGCGAGTGGCGGCACGGGGCCGTCCACCGCGGGCGTCTCAGGCTACGTGAACCAGCTCGCGTGGGCTATGGCGATGCGCAGTAGCCGTTTACGTATAAAGATAGTTTAAATGGCAATCTGCTTGCTTATACTTGTTTGAGCCCGTGGGAGTTGCGCCGAGACGCGAGAGCACGCAGGGGGGTGGCAGGTTGCGCGTGACAGCAGTTCTACTGTGAAGTAGACGTATACAGCCGCAGGTGTGCAGGGGGGCCGGTTAGATATGGCGGTGAGCGAGACCGAAGAGCGCAGTACCGCGGGTCAGCGCGGGTCGCCGGGCGGGCCAGCGCAGGGTAGCGGGGAAATCCCGGCCACGCTTTCGGAGAGGTGGATATCGGTGATGGCGCTGCGCAGGTCCGGACCACTACCCTCTTCCATGGCCTGCTGTGGCCTGCGACGGCAGGGAATGTCATCTCACCGATGAGAACTACACCTAACCGCTCATTGGTCATCTCTGTAAGGCCTACATAGACCGCATAGGAGGGCGAAATTTAGGGCATTGGCGCGCCGGCTGCGCCGGCGGGGCGGGGGGGGTGATGGCAACCGCGCATGTGTGCAACAGCGCAGACCATGGCAGACCCGAGTGCGGCCCGGGCTTCGCGGAGCGGTCCGCACCCAACTCCTCCCACAGCTGTGGGACGCGACGTGACATACCCACACGGAAGCAGGCGGCAGTGCGCGCGTCAAAAGGAAAAGAGAAATAGAGGCGGGCTCCCCCGCCTCTACGGCCATACACACCCGAAGCCACGACGTTTCCAGTAGGGCGGGTGGGTACAGAGCAAGACATGTGATGTTCGGGCGAGCCGTTAAAAGCCTGGAACGCGCCCCGAAAGCCGCCACGCGCCAAGCGGTCACGGCCAAGCCCAAGCCAAGAAGCCTGCACATTCCAATCTTGCACCTCATCACAGTCTCCGTATCTCCGTTCGAATTTCAGCCACCCGCCTGCCTGGGTGGGTGACCCCCAGCGTAAAGCCGACACGAAATGCTCGCTTATTGAAGCACGCCAACAGACGCCCACCGACATGGTAGAACCAGGTGGTGAGACGGTCGCCTTTTTTCGCAGGAACCGGGCTGCCTGCCCCGTGCGTTCTAAAATCTCCACACCGTCGACGGCGCCGCCAGGGCCCTTGGCCGCCGCCGCCAGCAGCTCCACAATGAGCCATGGTATTTGCGGATAAAATTTCGGCGCAACACATCAACACACGTGCATTTTGGTGGTAAATGCCAGACCGGACGCACACGGGGCGCTGTGCACGCCTGAACGGCAGCCCAGACCCCAGACCCCATACCAGTCCAGAGGGGCGGCCGCTGGCCGGCCATGCCACTTCAGCCCACTGCAACCCACTAGCCGCCGATGTACCCACCACCATCAACCGGCAACCGCCGCCCACCGGTACGGCAGTGTCCATGCACAAACCACCAACCATCACCACACACGAAGCGACAGCGACACCATCACTAGGAGCACGAGCGCAGCTTCGCTCCAATACGGTACCGTGTACAGAAAGCATACCCATGACGCCATGAGCTCTCCCCAGACCGCCCCAACCATCGTGCCGGGCGGGCGGGCGGGCGACATCGGAAACTCGACGGCGCTTACGGTGGCACGCAGCGGTGCCTGACCCGTGTCCGCTCCCTCATATGGTCACGCTGCAGGATAGGATGTCAGGTGCCTGCTGCGCCGTACATGCGCCCACAAGGGCCCTCAACTTGGCAGGAGGACAACATGTCAAAGAAACATCAACTAGACATAACCGCCAGCGCAGTGATGAGTAGTAAAGTTGAGAGCTGCTGCTGGCAGCGTGTTTAATGCACACACCCAGGCTTGCCAACCTTGAATGTCAAGTCTGCTAATGTAAAACATTGAATCTTGCGAGCAATCTTGCATCAAACGAACAGCAGCAAACGTTCCATCGCCCAGGACTGCGCACATACGTGCGTTGTGCATCTCATCGCAACAACGGTACTGACAACGCTTTGGGGGTGTCTGGCGGCTAATGCCCGGGACGCTTGCAGCTCGTGCAATTGCAACATCAAACGGCGCTTGTGGGCAACCCTCCTGTGAAGCGTCAGCAAACGCGTTGGCGCCGCTAGTCCTCGCCATGTACGGCAGATGGAGACAGCCGTATCGGCAACGTTGGGGACGAGATGAGACGGCATCCAGTCTAGAGCCGCACCGCCGTACATTACGAAAAGCAAATCATAAAATGCGCCTCATGGAAATGCACTACGGCGAACCAAATTTGTTCCTCACGCATGACTGGGTGATGCTCAAGCCGCCAGACAGCCAGCCGCTACAAAGGTTGTCGCATATGCACCATGCGTACACAACCTATCCCGTAAAACCTCCTCCGTCAGCCCGATGTGGTGCGGCGAGAGAACAGAACCTGAAGCACGGGGGCCCAAGAGTGCACGCAGCCAACTCCTCCCAAGGCCAATCCTAGGAATCGCGGAAGCGGCGCCGTCACCCGGGTGTACTGCGGCCCACGAAGACCCAGGGGCAGGCCCGTGTGGCGGCCCCGCGGGCGGACGTATGAGCGGGTCGTCGGCCCCGCGCCGGGCGGCGATGCACTCCGCCGCCAGGGCGAGCCGTGCGGGCGGTCGGGAAGGGCTCCCGGCGTCGCCACGTTTCCGCCCGCACCACGTGCCGCTCCGTGCGCCCCCGGAAACGGACCCGGCCCAGCGGCTGCCCGGCACGCGTCCGCGGCTGCTGCTGTGCACTCCCGCCTGAGGAAAACAGCCACGCTGTAGGGGTCCGCAAAGGGGTAGTCGAACACGAGGTCGGAGAGCGTGCGGGCGGCCGCGCCCGCGCTCCTCTGCATGCTCTCAATGACCACCATCTCCTCGTCCTCGTCGACGGCCGCATCGTCCTCGTGCGCAATCGCGTTGCGCAGCAGGCAGTGGTACAGCGCCACCTGCTTCCACAGCGGCATGGCGTCCCAGTCCTCACCCTTGGTGCGCTTCTTCACCAGGGACTGCGCGTTGGCGCGGAAACGCGCTACGCTGTCGATGTGCGTGGGAGTCAGGCGCCCGCTGTCGGCCATGTCCTTGCACACAGTAGGGTTGACAACGGGCCGAAGGGGCACAAGCAACACGTCAAACGGCCCTAGGCAAGGTCCCGCAACCCCTAAGCAGGTAAAACAACTCTATGTGGTGCAAGGCATGCCAATGGTTTCCGGCGTGGGTGGCGCGACGTGGGGCCAGCTGAGCTCAGGAACCAGGCTTATACAAATAGGGCAACATTGTTGTTCTTCCGCTTGGTATGCAATCAAACGGGTGGGAATGGCGTCGGCGCATGCAAGGAGTGGAGCCAAGAGCGTCACTGGACTGCGCCAGTCCCGTCAAGCACTGGTAAAGCTTGCAAAAAAACGGGGACACAGGACCTGGGGTAGGGAGGTGTTCAGCGGGGCACAGGACCAGAGTAGGCCGCCGGACTGCCCTACCTGCAACCGCGTTCGCAGCCAGGTGTCGGACGCAAACTGGTCGTCGTCCCACGCCGTGATCACCGCATTTCCGAAGCGCAGCAGCGCCACCATGGTCTCCAGGGCGACGATGGGCGGCAGCGAGTCGGTTAGAAGGCTCAGCGGCTGGAGGTCGCCGTTCTTGGTCACCAGCAGCTGCGGACACAGGCGCACCATCCCAACAATTGCGCCCCTGCTGAGGGTTACTTGCCGCTATGCATGCAAGCAAACGGCGCGGCCCTTGCCTTCGGGCAGGTTGTCCCACAGCAAGTCCTCAAAGGTATGGGACGCCAAACCCAGGCTGCCATCACATATCATACATCTACGATGGTTATGAGCCCATGACGCAATACTGCTGAGGACAGCTTGCTATTGGCCTTCGGCCCCGACGCCTGCACCCGCCGCGCTGCAGAGTTTGCGGCAAGTGCTGTCGCGCCGCACGTACTACGACACGGCTGCCGCCATCGGTCGCTTTAAATAAGAGCAATCAGACGCTGGCCGCCCAACCCACCTTGATAAGCACACGGTGGTACGGCGACGCGAGCATGCGGTAGTCGGGCCCTTGGTTGGGTGACGGCGCCAATAGGGAGCGCAGCATCAGCCACAGCCCGCCGGTCATGGGCACTCGCACGCCGTCCTCGGCAGCGAGGTTGAAGAGCAGCGTGTGCTCGCTTTGGCCGAGCTCCTTGAGCACATAGCCGAAGTCCTTGCGCATCTACAGCACAAACAGTGCACAAGGAGGCGACGCGTGGATGCAGCTGACGAGGAAGAGTGCAGATTGGGACCTACAGCAAAGGCCTACGAGCAGAAGCAGGGTGTCTTTCGACTGAGTCAGGCGCCCCTGCCGGTGCACATGCTGTAACGGTGACGGCTCAGAGATGAACGTGCGGCGGGTACCCGACATTGCCGGCATCACCAATGCCTTTCGTTTGCGTACCTCTGCAATGATCTTGATCTTGTCGTGCTCCTGCACAAACGTGTACGGATCGCCACGCCCGCCAGCAGAGATATATTCCTTGCACAGATCAGCATCGACGGCGAGCGCGAGCTGAGGGTGCGCAGCGCATCCGGCAGCCGGTCCACATGCTCCTTGAGGAAGGTCCACGCCACGGCCGAGCCTTCGCTGCTTTGCGCCGGCAGCGCCAGGCCGCGGTTGTGCAGCGCGAGGGACAGCCCGTTTGGCGGCATGGCCGCCACGTTCGACCACACCGTGCACATGCTGCTGCCGGTGATGGCGACGCCGGCATTGTGCGGCATGCCCATCAGCAGGATCTTGAAGAAGCCACGCGCCTGGTCGGCCAAGGCCTTGCCGCTGTCCGGCAGGATAAACCAGGACTGGACCTGCATGTATTCGAGTCCACACAAACCTGCCTTGCAACGACCATTTTCCTCACCGCACAGCCAAAAATGCAATACTGAGAGTTCATTCATGCAACAACAAAGCTGCACCTCGTCGTCATGCCCATCAATAACACGCACGCCAATCGAAAGTGCAATGCCGCAGGGTCCACTACATGCTGCAGCTGCACGGCTACTTATCCTTCAACAAGTTGAACCCACACGGCGGTGACAACCCTGTTGCAACGCCGGTACAATCGTCTCTCAATCGGTTGGTTGCAAGAATACGCCACCAGCCCACATATTCACGCACCTCGTCGACCGTATACATGACGGGCCGCTCAAGGCTCCACAGGAACTGCATGGTGGCGTTCTTCAGCAGAGGCGTGCTATCGGCGCCACCGGGGCGGCTCATCTCCTTCGCGAGGTAGCTCGGCAGAGGCGGCGCACTGCTGCCGGCAAAGCCCAGCAGCGCCCGGTACAGGTTGCGCAGCCGCTCCTTGTATGTAGCTGTGCCGTAATCGGTGATCTGGGCGAAGTCCAGGAGGCAGCACGCCATCTCGCCGACGCCGCCCTCCCCAAAGAAGGGATGCCGCCGCAGCACCGCCGGCAGCACGCCGTTGAGCACCAGGGATTTTCCGCTCTGCACGTTGCAGGGCGGGCAGCAGCAGGGAATGTCATTAATTGGAGTGCAGGTGCAACCCTGCATCTGGCTGCCGTGCGCCTGGGACAATGGTTGGAGATCACCAGCAGCTAACAGGGCTGTTATTGCCTTGAAGGCTGTAAACAACGAGGTTATCCTAGCCACGCCCGTGGATGAGCTGCGAACGAGTGCCCAAGCTCCTTGCAGCTCCTTGCTTCCCAACACCCAGCGACGTGGCATGATGGCCCCACGCTTCTGCTTGCCCTAACTCAATCACGTGCTCCCTCTTTCTATGCAGGTTTCTCTTTTTTCCCCTCCCAATCCAACAAAACCGTGGAAGCGCTTACTGGCAGCCGCAGGCGGGGAGGATAGCAGAACGGACCTTACAGAGACTGCAGCTTCAAGGTGCCACGCGCAAACAACAGCATCTATACGCACTGAGGTCGGGCAATCGGTCGCCATTGGGTGAGCATCCCCGAAGTACCCCCACATACCAAGCTTCTCGTGTAGCAGAAGCTCCTTTTTCCGTTGTATAAGCACCGTCTCCCTGCAATACTTTTTGTCCTCGGCATCCTTGGCTTACTCCGCTTGGGCCGACACACGGCCTATCTCCGCTCCTATGTCGATCAGTTCCTTTTGCAGCTTCTCCTGTTCCTCCATTTTACAAGGTCCGCTCACGCCTTGGCAGCTCGGCTCGACAGGCTCGAACCTTACTGAATTTACTTGTAATGTATCAGCGAGCTACAACGTGCGAGCGGCCGGGGTCAGTGCAAAGTAGCAAAGGCGTGCCGCTGCGCACCAGGGGAGAGGGGAGTGCATCAGTGCAACTCGGGGGCGGTTGGCCGTTATCGGGGCCAACGGTCGCAAACTGACGCCTACGACCCGTCAGAACCGGCCCGGACCGCTTCCAATCAGTACTGTAATGCTGAAGGGTGCCCTAGGGGCCCTCAGGGATCGCTGAATCTGACTTTCGTGACTTGACTTTCGGAGGAGCGAGGAAATAGGTTTGAACGGGCCGAGATCGCATATTTTAAGTGACACAACAGATTGGTACAACATGACCTTGAATCCAAGCTTCTGGAGGGCCGCTGGGTGATTCCAGTTTCTGGCGACGGCGAGGGGGGCGACGTTTCGGGCCCCGTATTGCCTGCAAGCAGCCCGGCGCGCTACGGAGAGCCCCGTCTGGCCTTGCCAACATCGCAAGGGTCACATAAGTCCGGCTGGACACGGGGTTGGTGCGGTCTCGAGCAAGAGCGCTGAGCACACAGCAATGCGAAGTTCCCATCGCGCCTCGCTGGCCGAAGAGGCAGCTGATGCCCAATCCAACCGCGCAATTTCCTTCCAGTATGCCTACAGGGCTGCGCTATGGGGCGCCGAGCCCGGCCAAGGCGTGCTCCTTTGGGCGCCGGCCATGGGACTTTGCAATGCCGAGACCCTCGCGTCCCTTGCCAAGCATGTGCCCGCGGCAGGGTTTCGCGCAGCTCTGGCCTTGAGGTTGATGTAGGGAACACTTCTTTGTGGTTGGATCATGGCTTGCTTGTGATGTCGAGACGTATGCTGAGCACGCAGATGTCACGCCCAACCATGTCCGGACGGGGTGCACGTTTCGTTGAGCCATTCCGAACGTGCTCCTGGTCGCCGTCCGCCGTCCGCGGCTTCCTGTCCCCGCAGACTCTTCTGCTGCTCATCAGCATCGACACGCTCCAGGCGGCATCATGGGAAAAACTTGCAGGGGTAACTGCGTGCCGTGCGGCTATCAGCACAAGGCGCTGGGCTTCACGGCTGTTACCAGCGGAGCCCTGAAGCCGCCCTAATGCAAGGGTGAAGGCGAGTGCTGTCAGTGGCTAGTGAATAGCATGAAGGCCCCTTGCCACTCCATCTGCACGGACGGTTCCAACCGCTGGCTGATAACCGCGACCGATGGCGTGCACGCGCTCTGCTTCAAGCCGTCGAACGGCTCTAAGGGCGGGGCGAACATCTGCTACTCGTGTGCCGTCGCTAACCGCAAGGCACACGCGGCGCAGCCTGAAGCTGATACCCCAAGCTGATACCGGGCTTACAGCCATCACTCCGCATCCTGCTGCGGCGGACACGGCGGCCGGCTCTCTGCCACTGCCAGTACCGCCGCAGCCGTGTGGGGCCCCGACTTCATCAATGTTTCTTTTGAGAGTGCCATGACGAACCCCATGGTTGAGGAGCAGAGAGCCTACATGCGAACGGTGGTGGGAGCACGCGCCCCTACATAAGCACTGGTCTACCGCGAGTTGGCGTAGAGGCCGCTCCAATACCACTGGGCTAAGCTCGTTTTGCTTTTCTGGAACGGAATGGTAGAGCGCCCCGATACGCTGTGCCACCGGACCTTCGTGGCAGACCTGAGGCTAGCGCTTGTCGATGGGGTGACCGGTTGCTGGTCAGCAGGGGCATTGCGCTTCCTTGCTGACTCGGGTATTCGGCCCCCTGAGAGCCTTATGGGTAGCGCGCGGGTAACGCACTTCGCGTCGTTGCTCATACCCATTGGCAAGGTGTTGGATAGCTTTGCTGACAGGCTTGATGCTCGGTGGCGGCTGCCCCATGTGACTGGACCACCCCGCGACTTCCCAAGCGGCGAGACGGGAGTTAAGATGTGCCGGTATGCCAGCTGGATGCGAGACCCTTTGCACACGGCGACTGTGATGGCACCCAGCTTGCACCAAACGTTGATGCAGTTCACGCTAGGGTGTTGGGAGACGGAGGTGAACCGGCCCAATGGGCGAGCCCGGGCTGAGCGAACGTGCAAGGCTTGTGGTGACGCCGCGGCCGTAGAGGATGAACTACATGTGTTCTGCGAATTCCCATGCTACGAGCAACTCCGAGGCCAAATCGAGGCTGCTTTGGGCTTAGGCACGATTACTACTATGAGGGAGGCCCCGCCAGCTGCGGTGGGAGTCTGTCTACAGGCTGTCTGGGATACTAGGCACGCCATACTTCGGCGTCAGCCGCTGAAGCGGGGTAGAGACGAGGATCATAACCCGCTTCCCCACCCCAATATTCGCAATTCGTCCATGGCCTCCTTGGCTTGCACGGACGTGAAACCCGTAACCTGCTGTCGGACTGCTGCCAGCAGGCTTCCGGTGTACAGCAGCGCGAGTGTAGAGACGCTCCGTGGCGGGACGAAGAGTGCTCGGCGGCGTGGCGTGCGTTTCGGGCCTAAAGGGCCTACTGTCATTTTGTGGGCATAGGGCATGGTTTGGGCGGGTTTGGGCGTGGCCTTGTCCCTCGCCACAAGCCCCGTGTCGTGTAACCACCATAGTCATGATGGAATGAGGCTATGGATACTCAGGGTACGTCCCCCCCTCCCGTCCTGGGATGCCCACGGAAGGGCCCGTCGCGGGTCGCTAGTGCCCATGCTGGACGTTGCCACCCTTTACGCTTCCGGGCAGCACTGGGCAGCCGCAGGAATCTGGCAAAGCCTTAATTAGGTTAAGCACGAAAGTCAGATTCAGCGAGCCCTGAGGGCCCCTAGGGCACCCTTCAGCATTACAGTACTGATTGGAAGCGGTCCAGGTCGGTTCTGAGGGGTCGTAGGCGTCAGTTTGCGACCGTTGGCCCCGATAACGGCCAACCGCCCCCGAGTTGCACTACCCGCCCTACTGCAAACGTCGCGGCTTCGGGTGTGCATGGCCGTAGAGGCGGGGGAGCCCGCCTCTATTTCTCTCTTGGCTTTTGACGCGCGCGCTGCCGCCTGCTTCCGTGCGGGTATGTCACGTCGCGTCCCACAGCTGTGGGAGGAGTTGGGTAAGGACCGCTCCGCGAAGCCCGGGCTGCACTCGGGTCTGCGCTGTTGCACACAGGGGAGAGGGGGGGTACAGAGCAAGACATGTGATGTTCGGGCGAGCCGTTACAAGCCTGGAACGCGCCCCGAAAGCCGCCACGCGCCAAGCGGTCACGGCCAAGCCCAAGCCAAGAAGCCTGCACATTCCAATCTTGCACCTCATCACAGTCTCCGCATCTCCGTTCGAAAATCAGCCACCCGCCTGCCTGGGTGGGTGAACCCCGGCGTAAAGCCGACACGAAATGCTCGCTTATTGAAGCACGCCAACAGACGCCCACCGACATGGTAGAACCAGGTGGTGAAACAGTCGCCTTTTTCCGCAGGGACCGGGAGCCCGCCCTGCCTGCCCCGTGCGTTCTAAAATCTCCACAATGAGCCATGGTGTTTGCGGATAAAATTTCGGCGCAACGCGTCAACACACGCTGCATTTTGGAGGTCAATGCTAGACCGGACGCACACGGGGCGCTGCGCACGCCTGAACGGCAGCCCAGACCCCCGACCCCATGGCATCAACCGGCAACCGCCGGCCCACCGGTACGGCAGTGCCCTTGCACAAACCACCAACTACCACCACACACGGAGCGACAGCGACACCATCACTAGGAGCACGAGCGCAGCTTCGCTCCAATACGGTACCGTGTACAGAAAGCATGCTCCTGAGCTCTCCCCAGACCGCCCCAACCATCGTGCCGGGCGGGCGGGCGGGCGACATCAGAAACTCGACGGCGCTTACGGTGGCACGCAGTGGTCTACTACACGGGTCGCACAACGCAAAGAAGAATTATACGGGCGCGGCTGCTGCTGGACATGACTGCAAAAAACAAACGGGCTGCACTCTCACCGCAGAGAACTTCGCCGGCGGCAGATGGACGACCGACACATGCGGGGAACACATGCCGGCCGCGAATGGGGCATACATGGCTCACACATCAACGGGGGCGTCACGCCGGTATGCACCCTGTCGTAACAACCGAACGACCGGACGCTCACCCGGCCCAGGGCCCGCTCCAGCAAATGCTACTGCGGCGCCGCGCCGGCGGGCTCCGACGATCCCGCGCCACCGCCGGCGGCGCTGGCGATGGCCCCCGGGGGAACGGCGGGCGCGGAGCCCGGAGCGATGGGCGCGGCGGCCACGGCGCCAGCGCCGGCGGCGCCGCCCCTGCCGCGTCCTCGTCCGAAGCCAAAGCCGTGACCGGTGCTGGGGCCCACGGCCACGTGCTCCTGCGATGGGGCGCGGGGCGCGGGTTCGGGGTGCGCGGAAAGGTTCGGGACGATGGTGGTGACCGAGCTCAGGGCAGAAAGGCGGCAAGGGGCGCACACCCCCTCCAAGGGCCCAGCGCTGCTAACGCAGCCCTCCGGTGGGGCCGAACGCTCCGCCCACCCCCTGGCCACATCTCCTCCGTCTGTCGCGAAACCTGATGCTCCGACCCGAAGGCCAAA
>LSYV01000046.1:37608-68559 GCA_001584585.1 Gonium pectorale
CAGCTGGGGGGCGGGGTGCACCCGGGGGACGCACATCTCCCGTATCCCACTGGAGGAATCCTCCTGGTCGCTGCCCGGGGCACGCCGCTCCTCCCCGCTCCCTTCTCTCCCTTTTGCCCCCGCTCCATCCTCTCCCTTTTGCCCCCGCTCCCTGCGCCCGACATGGATTGTCACGCATCATCGTAGCTGCGGCGTGTGATCGGGGGGGGGGTATGGGGTTTGATGCATTGGGGTGCGGGCACCCCTGCGGCGCAACGTCCCGGAAGCCCGCAACCCCAGTTCTGATCCCCCGCCCATACAGCCCGGGCGCCCGCGATGCCCTCGATGCCCTTGTCGGGGCGGTGCCCCTCCCCCCGCCCCTTGCACTACTCACACGCACGCACCTCTACGACCTTGGCTTACACGGTGCGACCTAGCTGTACGCACCTCAGCCATCGACGCGGACGCTGCCGGAAACGGCGGCACACACCTGGCGGCTGCTGGACTTGCGGGTCGCCGACACCTTGAGGGGCCGGCGAAACGAGGCAATGGCCGGCTTGGCCGCCGGGCGGGGCATACGCTGCTGGCGCCCGCGCTCGACGTTGTGCATTTACATTTCCTCTCAACGCCCCGCCCCTCCAACCCGCCCCGCCCCCTCCGCCGCAGGTCCGGCGCGTGCTGGGCCCCCTGTGGCGCGCCTTCCCCGACCCGCACGCCATGGCAGCAGCGCGGCCCGGCAGCCTGCAGCCGCTGCTGCGGCCACTGGGGCTGCACCGAGTGTGAGCGGGGATGGGGCGGGGGATGAGGAAGAAGGCGAGAAGCGGGGTACGGAACTGTAGTAAGGGTTAAAGCTGCAGTGGGATGCGGGTGAGGTGGGTTGGGGCGGGGGCCGGTAGGAGCACGGGTGTGTGCGGGGGTCGTGGATAGCAGGGGGGAGGCGCTGGGTCTCGGGGAGGCGCTGGGTCTCGGTCTCGTTTGACGGGGAGCATGAGGCGCGGTGTTGGGTGTTGGGGATGGCGGCTGGCCGCTGGCGGCTGGTGGCGTGATGTGGCACATCGGGATGAGCGCAGGGTCATGGGGGGAGATTGCCACCAAGTATGCAGCCTACGGGGCAATCACGTAGGCGTAAAACATTGATACACGGGTGGTCGGGAAGAGGAGTGGGGGGTGAGGGGATCGAGGCAGGCGGCGCGAATGAGGCCAGCGCCCCTCCATGCGTTGCTCCGGTCCGAGCCTCAGGCGCTTTGTTCCTATTCCACAAGGAAGCGTTTTGCTGTTCGCCCCTGCCCCTGCCCCCGTTCCTTTCCCTGTCGCGCGCGCTGCCCGAGCACATGTGCCATAGCCATTCTTTCGGCTGCAGCCCGTCCGCCTGGCATGGAGTGATGCGTAGGGGTGCCCAAGGTGCGGCTCCTCGCCTCCCGACCACTCCCGGCCTGGTCTTGACCTCTCCTGCCCCCCCTCCCACCTGCCCGCTCCCCTCCACACCTAAATGCTGCGGACCCATCCCCCCCGGAGGGATCCAGCTGGATGCCAGTGCATATCCGTCCAACATTTGCTCCTGCAACCCCCCGCCGTCTCAGCTTCTTATCCGCTCATCCCCCCCCCGCCCACCACCACCGCGATCCCCTCCGTCCCCGCTGCCGCCGCCCTGCAGCCGGGCCGCCACGCTGGTGCGCTTCAGCTCCGAGTTCCTGACCAAGCAGGTGACACATGGGGGTTGACCTCAAGTCACCCGCCAGGGAATGACCTCAAGTCACCCGCGGGCTGTGTGTGCGATGTGGGCGATGGTGACGTGAAAGGAAACGGACACCGCCGCGTGCGTGGCTGCATCGGAAGGCCCTCGGGCACTAGTGGAACCCGGGAGGGTGTGCAGAGCTCCCTGGCTTCCCTCCCGCACACGGCAAGGTCGGTCCGCGCCGCCATGTGTACTTGGAGTCCCGCGCACACCACGGCCACCTTCAACTCGCATCAGGGCCCAGCAATCCCTCTCTGGGGAGCCCGTAGTCAGTATCTGTATCCGGGCTACTCCTCCGTTTATTTGTCTCCCTCCGCGCCCTGTGCGTGCCGGCTGGCGCCTGGCCCGGGCGACGATCAAGGGATCAAGGGATGCGCCTCAAGCCCCTTAGGCCCTCACCGTGACAACCCCTCAACACCCGGGCCCCCCGGAGCTCCACGAATCCGCTCCTTCCACCCCGCCGAGCCCAGCCCAGTCAAAATAGCCCTGCCAGCCCAGCCCGTTCACTTCCGAGCCCTCCTCCTCAAACCCCTACGCATCCCCGCCCGCCTGGCCGCAGTGGCGCTGCCCCACCCAGCTGCACGGCTGCGGCCGCTACGCCGCGGACGCCTACCTCATCTTCTGCCGCGGCGCCTGGCGGGAGGTGCAGGTGAGGGCGCGCCCGCCAGCCCGCCGATCATGCCCGCCTGCCTGCCTGCCCGCCAGCCCTCGGGCACGCGGGCGTCGCCCCTCCGCGCGCTTGGTCCGGTATGTGCTCGGAGGCACCGATCGCGCCGGGGCGTGGATCAAATGAAACAGGTCCAGGGAAGGCTACCCCTCTGCGGGTGCATACACACCCGACGGTGCGACGTTGCCAGCAGGGCGGGCGGGTACAACGCATGGCGCGATGGCGGGCGATGGGTACGAGCAGGCGCCCACTGGCCACGTGCGTGTCCCGTGGCTGTGCATGAGCAGCCGGCAATCCAAATCTAGATCCGGGTACCGGGTACCGGGTGATACTCGGGGTTCCACCGCGGACCGTGGAGCGTGGACACAGCTGCTGGGTCGGCTGCCGCTGGGCAGGTCGCCGCTGGATCCCGAGTGCCCGCGGGCCTGGGCCACCTCTGCGTTTCACAGATGACAGTGCGATAGCGAGGGTTGGCCCCGTTCACTGGCAGGAACGCACTGCCGCCACCTCCGCAAGGTGCTCCGTGAAGCCGTGCGATCACATGTTTCCTCCCCCGGTATTCCTCCCAAACTTGTTATGAATGCCAGCGCAGGGGTTGTAAACCCCCCTCCTCCCCCCATTACGTCCGCCTGCCCTCCCCCGCTACGTTCTCTGCCCCCGTGTGCTGTCCTCCTCCCTGCAGCCTGCGGACAAGGACCTGCGGCGCTACCGGGACTGGCTTGAATCCACTGGTGCGCGCGGGGCCAGCTGTTGGGCGGTTAGCCGTTTGCTCAACTGTTTTTGCCGTGCTGCGTTGGCGTACGACAATGAGCGGGTCGTGCTGGGCCTGGGATAACACGGCAAGGGTTTGGTTCTCACCTACCATGTGTTTGCCCTGTGTCGTACGCAACCGGTTTTGTCGCCCGCCGCCCCTCCGGTGCACCCTCGCGCAGGGGGCGAGGGCAGCGGTCTTGAGCGGGAGAAACTGGAGGAGTTGCTGCGGGCCGGGGAGATGTCTGGGACCGCAGATTGAGAGCTGATTCTGCTGCAGGGCTGCCGGTAGTCCTCCGGTAGTCCTTCGGCTGCAAAAGTGCAAATGGGTTTTACTGTACTTCAAACCGCCTAGACCGTTCGGTCTTCGTGGCACATTGCTGCTGTCGTGGCTGCTGTAACAATCATACACTCACAGCAATTTTTACTGCTTAATGGATGTAACTTGAGACTCAACGTACAAAGTCCGCACTGTGAAAACGCGGGCTGCGGAAAGTGCCACCATTTTCCTGCCTCATGTAATGCCTCTCAGTTAGCATCCAACTCACGATGTCAATGAACGAAAAGGCCCTGGCGGCAGGCTCCGGCGAGGCCCCGTCGGCAATGAGAGGACGGTTCCGCGGCTGGGACATGCTCATGCACCTGGCTCTCATCTGGGGCCATGCTGTGGCTATGGTGTTGTCCTATATCCACTTTGCAAAGCCGCATTGTGCAGCCGGCGCGAACCTTGGCGCATCCATGTTGCCTGCTGAATCCCGTTTGCTAGCTCGATACCCATGTGAGGAGACTGATTGGCAGAAGTCGGCCTTTGTGATGCGGAATTTCCTGCCGGCGCTCTGGGACCAGCTGTTCTTCAAACCGCCATACCGCTGGGTGAGCAAGGGCGAGCTGCGACACCTTGTGATCAGCCTATACTGCTCATCGTTCTAATCGACTCGCTGTCATGCACTGCACACGTGCCGCAGGTCAGCTTCGCCTACGTCATGGGCCTTCTGCGGCTGCCGCTCGCAGCAATGTTGCCGCAAGACCTCTACAAGCAGGCGGGGGCGGCTCTAACGTACGCGGCCCGGCTGTCGCCGCTGACCTACATCATCTTTCACGGCGTCGTGCGGGAGCCCTCCAGCCACGCCATCTGGTATTTCGGCAGCTTCTACTCGGCCCTGGACTTGTTCTTCTTCTTGTCCGTCCCGGTGAGTCACCCTTGGGGGTCGCCACACGGTTTGGGCGGGCGTGACCCACGGGGCGCGGCACTCGGCGCTTACAACCCCTTGCGCCCTCGCCCACACGCCTCACGCAGTCCCCGTCGTTCGTGGTGGAGGTGCTGGTCGCCGCCGCGAGCATGTCCGGCCTTGGCGTGCTGACGTACACGTACGGTGCGCGGTACCCCCACCTGGGCATCCGGCCCCTCATCCAGCTCCCACGTCAGGCGCTCGTGTGCTTCGCGTGCCTGTACCTGTCCTGGAGCTCCCGCGGCCGGGGCACGCGGCGCCCGGCTCCCACGGGGCGGGGGCGGGGTCCGGGCCCAAGCGCCAACGGCCTGCCTCTTCAGCAAAGCCACGAGGATTCGCTCAAGCCACCGCGGCAGGCGAAGTCGAAGGAGGAGGGCTGCAGTACCTTCGCCGCAGGCCCAGATGCCAGCTACTCAGCGGCCGCAGCACCCACAGCTGCGGCTGCAGGAGGCCGGCGCCGCGGGCCTCCGCCGCTGCTTGTGCGGGCCATCTCGTCGCTCGTGCCCCCGGGCCCGGCGAACTGGATCCAGTCCCGTGCGCAGTCCATTGTCGTGTTCAGCCGCCGCCTCAGCCGCCGCCTCAGGCCGAATGCAACACCGCCCACACACGCAGCAGCGGCAGCACCGTTGACGGGGGTGATGGATGCGGTTGACCGGTTCTCTGCCAGGGCTTTGGCGAGCGCAACCGGTCACTGCATGGCGGCGGCACCGCCGCCCGCCAGCCTCGCCACTCCCGGAGCAGCTGGCAGCCGCTTCTCTCTGGACACGAGCCGCACCTCCACCGAGTCATCCTGCGGCAGCACGTGGACCCTCTCTGGCGCCAATCCCGCCTCCGCCTCCGCCGCATCCGGGCCAGCGCAACGCCTCCCGACCGCCGCTGCCGTCGGCAGTGCCGCTGTTCGCGTCGCCGGCTTTGACGCTGTAGCCATGCGGGCCGCTGCCATCGACGACGATGCCGGCGCCATCCCCGCCGCTGCCTACCCTCCACGCCGGCCACCGCGATACCGCCCCTTCATTCGGCACCGCCCCCTCTTCGCCAAGATCCCCGGGTACCAGCCGGACCAGCTGGAGCCTGGCTTTGAGCAGCGCCTGGCGGAGGCCGTGGCGGCCAGCCCCGCGGCGGCCGCCGCCGTGGCCGGCGGCGGCCACTTGTGCCTGGGAGGAGTGTATGTCAGGCCCGGCTGCATAGAGCTGCTGCTGGAGCAGGAGGAGTGGGGTGGCTCCGGATGGGACGAGGAGGGCGAGGAGGAACGCTGGGGGCATGACGAGGTGGAGGCTGAGGCTGGGCTGACCGGGCACGGCGCTAGGTCGGGTGCGGACGCCCCGGTGCCCTTGTCGAGTATCGCGGCCGCTGAGGCCGCCGATGGCGTGGTGCCGGAGGGGCCGCGCGACGATGGGAGCCCCGCCGCGCAGCGGGCGGTGATTGGAGCGTCAGGCTTTGCCCGCGCCGACAGGTGGGCCGTCGACTTCCCGGGCGTTATGATCAGTGGGGCGCTGCTACCCGGGGTGGCGGTCGAGGATCTGCTGGCGGCGCTGCAGCTGCCCCCGCGGCAAGGAGGCCCGCCGCCAGCGCTGTCGCCGGGTGCGGACGGCGGCGACGGCGTTGCCCCCGTCGCCGCTTCGGAGCCCTGCCCGCTGGTCTCCGTGAGCGCGATGCCGCGCGTGCTGCTGCTCCAGCCGCTGGCGCCGCCGGCGACAACGCTGGCCGTTCAGGCGACCGGGGCGTCGTCGCCGGCCCGCCGCATAACCCTGCGCTTTGGCGTCCCTGAGGGCTGGGGCGCCGCTGGCCGGGCGGCTGCCACGAGCGCCCCGCCGCTGCCGGTGGCGTCGGCGTCGCAGCCAGCGGATGGCATTCACCGCGATGTCCTGTCCGATCTGGAGGTGCTAGTGCGGTTCCGGAGCGCCTACCTGCCCTCCCGCCTTACATGGACCTCGGCAGCAGATGCTGGCGCCAAGAGCGCGGCCCAAGAGCCGTGGCAGAGCGAGGACGCGGACGAGGACCGCGGCGACAAGGGGCGGATGCGGTGCCGGCCGGACAGGACCCAGCTGGCTGATGAGCTGAGTTTTCTGGAAGCGGTGCTGGAGCTTCCGGAGCTCCCCCGAGGACCGGGTATGCTCACGGTACGTGTGCCAGCGCTCGTGGGCTTTCGGGGTGCCGGGGGGGGGGGGAGCACAGCGGGAAGTGGTGAAAGCGGCGAAGGATAATGGGAAAGCAGTACGGGTTAGCACATCCCTGCGCAAGATGGCAGCGGCGAGGGCGGGCGATGTCAGTGGCGGGATTCCAGCGGCTTCTGTGTCCTTGGTAATAGCCACAGAGCCGAAGATTGCATGACCGTTTTGCGTACTCGGCGCACTATTATAACACCAGTACATAACCTGTCTTATGCCGTTATGCGTTCTTGACTGCAGGTTGACCTGCGATGGTGCGGCGTCCCATGGCGCGCCGTGCCGCTTCTGCTTTGCACCGACCCGCGGGTCGCCGCCGAGCTGACCGCCGGCTCCGAAACATGGTGCGGCGCCCCCGAGGACCTGGACGAGCTGCTCCATGACTACGGCTCCTGGGTGGCCCACCGGGCAGACTGCGAGGCGATGGCGGCTGCGGCCATGGGAGCCGCGGAGGCGCAGCGACCCGTTGGTCAGCTGCCGCCCCAGCCTTCGGCCGTTTCCCCGCCCCGACGGCTGGTCGTTGGGATGGGCCGTCACCTGCTGCGCTTCGCAGACAGCTGCTGCTGGACGTGCATGGCCGACGACATCCGCTGCGGCCTGTTGCGCCTACGCGCGCTTGAGAGGGCCGCTGCCGCTGCGGCTGCCAGCGGAGCGGCTGGTACGTGTGGCGCGGCCGCACCCTTACAGGCCGCCGCCGCAGCGAGCGGTGACGCTACCGGAGCTGCAGCATCGATGGTGGGCGGAGCCGCTGCCGGTTACGACTCCGCTCCGCGCACGCCAGTTTCCGCCGTCCCGCCCCGGGCGACGAGTGAAGGTGGCGCGGACGCGGACGCGGTGTCGAGCCCCTTCGCGGCCAATGCCGATTGGCCGCCGCTGAAGACCTCGGTCACGGACATCTGCGGCTGCAGTGGCGGCGGCGACGCCAGCAGCAGCTGCGGGGCCGGGATGGAACGCTTCGGCAGCGGCAGCGACCACGGTGCTGACGGTCGGGCCGACTGGGTCGCCGCACTGATGGCCGTGCTGGGGCTGCGGCGGCTGCCGGCGGCGGAGGACTTGGCGTTCCGGGCGTTCGCCGATCGCTGGACTGTGTCCCAGGGGCACGCGATGTAAGTGCCGGGCGGGGTGAAACGGTATCGCGCGATGTCGATGGGGGGATTGTCAATGCGGGTCCGGCCCTTGAGTTGTGGGAGGCGCCGATTGGTTACCTTGCTTGCCGCCATTCTAGCCCGTCGTCACGAGCAGCGTGCTGTCCCAACTGCAGCCAGCTCTTCAACGGCGCTCGGCTTTTGGCCCACACACGCCTTCGGGCTTGTGCAGGCATTCCCGTTCCTTCACTCTTGTGTGATGCACGACTTTCCCATCCTCACACCCTTATAATAAGCTTCCGCACTCCTCGCCTCGCCTCCGGACCGACGAAGCCCTAAACCGTTCTCCCCCCGCGCAACCCGCAGGTGTGTGCTGGATGCCGCCTGCCTCCTGGTCACGCTGCTGCGCTGCGCCGCCTGCGGCCAGCTGATCGGCACCGGGCCGATTCTGCTGCTCGCGGCCTTCGGCCTCTCCGCCGCGCTCATGGCCGCCAAGCTGCTGGGAGCGACGCCGCCCGGCGCCTGGGCGCGCCTGGAGCGGCGCTGCCGGCTGCTGCGCTACGGGGGTTATGCGATGGCCAAGGGCATGATCACGTTCGCGGGCTGGCCGGCGCCGCCCGGCGTGGGGCCCTACCTGACGATGCCCGGGATGCTGGTGCTGGAGGGCATCCTGCTGCCCGGCCTAAGCCTGGTGAGTCTGTCCGTTGATCGGTCCGTTTGTATGGTGGGCATGTTTTTGCAGCGGAGATGCCGGCGTCAATAAGGGCTGCAGCTTCCTTCTCCTCCGACGGCGTCCCGCATGCCATTGCCCCCCCCTTAACCAACCGTTCGACGTCGCCGGCGCCCATTCCATTCCATTCCATCCCATCCCTCCCCAAAACTCTGTCCTGCTCCCGCCGCGCAGCTGCCTCCCTTCGTCGCGCTGTTGGTCATCCCCGCGCTGAACTTCCTCACGGCGCTGGAGCTGCTGGCGGCGCAGCCGGACCTGCCCCGCACCGCCGCCGCGCTGGTGGCGGGCCGCACCGCGCTCGCCGGTCTCGTGACCAACCTCTGCTGCCACGTGTGCATGCGGCTGAGCTTCGAGCGACGCGCCCGCGGCTCCACTAGCGGCGGCGGCACCAGCGGCGCAGGGCGCGCAGTGCCGGCGGGTCTGTCAGCATGCGCCACATTGGCGGCTGGAGCGCCGGCCGGCGCGGGCTCGGCCAGCGCTAGGCCGGCGGGGGCGGCGGCGACCGCCAAGGGCTGCAAAGCGGATTAGCGCCCGAAGGGCAGTGCAGCCACTACTGGGAGTGACGCATTCTTGGCGCACGGCCAGCCTTTCCTCGCGCGTGGGCGGAAGCGAAAAGGCCGGATGCATAAATGCCGGCGGGGCCGCCGCCGGGTGCCCCAGGGCCGGCTAGCGGGGCCCCCGCCGTCGCCGCCACCATTGTCGGCAAACCGGAGCAACGCGCAGCGGCCAGCGCATTGGTGCCGAGCAACACGCCGGAGCTAGGTAATATGCGCACGATACGGCGTGTTTGATATGCAATGGAATGCGGAAACATAGGCTCTTGAGTGACAAGGAATGGATGTATGCAAGAAGAGAAAGGATAGTGGGTGATGGTCGCATGCATCTTCAAGGCCTGGCTGTCGGGCACTGCATGTGGCAGCTTTGCCGGCGTGGCGGAAGGTTGTTCGGCTGGCGGTTGGTTTAGTACAGCAATCAGTCTTTCCTGCGTCAAGGCTGTCGCGTTGAAAGCCGTCGTCTAGCAACGGGAAGGGACAGGGCCGTCCTGATGCGCCGTTCAGTCCGGAGGGTTGTGGAGAGGAACTCTTGGGAATCGCGCAGCACAGTGTACGGGCGCGTGCTGTGCTGTCCACCAGCGTTCACTAGCGTCCTGTGAAATGAGGACGGCGTGCATAAAATGCTGTAGTAAAAGCAACCTGGCGTAAGAAAACAAGACGAACGTGTTGTGTATGGCACAGCAGCCGAACGTTTAACTGACGACTGCGTACTGCATCGGTCGGTCGCAGATTCTCATGACAGGAATGTGAACAGGGAAGGCGCTTTGCGTAGAAGCGCTCCTCTCCGCAAGAGCGCGGTCCCACAACGCTGTTGCCCATTTTCCAGATCGCTTTCTTGATTTGCGTTGGGAGGAGCATGTCCGCCTGAACGTTACGCTGGTAAAGGGTTCTGGCCTCATCATCCACCCCAAGGGCATAACTACACTAGGCGCTTCGCACGCCGCAGGTCCCCTCGGCTGCGTTGCTGCCTAAGGCTACCTGAAGTGTGCCTGGTGCTCTATTGGGGCGAAGGCGGGGATCCTTTTGTTTGTTTGCCTGTTTGTTTGTTTGTTTGTTGGGAAGGAACGGCTGTGGGGGGTGGGATTTGGCTGGATGTGCCCTGTGCTCTCGGCATGCGGTCCACGATGCCCCCTCGTCCGCAGAACAGCATGGACGCGCGACTGCGAGCGGCGGTTGCTTGGCGGAGACCCGCCCTCTGCGGGCTCAGCCCCAGCGCTGCACGCTGCGGGTGCGACGGTACTCGAGATTTCAGCGCTCCCGCTCCGGAAGATGGAGGGGTGCCGGCGGTGAGGGCGGTGAGGAGGCAGGGAAGGGAGGTGTTGCCCTGTTGGGTTGTCCGCTCGCAGTCGCGCGTATGGTACGGCACCCCGCGGGCTGGTGGCGCGCATGGATGAGCTACAAGGATGAGCTTGCGAAACGGACGATGTAGCCAACTGATGTTGCGGACCTGCATTGCTTGCGGTAGGCTCTGGTGTGGCACCGCACATAGTCGCCGGTTTGCTGGTGGGATGGCAAAGAGGGCGCGCATGCGTACGCGCAGTATAACAGGCCGGAAAGGCCATGTCCCCGTCGATATCCTTCTCTGTGCCCTGTGCCCCGTTTTCGGTGCAGCGCACCTGCCTGCCAACTCCTGGGCCGCACCTGTGGTGCGGCGTTTATTTGAATCCCATCTTTGTCGCTTCATCTTTGTCGTCAGAAGCTTGCGTGGCGCGGGCATTGTGGGCCTCCAGCGCCGTAAGTAGTGCAATAGAGTGAAGGAGGTTTTGTCCTTGTGCTTACTAAAATTGCCAGTTTCCGTTTTCGTACTGGCGAACGCAAATATTCTCCACCCCGCCCGTCCGCTGTCCTTCTGTGCGCTGAGGGACCTCAAACCTCAACTGCATGTACCGGTACTTAGGGAGTTCGGGTAACGGGGGTTGCTGCTGCAGAGAAGGAGGTGCTGTTGTACACGCTTCGCTATTGGTATAGTTCCCGGCTGCGGATCTTCACCTTCCTTGCAGCTTCAATGTGGGTGTCCAGGTGTCCTTACGGGCGCTGGTTCGGTATCTGTTGGTAAAAAAGAGAACCAGAAACGGGGAAGGCAGCCTCTACGGACATACACACCCGAGGGTGTGATGTTTCCAGCAGGGCGCCGAGGGCGCGTTGGTGTAGTGCTGGAGCCTACCACTCGTGGGGGCATGTGCAGTTGGGTACCTGGTTGGGCCCTCGACGCAGGCGCTGGTTGGATGCACTTTGCGCTGCAGCAGCGCAGCCTCACTGGCAGGTGCAGGGCACCTGTAACCTTTCCACAGAAGGAAGGTGCGCCGTTGCCACCTTTGTAACAGCACCATGTATTGCCAAACGGCGCCATTCGGTACACTTGCGTGAGGCACGCCCAGACGCCCTCTTTGTCGAAACCGACGCAAGGCCCCATGCAAACGCCAAAAGAGGGCGGTCGTGTAGGGTTTTTGGCGTCTGCATTGGCTATGAGGGGGGATGGGTAATGGGGGTGAGGGGGGGGGGTCCTGGGACCCCCAGTCCCCCACCCGGCCACCATGCTCGGCCGTTTTTACTGTACGGCGCGCCGTTGCCGCCGCCCCCCTTATTTCCACACGGGATCCAAACTCGTCCAACTTGCGCTTTTGCCCAGAAGCGTCGCTTTACTATTCTAATTTACTTTTATCGAAGCCGCTGTGCTACAGCGCGTAGTGAACTTGGAGAGCCCGCGAAACGCGACCTTTCAGGAGTCCCTTGCTGGAAGCACGATACCGCTCCAAGGGTTCCTGCATATGCACTGTGCTAACATTCAAGCTTCTGTGTTATTGTTGCTATTATAGCCGCGAAGCAAGCAGCGACCCCACCTAGTGCCGCGGGTCGGTGCAAGCGAAACAGCCCGTTCCTGGGGACGTTCCCCACAGGACCCCACAGGACCGCTGTCTACTGGTGGTGTGAGGGTGCAATGTGTTCCCACCCCTTTTTTGCCCTCTGCTCCCCTCCTGCCCCCTTACCTACATTGCCCTGTTTCATTTTGTGCATTGTAATAGGGGTTTACAGGCCTCGGGAAACGACAGGAAGGACGTTCTCGGCAGCCCGCGCCTCAAAGGTCGTGTTTCGCGGGCTCTCCAAGTTCACTACGCGCTGTAGCACAGCGGCTTCCATAAAAGTAAATTAGAATAGCAAAGCGACGCTTCTGGGCAAAAGTGCAAGTTGGACGAGTTTGGATCGCGTGTGGAAATAAGGGGGGCGCGTTGCCGCCTGAGCGTTTGTGCTCCAGCTTGAACCGCAAAACACTCAGACAGTGTTCCTAATAAGTTACTGCCGCACTGGCGAGAGCCTGCAATCGTCTGCAAGTGTTTGCAATCGTCTGCAATCGTCTGCAGTCGTCTGCAAGTGTTTGCAATCGTCTGCAATCGTCTGCAATCGTCTGCAATCGTCTGCAAGTCGTCTGCAATCGACTGCAAGTGTCTGCGAGCGCTGACTTACTGTCCTCGCCCGGCGTAAAACAACTTTCACAACCAATTCACTGTTTTGTGTGGGGCTTAGGATACCTATTCTTTTATAGGGACAGTTAGAATTCCAACCGCCGCGTACTCTTGGTGCTCGCTGACTGGCAGGGCCGCGTACCACCCCATGGGATGGGAAGGGGGGTATGGGTGGATAGGAGGGGGCCGGATGGGTGATGGGGGGGAGGGGGGGGGGTCTGCCCCCACCCTAGACCCATGCGAACGCCAAAAAACCTTCACGGCCACCCCTCAAGAAGTACACGACCACGGGCGACCAACCAACACCGTCGGAAACCGAGAACCGACCGGCAGCAATATAGGCTGCAGGTTGCTTAAGGTGTTGCTATATTACAGTCCGCATCGCCTTGAACTCCGAGCTTGGGCACATGGACACAGCAACAACGACATGAAAGCACCCCGCCCCGCGCCTTTCCTCCTGTGAATCAACATAGGAGGACGCTAGAAGAATTTGTGCGCGTCCTTGCAACCACCCTCGTTACACTATGTGGTCGTCATGCTGGACATGAGATTTTCGGCATCCAGGAAACGTTACTCAATCAGATTTACCTTGCTGAGAATAACGGTGTTCGGTTGAGGCGACGCAACTGCTAAACAGGCCATCAGTGCTGGCGTTTCTCATATTTGTTGTTTCAAGCCGACTCACAGGACATATGACAATCATCTATTTATGAGGAGGTGTTTAGGTGAAGTAAGTGGTTCCTGGGCCGTACTTGTTAAGCGGCAAGGCGGGCGGGACACGACCAGCCGAGGATGCAGAGGCCAACAAACCAACGCCAAATTGATTACTGCCGCCTTGCCTGCCTTGCCTTCCAGCTTATCCCGTCAGGGCATAAACTACCTCGGCTTCGACGTAGGCTTGTGCTCATCCCTGCGCATCAGCTTCGCTCACGGGTATCAAAATGGAGCTCCTCAAGTAAGCTGTGTGATGCTATCCATGACACCCTGAAAGCAGTTATTGCCAGCCTTCCTCTTTTCGGGCAATTGGAGACACGTCCCGGTTTTTCAACGCGGGCCATTGTACACAGTCCGGCAAAGGAAATAGAGATCCCTGTAGCTTGCTTCCTGCGCCTGAAAGCCTTTTCCTAACATGCCCGCATTGCAGTCTTGACGCGGTGGTCCGGAGAAAGACCGCGGACCGTCTTGGAGCAGCAATCGCTGATTCATTAAGTTCTCCGGTCGTATCGCCTCCCCGCGCGGTTTCCCTCGGCGCCTTGGCGGCTTCGGCGGGCCCGCAGTGCCAAGCCTCCCCACCTTCAACCACGCCCCCAACGCAGCTCCGCCCGGCAGCCTTGGGCCCCTTCCCGTTAGCTTCGCACCTAGCCCAAATGAACCCCTCAAAAACTCCGACTCGCGGCAACCAAGGGCGCCGCACCCGCGGTGGAGACGGGCCGGGGTCCCCCGCGCCCACCCGCAACATGCTCCCCAGCTTCGAGGCTCACGCCGAGCTGGGTCCTATGCCGTGCCTCAACCACCCCGCCGACCTTCACCCCTACGGCTCTGGCGTCCATGCGGGGACCGCCGGCACCGCCGTCGCCGAATACGGTTCATACACGGGCGCCAGATCCTGCTCAGGGTCCGTGAGCCCCGACCTCCTGCAAGACGTGGACCAGGGCGCGGCCGCAAGCTCCGAGAGTTGGACTGCGGCGCAGGCAGCCGCCACCGCCGACGCCACGGCTCCGGTCGACGGCGCCATCGCCACCCCCCACAGCCTACCCCACCACCACCACCACATCCACCACCCGGCGGCGGTGCCCGGAGCCCGAGGCAACGCGGCTGGGGGCGTCACCGCCTGGCGGGCGCTGCCGGCCTCAACCTCTGTGAGCAGGGACATGTTGTGCCACGGCCACGGTACCCGAGCGCTCCAGTCGGCCCTAGCGGCGGTGCTGCGGCGGGTGGCGGCTCTGCAGCTGGAGAACAGCCGGCTGCAAGCGGCACTCGGTGGGTGTGCTGCGGGCCTTTGGTCTACGGCCGTCCACACTAATCGTACGGGCGTACGGGCTGTGAGCCTCTATGTCATGACACCAGTAGTGAGATTCGCTTTGGTCTGCAAGGCCGGCGCCCGACAGGCCCCATAACGTCCTGTCGCGCCATTCTGCAGACCGCCCCCCCCCTCTCTGTGCCTGCAGCTCGCCTCAGCGTTCTTCGCCCGCCATCTGGGCTGCTGCTGCATGGGGCCTTGCCTTGAGCGCCTCTGACGTGTGTTGCATGGCCTCCAGTCCCCCAGGCACGGCGCACCCCGCCTGCCATGACCAATACAAGCAAGGTTGTTGACATCTGTTGTAACCAGGGACGCACCCGCCCGCCTGCCTGCTTGCCTCGCAGCGGACAGGGACGCTCTCATCAACCGTACCATGGCCGCCGACGGCACAGCGCCCGACCCAACACCAACACCGCCAGCAGCAGCGGCGGCGGAGCGGACCGAGGGCGGCTGCGGCCATGAAGGACGGCGGGACGGAGGCCCACGCGGCGGCGCGGCAGGAGCGGCCATTGGCGAGAGCAGCTGGTATCGGGCCGCCGACAACGACTCCACCGAGAGCCTCCTCGTGTCTGAGGCGGGTGACGATGGCGAGCCCTCGCCCGGGCCGCTGGTGTCCTTCGCATCCTTCTCCAGCGCCGCTGCCACCTCACTGCGGCGGCTCTTCGGTACGTCGCCTGACCTGGGCAGCCTGCCCGGCAGAGCCCCTGGAGCCGACCGCTCCGCCGGCGGCAGCGAGGTCGGCGCCCGCAGCGGCACAGCCGTAACGCTCAGCTGCAGCGACGCCGGCGACGCCACAGCGGCGGCTGCGGCGGCGGCGGCGGCCGGGTCCTGGCGCTCCGCCTCCGGCCGGCGCGGCGGTCCGCGCTACGCCTGGCGCAGGTCGTGCACAAGTGACGACGTTATCCCCTCCGACCTGCACGCCTCAGTGTCGGCGCCGGCGCAGTGGGTTGATGCGACCGGTGTGCCGGCCTCGCCCTTGCCGCCGCCGGCGTCGCTCCGCTTGCGAGTGGCGCTGGCGGCGGCCGGCGTGCCGATGGCAGCGGAGCCGACCGCGGCCAGCGACGCAGCAGTGCGCCGCCCGCCGGCGAAGGCGTCACACGCCGAGCTCCTCGCGTTGAATGAGCATCTGCTGGCGTGAGCCCCTCAGGGAGTTTAGGGCCGCTCAGGAAGGTTAGGGCCCCTTAAGGAGGTTAGTAGCCCATGTGGCCCCTCGGGGAGGGCAGGACCCGTGTGATTGTTACCTTCGCATGCCACGCAGCGTTCCGATTTTCGTGGGACAGCGCCCTAGTGGGCTAGCGCCCCGGGGGGGGGACCGGTACTGACACAGGGGCAACACTCTGCCTGACCATTGCGCATTGATGGGCCCGGCCTGCGGGCATTAGTCCCTGGACTGACTGGCCGAGCGCCGACTGCGTGCTACGTGTGGCGTGGCATGTCCCGTGCGCCGCGCGGCGTGCGGAGAGCCCGCCACGCGCCACCGCATCCCCACACGGCGGTATATCCTAGCTACAGCTCTCTTGCATCGCGAGGGGAGCATCTTGCACTCGTACTTTTCGTTCCGAACAGACCGGGATGGGCCGATTTGTCGGAAGGTTTTAGATTACCGCAGCCTCTTGAATTTGAGCGAGCACGTGTTCGGTGGGTGGGACGTAGCAGCATGTAGGGTTGTCGGACCCGATAGGATTAAGCTCTCAGAGCGAGGCTGGATAGTTGGCTCCGTCTCTTCTTGCAGCCAGGCGCGCCATACGGCAGCTAGCAGGCGCTGCCCCCGGGCCGCATACCGGTCCCTGGGGGCGGTGGTGTCCAAGGCTGCAATCAGGCACGATGCGCCGGACTGCAGACTTAGGGGCGCGCGCGCAAGCACCCCGCGGACGGGTCGATGACCTCCTTCTATCTGTGGCTGTACGCGGCGGTTGCTGTGCCCTGTTTCCGTTTTCTATTTATTACATGCAATCCGGAATCGACGTCACGGTATCGACGTGTAGCGGGCAGACAGGTCTCGACGTGTAGCGGGCAGGCCGGCAGGGTCTGAACAGCTGAGAGGGCAGTCACCCATCCGGTTGGTTAGCCATGGCCCGCCCTATAAATCGAATCTCCAAAGAAGATGAACTGGGCCCGTGGTCGCATGTATTCGCACTGCATGGCATCATGACGCCAACCGCGCACTGCATGCACCACAACTGTGTGTGGGTGTAGAGGGCCCGCCCGGGATTCTTATTCGCCTCCTTTTTCTCCCCAATCTTTTTTCTCATGCTTGGGTCAGCGGCCGTTCGTGGTGTCCTCATGCTGGGCGTGCTGTCCCGCGGCTGGGCCCTGGCCGGGGTGGCCGGAGTGTGTTAGTTTTGGTGTGGATGGCGGCACTGACGGCAGGGAAGGAAGAAAGAAGTAAGGAGCCGGGAGACTACAAGGAAAGGCAGGAATGCAGGGGAATAGGTGTGACAAGCATTGGGACAGGGGATGGGGAGCAGTGAGATAGGTGGAGGCAGGAGAGGTTTATGTAGGATGGCGTGGAGAGCTCGTGAAGAGGTCGACAGACGTGATGGGCGCGAGCGGCGCTGCTCAGGTGGGCGACGCACGCGGGACGCTGTCGCCGCGTGGTGCACGCTGGACCCCAGATGCTCTTCGCAAAGGGCCCGCAACCTGAGGGTACCAGCGACACCTCTCCCATATGGAGAGGGCCGCTTCGTGCTGCTGTGCTGCTGGTGCTGCTGGTGCTGCTTTGTACGCCGGCGGGGCCCACTTCATGGCAACGATTGCAAAGGGCGCAAAGAGCCGAAGAAAGCCCTTGATCGGTTCCTGCCTTGGATGGCATATTGAGCGCACAACAAGGTGAGAAGAGTACGGGAGTGGCTTCCAGGTGACGTACGGATTTGGCAAGGCAGTACTTTGTGAGCTGAGCAGCGTAGCCCGACTGCTGCCACGCGTCGGGGCCCGCGTTCTATAATTTTCGGATCTCCGGATGCTATAATTCCCGGATTTCATATTTCGGGATTCTGTAATGTTCATTCCTGTTGGTCATGCCCCGTGTGCCGGAGCCCCGGAGGCGCTGTGGTGGTCCGGGGCCAGGAACGGGAGCTCAATCGGGGAGATGCGTCCGTTGGCGGCGCGTCCAGTTTAGTGTATCTCCTTGTACCCCTTGGCACTTGCTCTTCAAGGTTCTGTAACTGAAGAAAGAGAAACCTGCAGAGAAAGAGGGAGCCACTGGAGCTACTCAGCGTACCCTTACATCATCCCCATGCGGGAGGCACGCAGCAAACCAGCGGCGTACGAGGGCCCCGCAGGCACATGCCCGCAGGTAGCTCCCACTATGTAGTGACCGCTGACATACAGCAGGGTCCACACGTCGGCATGCGGTAGTGGACGACAGGGCGCAGATATCGGAGGGTGCGCCTGCCCGTATGCCCGCCATCTCTTGATAAGCAGTTTTTTTTATCACGGCATACGATGGCTGTGTCAAAAAGAGAAATCTGCAGAGAAAGAGGGAGCCCGCCTCTACGGTCATACACACCCGAAGGCGCGACGTTTCCGGTAAGGCGGGTGGGTACAATTCAAGGCATGTGGCGCTCGTCCCGCACCCCAAAGACCGGCTTACCAGTTTACCCGTTTTGTCGGACTTCACCTGGTGTCAAGTAATTGTGTGCTCCGCGCCGGTCGCCGCCGCCTGCCCATTCCCTGCCAGCTTCCGCACCTCGTATCCGCGTGTTACTGCGCAGTACCGCGCTGAATGTACGGCGTCAGTCGATGGACGTGGGAGCGCGTGGCGGCGGATACTACGGGAAATGCCCGGCGTGCTCCATCCAGCAGTACAGAAACAAGAAGCGGCAAGGACATTTTTTCGACATGCCTGGCTGGGATTAGCCGCCAGCACGCCGGGTCGTCCAAGCATCCTTCGATGAGCTGGCTGCATGCGTCACTCTTGTTTTCATGGGTTGTACCCCGCACGTGCTGGCCCAGATGGAGCTGCACTGCGGTAACCAACGAACTTTGCACGTCTGCGCAGGTTAGGGCCCAATCATGCAACAGACAAACTTGAGCCCAGAGTTGAGAGAGGTTGTATGTTGGTTGGCGCTGTCTGACCTCCTGTTTCCCCGCTGCCTCCTATGTCGGGGTGGTGCTCCCTTGCGCCATATGCTGGGGAACCGCTGGCGCTGCCCCTATGTGAAACATGGAACTTTCAAGATGCTGCCAAAGCCCTATTCTCCCAAACCCGCGCATCAACCCTCGTTGCTGCAGTACCTCACTGCTGCCGTACCAGCATGCCCGGGATCCCATCGACGCCACGTGACCTTCTCGTGCTGCGAAGCTGGGGGCAATCTTATAACCTTCAACGCGAAACGGACAGCTCAGCACCAATCAATGCCAGTTACATGGCCATTGGAAGTACGGCATTCGGTGCCAAACGATATGTCGGCAAAGGCAACCACCTGCTACACATAGCACCCTGTGGCACCGGCTAAGCGCGACAGGATACGTCAGCCAGGCCACCATAAGCCCATTCAAGCAGAAGGCGGCAGGGGCGCAGCCGCGGCAACAGGCTGGCCCCAACCCGCCCTGCAAGGACGGTGCCATTGTTCAATTGAATCAGAGTACGTGCAACAGCAGCCTGCGTAAACACCCAACTTTGCAACCGCCATCAGGAGGGCAATGCACGGAGGCAGAGTGAAGCCGAGGTGTCCCATGGGTCAAGAGAGTCGTGGTCCCAGCCTAGTCGCAGCATAGCGCCGCGCCTGTGTGTCACCACCAGTCACCTTCAACTCGCCGCAACAGCACAATGCGGGGCGCGCCGAGAGCGAACCGCACGGCATGCAACCCGCATAACGCGGACGCACACGGGCTGCTGTACGGATCCCCTGACTGGCCATCTGTTTACCAGTCAACACCGGCAGCCTCGGGGTCGGGGATGTAGTCGTCATCCGAGTCCTGGTCGGGGAGCAGGCCCTTCTCGCGCAGCCACGCGAAGCCGGCGGTCTGGGCGGCATCGCGCATCTTCAGGGGGAACAGCTCCTTCTCAGCGTCGCCGTTGATCAGCACCTTGATGGTGGTGTCCGTCTCCTCGCGGGACGCGACCGGGCCACCGGCGGCCTTCACCACCGTGTCAACCCACTCGGCCATGGTCACCTCGGGGCGGGTCTCCTGCAGCACCTTCGGGATGTTGCAGAGCAGGGCGAGCGTCTTGTCGCCGGCCGACAGGAGCAGCTTGCCCAGGTCCCCAGCCCCACCGCGGCGCTCCTCAGCGGCCTCGTCGACCTCGGCGTTCATGCCCTCGAGCACCTTGGAGATCAGCTCCACGTCGCCGTTGGCGCTCTCAAGCACGACGTTAAAGTACTTGACACCGCCCATATCGGACATGCCTACGCAGGTCGAAGTAGTCAGGACGGGACAAGGTCGCCAAGGTCCGAGACCATGGGAAGTGAGCTGGCTTTCAGACCCAAACAGCCCAGAACACATGATCCACTGCTAGGAACTCTCTTGGCGGTCATTGTCACGCACCCTGCAGGTCAATGCCCTTCTTGCCGCCCTCCTTCAGCGCAGCCTTGATCTCAGCCATTGTTGCAGACTGCGTGTTACAGGAAGTGATCAAGCACTTGGAAAAGTACACGAATTGTGGGGCGCGGTGCTTTAGTTGCCGCCGCCGGGGGCCTCGCACGGCAAACGTCGTGCGAGGACTCGGCGCACCTGCACCCTCGCACACTCCAGATACTGGAATATTAACTGTAGGTGCCACTTATTGCCACGCACATGTAACGATCACGACGCACACATGGAAGCATGCAACTTGTGGGTTTCCCCCAGGTCCGCGTTGTCACTGCGTCTTTGAATGGCCAGTAGGGACTAGTATGGGGCGTTTGGTCCGTGGCTATCGGGTGGGACGTGGCGCGTGGCTCGAGGCATTCCCACCCCCTCCACACCCACCTCCCCACATACATCCCAGCTCCCGCATCCCAATGACCAGCTACCTCACCGCCCGCGCAAAGGCCACAGCGCCAAACACATGGGCACGACGGTGCACAAGCCTTCCCGCCGACACCCCCGCCCAAGACCGGGTCCCCACCTGGGCCCGTGCCGCCTGTGCGCCGGGCACGGCAGCAGCCCGGTGGCCGTCGGAACGCCGCCGCAAGAAGTAGCTCTCCGTTCTTCCCCACACCCGGCTACCACACCCCGTCGCCACGCCGACCCCACAGCGCCGCGCTTGCCACTGGCTTCCGCCTCCACCCCCCGCGGCCCACGGCGCCGTCCCTGCCCATTCCCGTCCCCCCTTCCCCTCCCCCACCTCTTCCTCCCCCTCTCCTCCTCTGCTGTCGCCGCCGCTGATAGCTGGCTGCGGCGGCCTTGCCCTTCGGCATTTTCGCCCTCTCCACCTTTCCCCCCTCCCCCTGATTGCTCCCCCCTCCCCTCTCCCCCTCCCCCCTGCTTCCGCCCCATTCCGCCCCTCCCCCTGCGTGCGCCTCATCTCCTGAACTTCTTCGGCTTGCTGAACACCTGCGCCCCCGCCAGCACCTCGGCCTTCTTCCGCACGATCGAGTCCTTGACGGCGCTGTACAGCTCGTCCTCCACCTGCGAGGGTCCAGGCGGGCCAGGCGGTGCATATGTGTGTTCTATATGTGTGCATATGTGTGTGTGTGAGAGGGCGGGTGGGGGGCGGGTGGGTGGGTGGGACCAAGCCGTCGGGAAATGACTTGAGCATGGAAAGAGGACATTTGAGGGATACGGACGGCGCCGCACAGCTGTGTGTGTAGGAGGGGGCCAGGGAGGGCGTGCGGGGGAAAGCGGAGGAAGGACCAGGCATCTCGGGGACCAGCTTATGGGTGCAATAACGGTAGCGGCACGAGCGAGACTCAAAGCCCCCGCCTTCAACCCCGTGCGTGTTCCCAACACGCCACGTCGCACCCCCCTTCCCCTTCCCCTTCCGCCTCCCCATCCTCTCGCCCACCTGCGTGGTGTCCTCCGCCAGCAGGTGCGTCCACTTGGTCCGGCCGCTGCGCCCAAAGTTCTTGACCTGCATGACCTTGGGCAGCACGCTCTTGTCGAACTTATCCATGCCGGTGGGGGCGGAGAAGTCGCGGCGGAAGATGTCGTCGGTGCCCACCGTGCCGCGCGTGTCGTCGGGGGCCTCCTGTCGGGGTGGGGAGAGGGGGAGGGGGAGGAGACCGGGGGGTTTCAAGAGTCAACTTGACGAAAACGCAATAGCGTCCACCTCTAGTCTATGCATCCGGCAGCCCAGCCACCGGGTTGAGGGACCGGGGGGGATTGAGGGTACAAGAGCTAACTAGGGGGGGCAGGGCTGGAAGCCGGCAGCACTTGCCCTCCCCCTCCGGGACGGTAACTTGGGAATGCGTCCACGTCCGTCCGCCGGGCAGGAAAGGGGGAAAGGTGTGGGGGTTTAATGAGGAGGAAGGGTGGGAGCAATTGAAGTACCGCATCCACAGCACGGCGGTTGCTGAAGAGAAAGCAGGAGGGAGGGGTATCATGCGGAGGGCGTGCAGGCACCGCGTCAAAACCCGGAAACCGCATGGCGATCCCGCACTCAAATCATGATCCCGCAACCCTCTACCCCCCTCCCCCGCTGACCCCCCCCCCGCGCTTCAACCCGCCGCGCGGACATGCCCCCCCCCCCGCGCACTTTCCCGCCCTCCCCCCCAGCACCTGGAAATACGCTCCCTTGTGCCAGTACTTTTGCAGGAAGTTCCACTTGGACTTGGGCGACTTCTCGCGGACCACCTGCGCGACGTGGGAGGCCGGGGAGGTCAGATATAGGGAGACCAGGGTGGTATGGGGTGGGGTGCGTAGGTGTGGTCAGGCGAATGCAGGTGCCGAGGTCGCTTATTGGTGGGAGGCCGTTTATCTCCAGTCCTGCCGCCACGTGCCGATCGATACCCATACCCCTACTCTGTGTGTGTCACCTCCTCCCAGACCAACGAGGACAAAGAGCAAGACGCCATCAGTCCACTTGTCCGGTTTGGGCCAGTGTGTTCGCGCGGCGCGGCCCGTGCTCGTCACCGCCCTTATCCCCCGCCTCCAACGCCGCCCGCACCTACCGTACTGCTTCTCGCCCCCGCGCCCCCCCCACACTCCTATCCCACCCCTTCTACCGCGTACGCTCTCCCTACCCTTCCGCCTCTCCCCCGCCCCCCTGCCCTTCCCCCTCCGCTCCCCCTACGCGCCTTGGGGTTGGCCTTCTCCCAGGCCGCCCGCTCCTCCTCCGTCATGTTCTTGAGCCGCTCGCGCTCCGCGGCCTCGCGCTCCGCCGTCTCGCGCTCCTCGCGGTCGCTGCGGCGCCCGGGGTGGGAGGGCGGGCGGGTGGAGAGGGGGGGGGTTCAAGAGGCGGCGGCAGGGGGGGGACGAGGGGGGTGAGCGCGGGTGGGGTCAGCGGACGCAGTAGTGGCGTGTGAAGGGGCTATGAAGGGCGGGTGATGGGCTGTGCACAAAGCATGGGGTTCTCAGTACCGAGTGGGGCCGGTGGAGGAGGTGGACACACGCCCCTCCCCTCCCACAGCTGCGGTGCTAGCAGCCCCGGCTGCGCCGCCCCGGCCGCGTCCGCTGCGCTCCGCGCCGCTCACCGCTTGATGCGGCGGAGCTCACGCGCCTTCCAGGTGTCGAACGCCTGGTGGGGGGTTTGTGGCGGTGGGTTGGGGGGTTATTCAGTCCGTGGGCAAAAGCTGACTGATGGGTTGGGGGAAGGGGGAAGGGGAGGAGATCAGGCGGAGGCGGGAGACGGGGCAAGCGAGTGACGTGACAGGGGCGTGGACCCAACATGCGTCCGCCGGCGCCTTTGCCCTTCAGCCCGGGCATGCACGCCACAGGCCAACACACCCAGCAGCGCCGGGCCCATGCTCCCCTCCCCCTTTCCTGTGCATCCCCCCCTCCGCGAAGAGGGGCCACTCGCTACTTCACGCTTAAAAAGCGATACCCGAAACCAACCCGCTTCCTTGATGGCCATCTGCGGCACAATCCGCTCCTTCGCGCGCTGAAGTGACACGGGTATTCGCAGCTTCTTCAGGACCATCGCGATCTCCCCCGTGCGCACTGCGGAGCTCCGTGTTTGGCGGCCCAAACCCTTTGCCTCACCCCGCACCTTGTTCATTACCCCGCCCCCACCCTGCGCCACCCACCTTCTCTGACTCCTCCTCGTCGTCGGTGTCGATGTCGTCCACGCCAGCGGGGCCAGCCGCCGCCGCCGCGGCCGCCGCCGCCTCCAGCGCCATCTGCTCCGCCAGGATGGCCTTGGTCTCCTCCTGCGGGCGCAAACGCGTAGTGGTTTGTATCAACATTTATTTTGATAGCATAGTTTGGAAGTGCAAAGAGCGTCTTCATGGTGGCATTGCCTGGCAGCATCCACGTGTGTGGCATGGGGCGGGGTTCGGCTCGCCCCAAACCAAGCTTACCCCGGCCCTTCCACCTTGAACCCTCCCACGCCCTCGGCACCACCGGCACCCGCAGCGATATGCCCTGAGCCATACCCCCCCTCCCTCCCTACCTCCCGCGCACGTCGCCTCAAGACAAGCGACTGGCACCCGGCTCCCGCCACCCCCGCACGTTGTGCAGCTCTTTGCCCCTCTTTGCCCCTCCTCCGCCGTCCCTCTCCCGCCAAACTGTCAAGCAAGCAAGCCATCTTCTGGCGGCCTCCCGGCCCCAGGCACCCGCGGCACACCGCCCACCTTGCGCGACTCCTTGCGCGCCTTCTCACTCGCCGCCGCAGCCTCCTCCTCCTCCTCCAGCGCCTGCCGCTCAGCCACCGTCTGCGGAGCGCGGGACGGAGGGGGGCACGGCGGGGCGGGCAGCAGGTCCGGGCAGGATCAAGCACCCCGGTTCTCACAGCGGCGGCAAGGAACCACACACACACACAGTGTCCACAGCAGTCTCCGAGTGGCAGGAGCATGCCCGTGCCTGGGGATGTCCTGGGCGCAGCAGTGCGCTGCCCCTAGCTTGGGCACGGTGTGCTCAGGGCACCCCTGCAAGCGGCCCCCCGCGTCCCGCATGCGGTTCGGTGTCCGCGACGCGGCCCTTTCTCCTCCCAGTACCCACCCATCCTCCCAACCCCCTCCCGCGCGCCGCGCAAAGGCACTCACGTCGCGAGCGTGCTTTGGCACAAACACGGGCTTGAGCAGCCGCCCGCCTGCGGGGCAGAAAGAGGAGGGAGGGGGGAGAGTGCCAGGCGGGGAGGGGAGCTTGCACAAGGAGGGCCAATTCGGGGCGCACGCACGGAGTCGGAGGCGAGGGGGGCGCTGCGCGCCGGGCACCCATAGCGGCTGACGGCTTGAGCCACCCAGCCGCGGCGCAATCGTCCGTGGAAAGCACATCCCGCGCACCTCATGCGGCCCCGTTGAGGACCCGCCTCGGCCTCAGATCCTCCTGTGTCAGATGTGAAGCGATCGGATCTCTGCCCCTACCAAGGGTCCAGAAGCCCGCCCAACTTCGAGGAACTTGACCGAGCCCCCCCCCCCACACACCCCACCCCATTACCCAAGACAAGGCTGCTGTAGCCAGGGTCCCCATACCCGTCCCCAGCCCCCGACCTCGCCGTCACGCACCCTCTCCCCCCAGTTCCCGTTGATGACGTTGGCATTGTACGACGGCCGGCTGACTCTCTTAACTCTCAATTCCCTCCCCCACTTCCTTTCTCAAACACGCCATCGCACGCCATACCATCCATTCCTAGCCCTTACTCGACTAACTTACTAAGTAGCCCATGTGCCTCCCCCCTCCCCCTCTCGCGGGCAACTCTCCCTGGGCGCCCGTCCCTTTCCCTTTCCCAATCCACAGGTGGGTATCCAACTCAGGGTAACGATCCGCTGCGACAGCGTTGCGTTGCGCCGTGTTCTGTTGCGAGGCCCGGGGGGTTGGGAGACTAGGCGCATGCTGCACGCGCATCACGTCACTATACCGGCTGCGCGCTTTTTCAGAGAGACAGACTTTGTAGAGCAATAGACTACGCACTGACTACTGTCCACAACAACGACAAGACCGCCCCACGTCCGTCGCCGCCGCTCCGACATCAACCTCGCGACCTCGGTACGGGCGCCTCGGACGCCGGCGTGCGCCGGCACACCGGACGCTGTCCACAGTCACCAACGCCACGCCCTCGGACTGTATGCTCACCCCCCCACCCTGGTATGAACGGGTCAACGCTTCTTTGCTCGACGGTCATCAGTCAGCTTTTGCCCACGGACTGCATACCCCCCCCCACCCTTCCGCCACATCCCCGCCTCACCCGGCCCGTCCTCCTCCTCATCGTCCGTCTCGTACTCCGAAGATTCCTCCTGCGGGTTTCATCCAACGAGGGGAGGGATGAGGGTCGGCAAAGGGACAGAGGGCCGACTGGGTCAGGGCTGGCCCTCCCCGCAGGCTGTGAGCTTTCCTCCTTTGCCACATGACCTCCTCCCTCCCGCCGGGTCTGCCCCCAGCGCTTCCGCCGCCGCCACGTTCCGCTCCCGCTCCGCAACGCAGCACCCACGGCGCCCGCGCTTCTAAGTCCTCCATGCTCGCAAATGCCCGATCTGGCCCATGCGGCTCTTGCCTTTGCCGAACCGATCCGCCAGCCCGCGTCATCCCTGTAGCCCTCGTCCCGCCCCAGAACCCCACCCCACCGCCGCCGCCACCACGCACTCCGCACCCTCGCTCGCTCCTGCCCGTTTATCCTGCCTCTTCCCTCATCCTGCCTTCCACCACCCCCGACCCTCTCCGCGCGCCCCGCCCCACCCCCTCTCACCTCCTCTTCCTCCTCCTCGTCCTGCTGCCCCTCCTCCGCCGCCCGCCGCCGCGCCTCCTCCTCCCGCTGCTGCGCCAGGAGCCTGCCGGCCCCGATGAGGTACGCGGGGGCGTTCACATCACCAACCGGGTCGACCCGTGCGAAACGGTACAGGCATGGCTTCGTCGGGCCCACCTTTCCAAAGCATCATCGACCCCCGGCACTCCACACGGCACCTCCCCCCCCCTGCCGAAGCCGCCCTGGCTCCCAGGTACACCGCTTCCGCCCAGCCTCTGAGGCCCGGATCCCATAACCGGCACGTCCAGCCCCCGCTGTGCTTGAGAGCGCCTGCGCCTTGCAGTGCCAGCGACCCCGCATCGCACCCTCGCTCCACACCCGAGCAGTCCCCCCGCTGCCCATCCCCCCAACCACGCCGGCTCGGTGCCCACCTCTCGCGCACCGCCTGGCGCCGCCGCGCCACCTCCTCCTCATCCTCGTCCGCCTCGGCCGCCGCCCGCCGGGCCACCCGCCGCCGCATCTCATCGTCGGGCACGTCGCCCTGGGGTTGGATCAGTCCGTGGGTGAGAGGAGTGATGGGCCGACAGATCGTGAAGCCGTGACATGTGATGTGATGTGGGCGAGTAGGGGAGTGCAGCAGGCGACGCCGATGTGTTTCCTTGCAACGGACAACGGCAGGGGCCTCAAGGGAGGGCCAGGCAAAGGTGCACTGCAGCACCATCCGTCCCTGACCCCAGCCTCTTGTGCCGCCTGGACCCAACCCCAACCCGTGCCCCTCCGGCGAGTAACGCCTTCGCCCCTCCACCACATGCCCCACACCACCCATCCGGACCGAGTAAGCCCGCCCCCTCCCTGCCAGCACCCCACCTCCAGCTCCTCCTGCTGCTCGCTGCCCGGCTCCTCGCTCTCCCCGCGCCTCCGCCGCCTGGGCCCCTCGTCCTCCTCCTCCGGCTCCTCCGAGCCCTCGCCCTCCCCCGAGCCCGGCGTGGAGCTGCGCTCGCGCTTCACGCGCACGATCTCGGCGGCGCGGATCTGTCGCCGCTCCTGTGGGCAGGTGGGGTCGGGCGGGGCGGGGCCAAAGTTGGGCTTCAGGTTAGGCTGATGTCGATACAGCACCCAGGCATGGCAGGCCAGGCAAAGGCTTCACCGCTGCGCATGCCGCTTGGCGGCCTATACGGGACCGGTCGGAACTTCCCCCCCCCCTCGGCCCCGTGCTCAGCGCATCATGCGCTGCCCATCTCCAGATACAGCTGTCCCCTCACGTCGTTGCCCCCGGTTGAGCCCATCACCCCCTTTACGTTGTTCATTCTCCTTCCCCTTCAACTCCTAACCCCCGTCCCGCACCTGCAGCGCTTGTTCCCTGTCGGCGCCCCGGGACTGCTGCAGTCGGGCCAGGCGGGGGTCGTCGGCCCTGGAGGCGGGTCCAGAAGGGAAGGCAAGGGGCGGGGGGGGGGCGCAATTAGGAAGGCGATGGACGAGGGCCGGGTTTCACAAATGCGTAACCCAGACTGCCACAGGCCCTCATGCCAGGCGACCTGGTAGCGCAGCCTGTGCCGCAGCCGAGGATGTGGCCGAGCCTGCATGAGGTAAGAGGCCCACGAACCACGCCCGCGGCATGGGAGGCCCAGGGTGGAGGAGCGAGGGGCGCAAGCGGCAGCCCGGGAAGCGTTGGGAGCGCCCACGTGCGGCTCCACACGCGGCGGCGTAGGCTTTGCGGTCCATTGGACCTGTCCGCACTCATTCCATGCGCGCGCAGGCCCATCCACGGGTGTGTAGTGGGGTTAGGGGCAACGAGGAACGACAGGGCTCTCAACGCAGGGGCATGGCCCGGGGAGAGGCCGCAACCGCGGACCCACCCCTGCTGTGTGATTTACGGCACGGCACGCCCGCAACAGTCACCGTGTCCTGCCTGGGCCCAGAGCGGGTACCCTTAGTTGCCGTACCTGCCGTACCGTCTGCTGCCCGATCGCAACCCCGAGGCGGCCGAGAGGGGACCCCACCGCACTGATGTGCTGCATAAGTATGTCCCCTGCCTTGGCACCTTCCCGCTCCCTCCCTCCCATTCAAACCCTCCCCCCTTCAACAAGAACAGAAGCAGCGTTGGCATGGGCGTAGTTCACAGATGGTAGCCCTCACCTTCGTACGATGACGGGGGCGGCCACCTCGGTCCGCACGCGCTCCCGGGGGCCCTCATCCTCCTGCTGCTGCTCCGCCCACTCGGGCGCCCGGCCGGGCCAGTAGCGCTTCACGCGAGTCCGGTCGACTCGTCCCTTGTCGCCCTCCTCCTGGGCCGTGCGGGCCGCGAAGGCGCCCGACATGGCTCCCCGACAACGTGCGCGGGTGGAACCGATGCGGGTTGAACCAGCCGGCCTTGTTGGCTTGCCTTGCCCTCTCGCAAAGCCTCAAACTAGTGCTGCAACGTCCACGGGCCCAGCTGCTGCGCCCACGCCCTCAGCCAGCACACAGGCTCGGCCAGCCGGAACTCCCAAAGCCCGAGAGTTGCTCCTGTGCTTTCAGCGTGTAACTTATTCTTGTACAAGTCCTTTGAAGCAATTGATCTGGTCAGGCAGCTGCGACTACACAGCCCGACGGCAAAATTCGATACGGAGAAGATTTAGACAGCCGTAGTATCTCAGGGAGTCTCAGAACAAAGATAGAGAGGCAGTTCAGGGCAGCCAAGTGCCTCAGCTAGGTCGTGAGCTTGTCGCTCTATCAAACGCTTCATTAATCTATTTCAAAGCTCGTATTGTGCATGGGCTGCAACCAGCATTGTGAGTGCGATGCGAGCTGGAACCGGAAACTTGCCGTGCGGCCCCCTGGGAGTGGCCTCGTGCCTATGAGCTGTTATGCATAATGCGTAAGGTACAAATTGATGAACATTGGGAATCATTGCACACACATGCGCACAGCAGTTTGGCGAAGGCGTCCGGTTGCTGGGCTAAATGCAGCGAGGTGCCAACGGCGATTGGGCTACATACTTATAACTAACCATCATGAGCTAGGAGCCTAGGCTGGCGCCTGCGCACCACTTTAAACGCGATGGAGCCTGGCGAGCCCGGCCGCTCCACGCCCGGGAACTACCTGGAGCATGCACAGACACTCGTACAGGTATTGAAATGGCGCGGAGAAGGTAGTGCGTGCAAGAGACTCAATAACTCCCCGTCCCGCAATCTTCTTCCTCCCCCGGCCCACCCCCGGTTCTGTTCGACAATACGTCTTCCCCCTTGACCCGTGACTGTAAGGTTATGGCTTCCGTTCGGCAACGGCTCGATGCCTTGCTGGGCGACGTGGGGCACGATGGTGAGGTGCTGCGTGGCGTGCGTGCCGTGACTCCTACATGCCCCCTGTGGTACTAGAACATGACCAGGCCCCCAGACACCCCATGACCCCCAATGTAACAAGTGCGCCATTCGCCTGCCCCTTCCCTTCGCTTTTTTTAGCATCAGGACCTGCGGTGGCATGGGGCTTGGAGCATCCGCACCTGCAGGCGTCCCTCGGCGGAGCCACTGGGCCTGAGCGGGGACCCAGGGGCACGTCCTTCCCTGTACCGGCCCCTCCTGAGCCCCCGCCTCCGCCGGGGAAAGCCGCCCAGGCCCGGCCCGGCGCCACAGCTGACGGCGACGACGTCGCTCGCCCCAGCGACCTCCGCGGGGCAGCTGCGGGGGTGTCCCATGCCGGCCTCGACCAGGGACCTCGGCCTCTCAGGGGGCACGCGTCAGGCCCTGCCCGGGAGGTCCCTGCGGCGGCTGCATCCGCGGCAGGAGCAGCGGCAGCCACGTCGGCGTCGGCTGGTGCGGACGAAGACACCGAGTCACCGACGACGGTGGCGGCGGCTTTGCGGGCCAAGCAGCGGCCGCCGCCCGTTCCGACGATGCTGCCGCCGGCGACGCCCGGCTTCCTCAGCGCCAACACGGCTGCCGCCGCCGTCAGCATCCTGCGGCGGCGCAGCGGCGGCGTCGGGCCGCCGCCGCCGCCGATTTACGAGAGCCCCCTGCCATCATCCGTAGCCGCTGCCGGCGCCAAGGCGGCGCATGGCAGCCCCGATTTGTATGACAGCCCTGACCAGGCCGTCGCGTGGCTGGCGGCGGGGGCCGACAGTCCCGTGGGTCTGGAGGGGCCCGGCGGCGTCGAACGCAGCGCCGACGGCGGCGGCGGCGGCCGGGATGCCGGCTCCGAAGCGGGCCCGGATTCGTGGCTGCGGCGCCCCGGGCCCCGAGCCCGTCGGCGCCCGCGGCGTCAGCCGCAATGGCTGACAGCCCGGAGGAGCGGCGCGCGGGCGGGACCGACGCGCTGTCGGCAGCTGCGGCGGCCGCGGCTGCGTCAGCGAAGCTGCGTGCGGCGGCGGCCGTGAAGGCGCGGGAGGCTCTGCAGGTGTGGCGGGGTTGCGATTTGGGAAGGGGCCTGGCGGGTAGGAAGATAGGGACACGGAATCGGAAGTCGAGGACCGCCGCGCCATGTGTTATGTGATGATTCAGCATGCGCTGCATGCCGAGGTGCAGCCCGCCCCTCCTCCTCCTCCTCCCTGCAGGCGTTGCTCCGAGGCGACGACGCGTCCGCGGCGGCACTGGCGGCAGAGGCGGCGTCGAAGCGCATCGCAGCGGACGCTGCGAGGCCGCAGGTGGCGCGTTCTGCGGGCGCCGCAGCGCTGGCGGCGGCGCAGAGCCCCGAAACGCCGCCGCGGCCCGCAGATGACCTCGCGTCAGCGTCGGCAGCGTCGGCGGCGGCGGATATGGGTCCGCCCGCATGCGAGGCATCCTGGTGCAGCACCCAGCCGTCTGCGCCGCCATCGCGGGCGGCGTCACCTCCGTCAGGCGACGGCGACGGCGGGGACCGCCGACGCAGCGGCGCGGTAGCAGGGCGGCTAGCGGCGGT
>LSYV01000046.1:69561-85953 GCA_001584585.1 Gonium pectorale
ACGACAAGGCTCGGGATGTGAAACGCCTTGCCAAGCATGCGATTGGTCCACATGTTATCCCTGCAATGCACGCCCTCCCAACCAGTCGGCGTCCCGCAGCCTCTCCTCTCGTCGGGTCTCCGTCTCAACAGCCGCCCCCCTTTCCTCCCTTGATGCCCCCAGCCTCCACTCACCACCCGGCCCCCCCTCCCCTCCCGCTGCCCACTCCGCCACGCAGGCCTCGCTCCCGCCACTCCCTTGGCCCCGTCCCCCTCTCCCGCCCCCTCGCCCGCCCCCGCCACGCCCATGGAGCGCAAGGCGCTCCACTGGGAGGCGCTCCCCGCCGCCGCCACGCAGCTGCTGGCGCCCTCCCTGTGGGCCAGCCCCATGACGCAGGTGAGCCGGGTGGGGTGGGGGAATGAGGGGGCCGGTGGCGAGTGGCGCTGGTCTTGTTTCCCTGGCCTCCTCGTCCTGGGGCGTACCCGACCCGTACGCACCCCTGCGCCACAGAACGCAACGCAGCCCAGCCTCACGCAACTCCCCCCACCCCGGCCCCGTTCCCCTTTCCCTCCCCCCACCCCGGCCCCGCCCCCGCTGGCGTCCAGTCTTCTCCTATCCTACCCTATTTCCTTCAACCTCCCCCGCCCCCGGCTCTCCAAATGCTGCTGGCATGCTGCCCGTTCCTGTTTAACACTGCCCGCCTCCCCCGGACCCTCAGTCCATCATCCCCATGGCGGTGCGGCACCGGGGCGACAAGCTGGCGCTGTTCGCACGCTGCGCCCCCACCGCCGGGAGCGCCTTCAAGCTGGGGCGGAACGCGGGTGAGCGCGAGCGAGCGAGGCGAGCGTGTAATCTGTGTTGTGGGGAGGGGGATCCCCCATCGGGGTGGAGGGCCGAGGGCAGGGGCACAAAGGAGCCGAACTGTCGCGAGCCCCAGAGCTGTAGGCCCTTTCGTCAGCGGTTGGTGGGGATGTGTGCAGACTCGCCGGCATGTGCTCGGGCTCCAGAACAAGCCATCACTCACCTTGCTCTCCTACTATGATAACCGGCCTGCTGACCTTGCCCCGACCCCCGGTCATCACCGCACTCCCGACCCCACACCCCCACACCCGGGACGGGACATACGCTGCTGGCGCCCAGCTTGTCGGTGTTCATTCCCCTTTCCCTTCACCCCACCCCCACCTCACACCCACACCCTCGCGCGCCCCCCAGACGGGCGGCCTGCGCTGCTGGAAGCCTCCACTGCGCAGAACATCCTGATCAAGTTCGCCAAGGCCAACGTGAGCCCCGAGCAGCTGCGGGCGGCCCTGGAGCGCATGGACGCGGGGGCGCTGTCGGCCACCATTGTGCTGCAGGTGGGGGGAGGGCGCGGGCGGGCGGGAGGGACGAGGGGGCCGAGCGGGCGTGTGACGGCTGACGGGTTCCACAATGTCGGCGAGGGCTTTCGGATTTTGGGTGCCTCGTCTAGCGGCGCCCGTCATTGCCCGCGTGTCACACGGCATGTTATCCGAATGTGCTTCCGACTGGGTGCCGCGCTGCATGTCACCATGCGTCTGGTGTGTTTCCGTGGGCTCCGGGCCCTGATGGAGTGGGTGCGCGGGTTTCCCTTTTTCCCGGGGGTGGGGTCGGTGTGTGTGTAACCCCGCTGCTGCAGGCGTGGTGGGCGTGGCGGGGGCGATTGGAGGGGGAGGGTTGATGTAGGTCTGGTCACGTTTGTGTACGCGGCATCCTCACCCTCCCGGGCTCCCCTGCCCCACCGCCTCTCCCTGCCCCCTCCCTCGTCCAGTGCCTGGGCGGCTACCCAAAGCCCGACGACGCGGAGCGGGTCATGGCGTGGTGCGAGCGGAACGACCCAGCGGGTGAGTGACGAGACACGACAGGGCGCAAGGGGGGAGGGGGCGGGCGCCTAGGGCGGGGACGCGGCCGTGACGCAGGGCCGGGTGGCTGCATGCAAGCGCACGCACCGTGAGGTGGTTCTGGCGTCGGAGCGAGGGCCAGCGATGGGGGGGCCGGTGCGTGGCAGGTGAGTGTTGGTGTAGCTGCTGGGTGGGGTGGGGTGGGATGGGGCACGCCCTGCGGACACGGCCAGGTGGCTTTGGCGCGAGGTGGCCGCACAGGCGCTGCACGCTGCAAGTCCGCCTCCCCTTGATGCCCTGCCTGCCCCCTTGCTCGCTCCTGCTCCCTGCGCCCCAGGCCTGGGCCCCGCCGAGCGCTTCGTGCACGTGCTGGCGTCCGTGCCGCACGCCCGGCTGCGGCTGGAGGTGCTCAAGATCAGGTGGGGCCCGGGACGGGGGGAGGGGGCCGGGGCGAAGGGAGGGAGAGAATGGGTATAAGTAGTCAAGCGAGCGTGTGTGTGTGCGGAGTGAAGGGGGGGAGGTTGCAAGTCACGCCCAGGTGCGGCCGGCTGCGCTCAGGGTTGAGGGGTGCGCGTCTTATTCTTCCGCGTCACCCACCGCCTGTCCGGACCCCGCAGGCATCACTTCGACGAGGACCTGGTCAAGAAGCGGCGTCTGGCGGCCGACGTGGTGGCGGCGGCCGAGGGGCTGACGGGCAGCTACGCGTGGCGGCGGCTCATGAAGGTGCGTTCACCCCCCTCCCCCTCCCGGGGCGATGGCTGGGCGCGACGCGGGGGGGTTGTCGTTGGCCATCCGGCGTCTCCTCCGCTCCTTCCCCACCGCACACTGGACATATGCTGCTGGCGCCCAGCTCGTCGTTTTACATTCCGCTTTCCCTTCAGCGCCCTCGCTCAACGTTCGCGCCTCCCCTTCCCATGCCGACCACCGGCCTGCCTCCCCGCCATGCCGACCCACGCCGACCGCAGGAGTTGCTGTCGCTGGGCAACGAGGTGAACCGCCACCGCTGCGCCGCGCCCGCCGCGGGCTTCCGGCTCAGCTCGCTCAACCGCTTCTGTGAGCTGCGCACCTGGGACAACAACTGGTCGCTGCTCGAGGTGGGGACCGTACCGGGAGCGGGAGCGGGGCGCGCGGGGGGAGGGCGGGAACGCGTTGGGTGGTCTTGGGTTTGGGTGGCATCCGGGACGGGGCTGGGACTGGGCGGCGGGCCCAGGGGGGTTGCTGGTCGAGGAGCGAGAACAAACTTAAGCAGAGCTGTCCCTTCCCTCTCCTCCCCGTCCACGTGTGGGCATCAGCCCGTTCTCATCAAGCCTATGTTCTCAGTCCCCTCCCCTTTGCGGCGCAACCTTTCTAGATCGCTGTGGAGGCCCTCCTGTTGGTTGACAGCGGGCGGAGGCACCTGGGGGAGCTGGTGGGCTTGGAGGAGGCGTGCGCCGCGGCGGCGGCAGTGGACCTCAAGGTGGGATCTGGGGCCCGGGGGGAGGGGGGCAGGGAGTCGGAGGACTGCAAGGTGTTCTCAGTGGAGGAGCCTCAGTAGAGTAGGTGGTAGGGCTGCGTGATGCGAGGGCGGAGCCGGTCGGGAGGCCGTCCTGGCCTGGAGACGGGGACGGGGGTGGGGGCGAGGACGGGGGCGGGGGCGGGGACGGGGACGGGACGCAGAGGAGCAACGCGGGGTTCTCGGAGCGCGACAGCGGCCGCGCGCCACACGCTTGGCGGCAGCCGGGCCAACAGTAACAGTTCCCCAGACGGCCGATGCTAACTGCCTAAAATTCGCTAACCGTCAACCGTTATCCCGACGGCTGACCAGGTGCTGACCAATGACCTGGCCGAGCTGGATGACAAAGGCCTGGCGCGCGTGGCCAACTTCCTGGAATGCCTCAAGGTGCGTACGGCGCCCGCCCGGGGGGAGGGTTAGGGGAGGAAGTGGGGAGGCAAGACGCAGTTATGAAACAGCTTGATTAGCTTCCACGCCATGCCGTACGGGGGCGTCCGTGCCTCCGGGTGCCCCGGCCCCCCGGGGACCATCGGAGTTCCCCTTTCTGGCCCTCCTCTGCTCCTACCTCTCAACGACCCTACGGATCCCTGGTAATGTGTCTTCTCCCCGAACCCCTTCCCACATTGTGCGGTTGATTTGTCCCCCCCAGGAACAGGCGCAAGCGGAAGCGGCAGGCAAGGAGCGGCAGGAGCAGCAGGACGAGGCGCAGGACGGCGCCGGCGCCAGCTCGGCCGCTTCGAGTCCACCCCGGCCCCGCTCCGCGGGCAGCGGCTGTGGCGGCTGCGGCGAGCCCAGTGCGGCCGACCAGGTGCAGGAGTGGAGCGCGCTGCTGGACCGGTGAGGCAGGGCGGCGTGGCAGGGGGGCAGGGCGGGGAGGGGGCCGAAGGAGGCGTGCGATGGAGCGGCCCATGTGGGGTCGGCGCAGCAGCGGGGTAGCGCGGGGCAAGGGGTCCCTGGCAGCGGGGTCGGGAGTGGGGAGTTGAAGGAGAGGAAGGGGTATGAATAACAACGGGCTGGGCGCCAGCAGCGTTTGCTCCGTCCGGGGGCCAAGCCGGTCCTTGCCTCGTTCCGCCGGCTCCCGGGGGCTGTCGGCGATCCAAAAGTCCGGCACACGGCCGCCAGGAGTGTGGCGCCAGGAGCAGGATATGTTCCGGGGACGGGAAGTCACGGATCCCGCTCCGCTCCCTCTACCGCTCCCCAACACACCCCCCTCGCAGCTGGCGCTGCGAGTACCGCTCGCTGTGCGACTGCGTCCGCGGCGCGCTGGCGGCCGTGCGCGAGGCGGCGGCGATGCACGCCGAGCTGCGCGCGCCGCCCGCTGCGCTGCACGCGGCGGCGTCGGCCGACCCCGCCGTCGCGACGTCGGTCCCCAAGGAGGTCCGCGAGTGGCCGCTAACGCACTCGCGCGCCTTCTTCGACAACCTCAAGAGGTGCGTGGCGGCGCATGTCTTTGGGGCCTTGCGGCAGCCAGCACAGATGTTGCATGCTGCTACATGTCAACGCCGGCAGAGAAAGCTGTGAGAGTGGGACATCTCTGGGAATGCCGACAGGGGGGCTGAGGGGGGCCTTAGGGGCTAGACACCTGCTCGTCGGTCATCGCTCAGCTTGCCCGCAGAATGAGCGCCCCCGCGCCCACGCATCCCCCGGCGCCCCCCTCTCCCGCAGCTTCTTCGGCAACCTGAAGCAGGCGGTGGTGCGGGTTCGCGGTCTCATGCAGCGGCACCAGCAGGTGGGGGCGGGAGGGGGGGACACATCACCATCCCGAGGGAGGGGGACTCGCGCCTGGTACAGGCAGCTCTGTGGCCGCAAATCCGCCGGTTGACACCATGTGGCCCCCTCTGGAGGATCGGGAGAACAAAGTAACGTGGGCTGCGTTTTGTGCTATTAGACGTCTTACACCCTGTGGCGATTGACATTGTGCCCTGCCCGCAGGCGCGCCTGGAGGCGGCGCGCCGCGCAGCGGAGGCCATCGCCGCCGCCGCGGGCGGCCCCACCAGCGGCGCCAACGGCGGCCGCGGCCGGCTGCACCCCGCCCACTCGGTCTCCGGCTCCCTCCAACACCCCCACCACCACCACCACCACATCCATCGCCACTCCCACTCGGCTGCACAGCTGCATCTGCAAGGCCGCCTGTCAGGGCCGTCCGGCGCCTCCGCGGCCTCCTCGCCGCCCGCCTCGCCGCCGCCCGAGTCGCCGTCGCCCGTCCAGTCGCGGTCGGGCTCGCCGCCTCCGGCGGCGGCGGCGGCCCGCTCGCGGTCGTCCGCCGCCGCCGTGCTTGGGTCGGGGGGGTCCGTTGTCGCTCAGGCGCAGTCGGCCAGCCGCAGCGGCGGCGGCCCCGCGGCGAACTCGCTTGGCGGCGCCGCCGCACGCCGGGCCGCCGCCACGGCTTCGGCGGCGGCAGTGGCCTCTCCTGACACACCAGAGTCTGTCGGTAGCAGCAGCGGTAGCAGCGGCGGCAGTGGCGGCAGCGGCGGCGCAGCTCGCGGCGGCGCCGGCCCCGTCGTCGCCGTGGACAGCAGCGACGATAGCGGCACCTTTGCGCTCGCGAACACCTTCGCCGCCGCAGCGGCGGCGGGTGGCGCAACGCCGTCGGCACGCGGCCCGGCTGGCGGCGGCGGTAGGCCCGTGGTCCCCAAAGACCATGTTGGCCCCGAAGCGGGCGCGCTCGCGCCGCGGTCCCTGGCACCGCTGCTCGAGCGGCTGGCAAGAGAGGGCGGCGCCGGCAGCGGAACTGGTGGGAGCAGCGTCAGCAGCGGTGGTGGCGGCAGCGGGGGCGGAGCGCTGCGGGCCAGGCGCAACGGTGCCTGGGGCGCGGCCGCGGCCGAAGCGGCGGCGGCAGCCGCCGAGCGCGTGCGGAAGCGGAACAGCAGCAACGCGTCGGCGGCGGGCAGCGGCGCCGGCCCCGCCGCCTCTGACGTCGCCGGGTTGGCGGAGGTCTTGTCCCAGCGGAGCCGCGACGCCTTGTGCGGCGACGACGACGGCAGCAGCAGCAACGGCAGCTGCCCGACCCCCACCGAGTCCGCCGCGAGCTCCCCTGGTCCCGAACGAGCGCCCCTCCACCCCACAGTCGCGCCGTTGGAGCCGGAGCCCGCGGAGCCGGAGGTGGAAGTGGACTCCGGGGCGCTGCTGGGGCTGTTTGCGGAGCCGTCGCTTGCCTCCCTGGCGACGGCGGGGCCGGAAGAGGCCGATGTGGCTGAGGGGTCGCCAGAGGCAGATGTGGCGGTGGTAGGCTCTCCAGAACCAGGAGCCACGACGGTTGCGCTGGCAGCGGCCGCGGCTGCCGCAGTCTCGGCGCGCGGGGATGAAGAGGAGGCGGGTACGGACGCGTGCCCCAGCGCCGCGGCTTCGCCCGCGGAGGACAGGCGACGCCAACGGAGGCGGGAGCAGCGGCGCCGACGGCGGGAGCGCGAGCGGAGCGACCCTTCCCTGGCCGCCACCGCCGCTAGCGTGTCCGACGGCGCGAGGGCGTTGGCGGCCGCCTCTCCGCGGCTGTTCAGCGACCAGGGGGCGGAGAGCGACGAGGCGACATCGCCGCCGGCTCGGAACGACCGTGGTCAGGCCGTCGGCGCCGCAGCGCCGCCGCCGACCCATGGGTCAGCGACGGACGCGGCGGCTGATGCCCTTCGCGGGCGGATGTTTCCGGATGCCCATGACCGCCATTACCGCATGGCCGGTGAGTGTGATGACGGCGATGGTGATTCGGAGGGCCAGCAGGATGAGGGGGTGCCCCTCCTGCTGCGGCAGCTGATGGGCCCGGCGGCCCGCGCGCTGGGCGCCGGCGCCGGCGACGACAGCGCCGCCGGCAGCGACCGCGGGGCTGAGGTGGACGAAGCTCGCAACGGCGAGGAGGCGGACGAGGTTGGTGTGGACGCTGGAGGCGAGGAGGCCGAAGCCGGTGCGGCGATTGCGGAGGCGCAGGTGCAGGAGGAACAGGAGGCGGAGGCGGGCGAGGAGGAGGAGGAGGTGGAGGAGGAGGACGACGGCGTGACGGTCCCGCTGCCGTCGCTGCTGGTCCTGGATGCGGACTTGCTGTGGCGGCTGCCCCGGAGGCTGCGCAAGCGGGCGGCAGGTGCGCTCCAGCACTGGGCCCGACAGTGACCCCGCTCCCCTGCAAGACCACGGCCGCCGCGATTACTCGCCGATTGCTGATTCCGCACACAGGCCGGCTCCAACGGTCGGATGGGTGCTTGACCGTGACGAGATCTCCACTCCGGCGGCTGCCCCTCATCGCTTGTAATGCTGGCATGCAGCAGCAGCACGTTCGCATTGAACATGCTGCTGCTGCATACCAGCACGGCACATTCCCGTCAGACCTGTGTTTACAAAACAACTTCGTTGGATCCACACGCAGGACGACTCCGGCGGTCTCTGCTGGCGGCTGTGGAGACGGAGGCGCAGGAGCACGGGGAGGAGGACGGGCGCAGCGGCGACGGCGGCGGCGACGACTGGGGCGACGGTGGAGATGCCGGGGGGCACAATGCGGGAGCGGCAGGCGCAGCGGGCTTCGGCGACGGCTCCGGCGTGGCGTGTCACTCCGTGCCGCCATCCTCCTGTGCTTCCCCGCCGCCGACTCTGCACGGAACGGCGGCGGAGGAGGAGCAGGTGCGCCTGCTGTCGCAGGCGACCTCTCCGGGGGAGGGCAGCCGACCCCAACCTCACGACCCGCCTTCGGCAGCGGCGGCGCCGCCGTCGGCGGAGGAGCGCTGGCTGCTTCTGCAGCGCTACCTCGCGGACATGGGGCTGGTCGGCTCGGCGGCTGGGCGCCCGCCGGCGCGGCTCTCCCCAGCGCAGGAGACGCAGCGGCGGGAGACCGCGGCCGCCGCGGCGGCGGCTGCGCGGCGCAGCTGCCAGCTGGTGCTGACCAGCCGGCGCACGCTGCCGGCGCTGCTGCAGCGGACGTCGGAACTGGGGCTGCCGCCCCCGGCGGCGATGGTCACGTCGGCGGGCGCCATGGTGGGTCGCGAACCCGGGTTTGTGGGTTTTCGGCCCTGCTGCGTGTACTCTCAAGTACTCTAGGTTCTCGAAGTACTCCGTGTACTTGTTGGTTCTCGGTCCTGATGCGTGTGTCCTACGTACTCTACGTACTCCACGTGTGGGAGTGTACGCGAGGCGGGTGCTGCGGGACAAGGGAGCTACGGGGCAGCGCGCCATGCCTGGCCTAGTACTTGTGGTCGAGAGGGACGTCCGCCGTCCCGCCGCACCTGACGCATTGAGTCCCGCTGGCGTCCCGCCCGGCCCCCACACCCGCCGGCCCCCACCGGCTGCGTCGCGCGCAGATGTGGCGCCGCGCGCCCCCGCGGCGCAGCGCCGCGAGCCCCGCCACCGGCGCCGCCGCTGCCGGGACGCTCCGCTCCTTCAGCCTGGGACACGGCCTCCGCGGCGCGGCCCTCGGCTCCGGCTCTGGCTCCGGGCACGGCCTTGGTCTTGGCGCCGGTCAGGGACTGGGTCCGGGTCTGGGGCTCCACGCCGCGGCCTCCATGCCCAGCCTGCTGCACCTGGTGCGCCGCGGCAGCACCGACGGAGGCTGCGCCGCCTCCCGCCACCAGGCCGCCGCATCCGCCGCCAGCACCGCTGCCGCGACGATCCCCTCGCGCGGCACGCTCCTGTCCCGGGGTCGGTCCAGCGAGCCCGGCGCGTACGGCGGCGCGGCGGCGGCCGCCGCCACCGACGGCGCGTTCAGCGACTCGGGCACGGTGGAGGACGCCGCCGCAGCAGGCGGCGGCGGTGGCTGCGACGGCCTGCTGCGGAGCCGCAGCTGGGCGGACGCCGGGACGGGCCTGCTCCCTGTTGAGCCACGCGGCGTCGCCAGCGGCGGCGGCTGGGCCAGCGATGGCGCCGAAGCCGACACTCTGGCACCCGAGATGGAGGCGGAGGCGAGTGCAGGGACGGAAGCTGAGGGCCTCACGACGGCCCGTCAGGCGCAGCGGCCGGGCCAGTGGGCTGCAGCCGACGCGGCCGCCAGCCCGGGCCTGCTCGCCACCGACGGCGACGTCGGCCTCCGCGGCAGTCCCGGACTGTACGGCGCGGCTGCTGACATTGACGACGGTGCCGCTGACGGTGCCGCCGGCGCCGACGCGGGCGGGATGCTGTGGTCGTGGGAGTCGGAGCCGCGCTGGCACTCGCACCTGCAGCGGCCCAGCACCGTCATCCGCGGCGCACCCGAGTGCCGGGCGCCCGAGTTCAACGACGAGGTGCGCTGCGACGTTGGCGGTGTGGTGTGGGCGAGGGGGTTCCGAAAGGCTGACCCTACGCCCTACGCCCTTGAAACCCCTAGAGTCCAAACCCTCGACCCGACATCCATCGCCCCCTGGCAGGCCCCATCGCCCGCCCGCCCCCTAGCGGCCATCCTCAGACCGATTCAAATTTGCCGCATGCCTGCCCGGCACTGCCTGTATCAACCGGCCCCGCCTGTATCAACCGGCCCCGCAGCTATCACGCGTTGACGTACCACCGGGCCGGGCCCGCCCCTTCCCGCCTGCGTTTCGCTTGGCACGCAGGTCCGCTTCGCCATCGAGGCCGCGTCGCGCAAGCTGCCCGCCGGCTGCCTTGGCGCCCCCGCCGCCTTCCCCTACCACGTGGCGCTGCCGGTGCGGAGGAGCCGCCTGGAGCCCTTCAGGCGGCTGGTGGCGGCGGAGCTGCAGCGCCTGCCCATCACGGTGCGCGGGCTCAGGAGGTGGCCAGGGGTTCGGTTCTGAGGCTTCCGGGTGGGGCTCGAGTCCGAGTTGGGCGTATTGTGATCGATGCACAGGCAAGACGCGTGGTAGGGTAAGGGCCAACGCCGGTGGTGAAGATGCAAAGCCCGAACGGACCAGCTTGCATGGCCGTGTTGCCACTGCCTCACTCGCCTCCGCCCGCCCCCGCACTTCAGGTGCATATGGAGGTCGACTCGGATGAGGCGGACTCGCCCGACCCACGGGTCCGTGCCAGCCGCCAGCGCCGCCACACGGTGGCCGCCCAGCCCGCGTCTCCGCCGCTCGCACCGCGCTCGCCACCCCCAGCAGCGCAGGCCCGCAGCCAGGGCAGCGCTGACGAGCCTTCCGCTGGCGCCGCAGGCGCCACCACCGGCAGCAGCGGGCCCAGCACCGCCCAGCGCCTCCCGGCGAAAGCCCCGTGCGCCGACCCGTGGGTCCGTGTGCACTTTGTGCCGCGCCACGCCACCGCCCCCCTGGCGGCGCGCTACGCGCTGCACAACATCCTAGGGGTGGGTGACCCACGGGTCGCTCCTGCCGTGACGACCGTGGAGGAGCTGCGCCGGCTGCTGCAGATGTGATGCGAGGGGGGGGAGGATCTCTGCGCATGGGGAGTGGAGACTGTCGCCGCTACCTCCGAGGCTGGGCAGCCGTACTACGGTACTGCGGCCCGCGATTTTCAGCACAATCAGCACATTAATTCATCATGCAAGGTTGTGCGGTGGGTTTTCCACAACAGTAGTGTAGGCGAGTTCAGGGGAGGGGAGGGGCTCGGGATGAGGAGATGTTGCTTATGGACAGGTGCGGCTTACGGTACATTTGTGCATGCGCGGCAGATTAAGGACCGGCGATTGCGTGTGTCGCCCCTTCTTGAGCCATGCAAAGGTTAGGATACGTCGTTCAGGAGGGTGCGGTTATTGCTTCGTTGAGGAGTCTGTCAATGTAGGGCAGGGCATGCCAGGTGGCATGTGATCGAGGACGTGTGTGCCTCAAAGGAGCTGGTTTCGAACGCCAAGCAACAGGTTAACGCTGGCAGGGGCATAAATGCTGGAGGGGCTAGGTTGATACCGTGATAGGGAGGCTTTGCTTACACCGTCTCGTCCACGCAAAGTATTCGCGCGGGCGAACGGTGGCTTGCCGACAACGCCTCGGTTGTGCAGCGGATGGCGTGCAATGGCACAGGCCGGGGCTCGAGCGTTCCCCAACTGCATTCGCACTGACAATAAACCTGACCTTCTTGTTGGGGGGAGGCTCGGTGGAGCTTGTGGGAGGCTGGCTGCGGAATGGCGCAGCAGCTTGCATAGTGCAGGGCGTAGGCTAGGACGGCGTTACCACTGGCACCACTTGCCGTGTGATTGACACTTTGTCACCTGCAGTTACAACAGCTTCGATTGAGGCAGACTGAGGCAGGTATTTCCCTGAAGCACGCTGTGCGCATGTGTGGTGACTTTAGGTCCGGACCGCTCTTGGTTTGTACTGTATTGCTCGAGATACGCGACGTTTGCTCAATACCGTTACGTGCAGCACGGGACCCCTTGCCGTGTTGTGCATTTGTGGCGGCAGATTGTAGTCTTGTGGGGCAGCAGGGACGGGCACGAGATTGCCTCCTAGGGCTGTAGCTTTTGGTTGGGTCATCAGGATCCCGACGGTGTAGGGAGCTGCCCCCAACTGCCAGCGCGATGGAGGGGCAGTGCTTAGGCGCGTGAGGCCAGGACAGGAAAGGACACGGCCATGGCGGTATATTGCCGCCGTTTGTTTTAGCCAGGTGCCAGGTACGGACGAGCTAGGGCGGGGCGTACAGTCGCCGATATATTGTGGGTGCGCTGGTGTGGGCCGCTGGGAAGGGCACCAGCGAGAGGGAATGCAGCCCTGGAGTCTCGGGAAGGGGAACGGCTGCCGTATGATCTGGTTTGCTTGGCCAACGGACTGGCCGTACCGTACGCACCCCCAAAGCCCAGCTTGAGTGGGGCCGAATCGCTACCTTGCGGCGGTGTTGGCGCGTGGGTGTTGGTGACGTCCTTGGCGACACATAAGGAGTATCGTCTGCATCAGCCTGCCGTGTGGTGACGGCGCGGCGTCGTACGCATGCGACTATGGTATCCTGCTTGTTGCCGCACATCACCCGGGAGCCACACCCGCGTGTGTGCACGTAGCATTGTAAACAGGGCCGTTACAGTTGCCGTTACCGTCAACTGCCGGTAAGACGGTACTGCCGCAACCTTCAGACAGCTGCCGTCAGTTTGCTTTCCAACAATACGTCACAGGGCCCATTCATTTAGCGCCCGACATGGGGGGGTCCATGCGCAATTGCGCATGCAGGGCGCCTTGTCCCCTGTAACAGAGGGCAAGCCCTGCGGCGCCTTAGCCAACTCAGGGCCGAGAGATACTTCCATCCTGTTCGCGTTACAACTAAACCAGCATGGGTTCTCAGGACTTTGTCGGCGTCACCTGCCCACCTCCAGAACATACGGGCCGCGGCTCCCAATGTCCCAAACCAAACCGGCTCACAGACCCGCGCCCACCATGCAGGGGTGCCAAGGACCGAAAACCGTCGAGGACTGCAACCCGTCTGACCCTGTCAACAATGGATCAAAGCCAGCACAGCACAGCGGTGTATCTCTCCGTCGTCGACCCCCGCAATGCAGCGTTTCAGCATTGGCAGCTCCTGGGCCCCGACCGACCCGCAGCACCCGGTGCGTCCGCAGCCCCCGCACCGCCACCCCGCCGGGCGTCGCCGCCGAGCCGGGTCCGCCTCCCGCACCGTCCGCCCGTCAACCGTTCACCGCTCCGCGCGTCCCACAGCTCCGCATCCGCCCCTCACTCCCGCCACGTGACCACTGCGCACGCAGCGATGAACACCGTCGCGAAGGCAGCCGCCAGCGGCCGGCGGAGCGTCGCGCCATCGCGCAGCAGGCCCGCCGGCGGCGGCGGCGCCGTCGCCGCAAGCGCCGCCGCCGCCGCCCACGCGCCCGCCGAAACGTGCACGGCGCAGCGCACGGCAGCCCGCAGCTGCTCCATTCTCACAATGCTGCGATCCAGGCCGCAGAACCAGTCAAACCGCTTGCCGTACAGGGACAGAATCCGCCGTACGCCTCCGCCCTGTTGCTGCGCGCCGCCCTCGCCTCCGCCGGCCCCGGCGCCATCGGCCGTCACACCCGCTGCGATCGCACCCGGGTACGACATGGCCCTGGTCACGTGGCCGTACAGCCGCCCCGCCTCGCTGACGTTGCGCACCGCGGCGGCGATGACTGCGGCCCGCAGACGCAGGCTCCATGAGGGGCATGGGTGGCGGGCCAGGCGAGCCTGTTGGGTACGGGGGGCGGGGCGGAGGGGGCAATGAAGAGAGCAGAAAGCAGGAACAGCTATCCCCCTCTCATGGTGGACATGCTCATTCCAAGGCGCCGCGTTTCCACCAGGGCGCGGCTGGGTACAAGGCATGGTGGGCGACGGAGAAGAGCAGATGGGACCTCCCAGGCAGTCCCGCGGGAGGGGCTTTGAGCAGATGGGCCCTTGAGTGTGAGTCCCGCGTCGGGGGGATTTCGGCAGGTGGGCTCAGTGGTGCAGTTCCGGCAATTGTTTTCAAAATGGCCGTACAGCTCGCCCTGCCAAGCCAGCCAACGACCCAACCACCCAACCACCCACCCGGTTGAACACGTGGCGAACCAGCTCCAGCGCCAGCTCCGAAGCCGCCACCGCCATTGCCGCCGCCGCGGCCGCCGCCGCTACCCGCTGCCACCAGCAGCCACACAGCGCCGCCGCCGGCGCCACCCAGCGCAGGACGATTCGCAGGGTCCCCCTGGGCTTGGCCGTCGTCGCCGCCGCCGCAGTAGCGGTGGTCATAAAGGCGGCGGCGGCGGCGGTCAAGGCCAGCAGCAGCAGCGGCAGCAGGAGCTCGCAGGCGTTGGGGGCGGCCCGGTAGGTGAGGCGCGGGTACATGCTGATCAGCCGCCCGTCGCCCACCGCCCAGCGGCCGAAGCGGGTGATGTCGGGACGGCCATTGCCCCAGATGGGGTGGCGGCAGGCGGCCTGCGCCCCGCGGGGGAGGGGGCGGCGCCGCGGTCGGCATCACATAGATCACAAGGGGCATGCATCGGCCTCCATCCCAAATAAAGCAGTGTCACTCTCGCGAAGCTCGGTGCGTTGCGTTGGCCGGGAGTAGGTATGGCTCATGTGTTGATGGCCGGTCGTCCGTCTGCTAAGCTCTCAGGAAGAGCCCACCCTTCCCTGGATGGATGCCCTGCTGGCACCTCTCCGCCGGAGCCGCTGGCGGCTGGCCGCAGGAACGGCGGGCAAGCGCCTCCTAGGCCCCTCCTATGCGGCTTACGCCCCAGGTCTATCACTGCACATTGCGCCGCGTTCCCCGGCCGAAGCACCCGGTAGCCCCTGCCCGCCCCATACCTGCGGCACGGCCAGCAGCCACCCGGGGCAGGCGCGCAGGCAGAAGTCAATGTCCTCGCCGCCGCCGGTCCGCGGGAAGCGCTCGTTGAAGCGCTGGGCCGTGTTGCGGACGGCCAGGTTGGCGGTGACCGCCCATGGCAGCTGCGGCGGCAGGCAAGGCGGGCGTGGTTGGCCTTAACGCGGAAACGTGTTGGCATACACCTTGTCTCGTTCGTGGGGTGGTCACACATGACACAGGCGGCTCGTCGTGTCCATTAAACCCACACCGTTCCGGCACGCATGAAATGCGGCTCCCGCCTCAGTCGGCGCAAGCCATTACGTGTACGCCCTTAACGCAGCGCGCGCCACCTGGCCTAACGGAGCCCGCCAGGTGGCGGCCAGCGCCTCTCTTCCCTTCCCTACCCACTCACGTAGCGCGAGCCGTCGGGCCGCCGCCGGATGGTTTCGTTGGCGGGCGCGCTCCAGAAGAACGTCACGTCCGACATGTGTACGGCGTGGGCCCACACGCTGCCGGCGGACGGCAGGAAGGTGGGCCCCACAAAGCCCTGCGCCTGCGTGCACGGGCGCGGAGGCGTGGACGCGAGCGGGCGCGGGTGAAAAGGATGTGCAACTGCTGACGCGAGGGGCGGGGAATAGAGGGATGTGCTTCACCCTGGCCCGCAGGCGAAGGGGCCGCAGCAAGATCATGATTGCCGTTTAGGCGCCGGCCTCCGCGACACCGGGCCATGCAGTTAGTAGGGTTGCGGGTGCGTGAGCGCCATGGTCCATGATGGGCGTCCGCCAATTCACGCCTTGCTTCCGCGGTCCCCTATCTCCCTCGCTCCCACCACCCCGCCCCAACGCACCTCTGGGTGCTCCCGCGCCGCCCGCACGTAGGCCGCGACGCAGCCCGGCAGCGGCTCCACGTCGCCGTCGAGAAGCACCTACCGGAGAGTAAACGAGACAGTGTTGTATGGTATTTCGAGAATCTGAATGAGCGTGCCATGTCGAGGAGCACCTACAGCGCTGCCGGGAGGTATTCCTGAGTGCGTGGTTGGGCTAGTGGATTGAGTTTCGAGCGCACACGTTGCGATGCAGGGGCCCAGCCGCCCCACCCACCAGGATCTGCGCCAGGCTCTCGTCCATAAGGCGGTTGCGGGTGCACGACGCGCCCATGTTGGCCCCGTTGAAGCTGCGGGAGAGGACGAGGCGGCGGGGGACGGAGGCGGGGGGAGGGCAGGGGCGGGCCGACCCGTGGACGGCTGGCTCGCCCAGTGGACGTGCGTGTCCGGTAAATTAGCAGCTGGGGCAGGCGGGGGCGTCATTGAGATGAAGATGTGGTCACCATTCGACGCCGGTAGCTAGGCTGGATCGCGGTACGGCATAGCCCCCGTCCCATGCGGTGTCATACTCCGCCGGGCGGCATGAGCACTTGCCCAGGGCGCAGGGCCGTCCCCACGGCACGAAAGGAACGCACAGTTGAGGATTAGCCTGCAGAGGCGGCACTACTCCGGGCCGCAGGAGGTCACGGTCTCAAGGTATTCTATTCCCGCCTTCGGGCGTTTATGGCCGTAGAGGAGGGCTCCCTCTGTCTGTGCAGGTTTCTCTTTTTTGGGCGGAGCCCCCGCCGCGAAGCGGCATTGGGGGGGCGGAGCCCCCTGGGATTGGGGGCGGTCTCCGTCCGTCCGTCCGTCCGTCCGTCCGTCCGTGCGTCCGGACCAAACTCCATCCCACGCTAAACCAATTAGTGGAGTCTCATACTAATAGTATTCCTTATATGTGTGTAGAATTCCATAGCCGTTGGTTGGCATTTGGCGATGGTCAACGCGTCCATTGGCTGGTCAGCATTGGAAAGCTGCCCCACCCAAAAAACACCAACTGCGCCGGGAAATAGCCACGATTATACCGTGAGATATGCACATACAGCTACTATGAGCCCGGTCTCTGAGTTGCTTGCTGGCGCTCACAATTCTCGCAACCATGTCAACGCATGGACGGC
>LSYV01000046.1:85973-106259 GCA_001584585.1 Gonium pectorale
AATTCCATAGCCGTTGGTTGGCATTTGGCGATGGTCAACGCGTCCATTGGCTGGTCAGCATTGGAAAGCTGCCCCACCCAAAAAACACCAACTGCGCCGGGAAATAGCCACGATTATACCGTGAGATATGCACATACAGCTACTATGAGCCCGGTCTCTGAGTTGCTTGCTGGCGCTCACAATTCTCGCAACCATGTCAACGCATGGACGGCACGGTTCCGACTAAACCCGCACAAGCCAAGCGGGCCTTCTCTAACGAACGTTGGTGCCCGTTTGCGGACAAGCACTGGGGTTCATGACGCGTTGACGCGTTCGGGCGTGTATGACCGTAGAGGCGGGCTCCCTCTTTCTCTGCAGATTTCTCTTTTTTGACACGGTTGTGGCTCTCTTTCTCGCTCGCCTACCCCGTAGGGCGGGTGTGTGCGGGTGCGGGTCTATACCGGTTGCCCCTGCCCATGCATCCGCTACGATACACATACACGCTCCAACCCTTCATGACCTAGATCCCCGATACGGTCTCACGGGGCTCCGCCCTTTTCCAAGCTTCAAGGAAGCTTTTCCCCCTACTTGTCTATTCTAAGGGCAGCAATCGAACGTGGCTATCTATGCCAGGCCGCAAGCGGGTATGGCGCAACCAACCGCTACTTGGCAGGTCGTCATGGTATCCGCTCACCGCAGCCGCATGCGGCCCACGTGCTCGTCCCGTATCCGTCCGATCTCGGCCCGCAGGTCGGCGGGCAGGTGGGCGGGGTCCGCCGCGTCCACCACGCAGCCGAAGCGGACGTCGTAGTCGGGCGGCGCGGCCAACCCGTCATCACCGTGGCCGCAGTCGTCCCTGGGGCCATGGTGGGGCACACAGGGGTGGAGGAGCCGCCGGGGCCTTGCGGAGGGGCACGCGCGTCGCTTCACGGCTTCACGTCACGGTTGTAGCAGGGGAACGTAGGCCGCCCGCATCCTCAGCCTCACAAGCGCACGCACACGCACGTCCTAGTGGGTTACAGCCAGGTCACTCGCACTTGTCGCAGACAGAGGATCGGAAAAGCACATGCCGTTGGCGAGCCCTTTGCGCACCCCCCGCGGGAGCAGGCCTCCACGATGCGGCGAATGGCTCCGGGGTTGGCGCGTCCGCACGGCACCAGCACGTCCACCGTCGTGGGCCCGGGGCCCCAGGCCGCCGCGCCCCGGGCCGTCCACTCCTCCAGCGCCTGGGGGGACGAGGCCGGTGGAATATGTACTGGTGGTGAGCTTTCACGTCCACGTGCAAGGGCGCAGATCCGAAGTCTGCCGATTGACGAGACGCGCGGGAAGATATTAACAGCGCCCTGCTGCCCACCTGCGATGATCAGAAGGCAGTTCGTCAACACACCCGCAAAATGCCTCGCGCTGAATCCGGCGACTCCTTCGGCAAGGCGGCCACCCACCCGCAGCAGTTGCTCCAGGGGCGGGTAGGTCCGCGTGTACCGTGGTGGCACGTAGCCGTCGTCGTCGGGCAGCTGGATGCCGCCGGTGCCGTTGTGGACCGTGACGTCCGCCGCCAGGCCCAAGCCGCCCAGCCGCCGGTGCAGCTCCGCCAGGAAGGGGTCGCCCACTGGATGGAGGGGTGGAGGAGCAGTGGCACAAGCAGTGGCACAGCGCTACAGCGCCGACTCCCGAGTCCTCCCACGCACCGTTCTTCCAGCAATGCCCTTCCCAAACCCTAACGGCGGTTGCCCGACGTGTGTCGTACTCACTCTGGTTGACGAAGAGGTCCTCGGGGAACAGCGCTCCGAAGACCTGCAGGTGCTCAGAGGCGATCACCGGGAAGGACGGGTAGCCGGGGTCGGCCGCGTCCATCAGCACCAGGCAGCGCAGCGGCCGGCGGCGGCGGCTGATCCAGCCTGGGGAGGGCGGCGCCAGCGGTGGTGCCGGTCCGCTCGCAGCCGCGTCCGCTGCCCCTGCGGGTGACGGCGCAGTCGACTCGTGGGCAGGGCTGTCGGCGCCGCCGCCGGTGCCGCCGCCGCCGTTGGTGGCGGCGAAGGTCCGCAGCACGTCCCGTGGCCAGCCGACCGGGGTCATCCGCGTGTCGTCGCCTGCATGGCAGCATCTAGCGTGGGTAGTGGGCGCACCCAGGTGGAAGCGTGGAACGTGGGCTGAAACATCAAATCCTCTCTTCACAGCGTCACGCACCCGTCCTGTCCATACGTCCACATACGGGCATAGAGCAGGTCCCGGGCAAGCCAAAGCTAGCTGAAGCGGTGGAAAGCTGCAGCGGTGGAAAGCTGCAGCGAAAGGGGAAAGCCACCCGTGCCAAGCATGCCGTGCCGTGCCGCTAAGTCTAGCTCGTCAGTGCTCACCGAGCAGCACAAAGTGCGTCGCGTGTTGCACCCGGACGGCCTCCTGTGCAAGCACTCCCCACATCCAACACACCGGCCCCGGCGGCCGCGCCCGCAGATCCGCCGCCGCAAAGGTGACCACCCGGACGTCCAAGCCTTCAAACACGGATTCGATCTCCGCCAGGCGCTCGCGCAGGCGCTTGTCGTCCTCGTCTACGCCGATGCACACGCACACGTGGTCGCGACTGACCCACGGGTCGGCCGCTGAGCTGTTCGGGACCCTGCCGCTGCCGCCGCCATCGCCGCCGTAGGCAGCGCCGGCGCTGCATTCGAATAGGCCATCTCCATGTGGTGTTGTGGGCTGCGTTTTGTTTGACGGTCCATCGATACGGGTGGGGTCGAAGGAGGCTCGCAGCTGCCGGAGCCGGAGGATCATCGCGGTTAGGTCGGAATGGCCCGCGCAGCCCCGGCTAGTGATTGGCAAGAGAACTCCCAGCCGGTCCAGCATCTTTCTCGCAATGTTAAGTTGTGTGGAATTGACGCGTTACCAATATTAGCGCTCTTGGCAGCTTGAGTTTGCCGACATACGTTCGCCGTGTGCGCGGACGACAGCTCGGAACGCACTGCCTAGGCGACCATCCCGCCCTGCCACGTTTTGTACGCGCTCATTAGTGGATACGCTCTTTCAACCCCACAAAGCAATTGAAGTCCCCAGCTCAGGCTGTTTCACGGCGTCCTATGTCACGTTCAGAAACCGTGGAAGGGTTTCACGGATCTACACGGACTGCACAGTGTTTGCGAGCGGACCTCCCGTTCCAGCTCCAATCGCCCCGTTATCCTGCTTGCAATGCCGCACTTGAAGGCCGCATTGGCATGGGCGTACAAGGACCCAACTCGGGATGGGCGTTCGGACCCGTGCTGACCCGCCGAACGAACGAAGAGCCAAACTATGACCAACTGCTGCCCGCCGTTCTCCTTGCGTCATCCGCGCCCGCAGCGACGCTCGTGCACAGGCCTGCATGCGCTCCATGCATACTGCTGCACGCCGGCGCACCCACCGCTCCTGAAATCCCGTCCGCGGCGTGCGCCACCCCTTTCGCGCAGCAGATACTGCAGGGGCTCGCTGATGCCCAGACAGGACACGACAGCCAAGCAAGCCTTATAAAGTCAGCAGCTCACTTCGGTGTTCAATAATATTGCCGCCAAGCATGGAGGGCACTGCAGTGCCGACCTCGGCGGCGAAGGGCCAGCAGGCAGCGCAGCAGCAGCAGCAGCGCGACCAAGTTGGTGGCGAGGAACTGCAGCCGCAAGCGAGAACGCAACCACAGCTGCAGCCGTCGGAGAAATCACAGCCGCAGCCGCCGCAGCCGCTGCCGCAGCTGCACTTCTCCGTGGACTGGATGACTCCGCACCAGCCGGTGTGGCTCCAACACGTGGTGCCCCGCTTCGCCGGCCGACCGGGGGTGCGGGTGCTGGAGATCGGCTGGTGAGCGCTGAGCCGCCGGACGCGCCCTGTCCGTTTTCCTTATGTCCGCCTTCTATTGGCCTCGTCATCGAGTCGTGGCCTGCATGGCTTAATCGGGCCGCAATGGCAAACCCGGCCCCGTCCCTTGTATGCCCGCCGGCGCGCGTCCTCTCCCGCTGCACGCTTCGCTTGTCCGTTTCCTCCGTTCGCCCTTTCGGCCAACGAAGATACCATGGCTGCTCCCCGCGTTACTCAGCGGCTATGTGCGGTGCCCCCAGCTGGGAGGGCCGCTCGGCGCTGTGGATGCTGCAGCACGTGGCGGACCACCCCAGCTCCGGCGTCGTGTGCGTCGACCCCTTCGAGCTCTGCCATCCGCCATTCCTCCGAAACCGGCTGGTGGGTGGGTGCTCGGGCGAGCGCGCGGAATGGCCTGCATGGGGAGCGGGCCGGGAGGGTGGGAAGGAGGGCTGGAAGGAGGGTGGGGGGGAGGGCCGACTGATGGGCTTATCGGCTCCAATTCATGCCCATATTCATTTTACCGTAACCTGTCTTCGCATGATGCGTTAGCTTGGTTTGCCGTCGTGTTGCCATGCTTCCGTACTCGTCACCTCGGCCTAAAACACACGCAACCGTTACGGCGATCAGGAAACACCAATCGGACCCACAAACAGATCAAACACCGATAATGGTACATGCACGTGAAACGCACGTTGTGCAGTAAACGAGCACGACACGGCATGGGGTGGGAAAAAAGAGGATTCTGCACTAGAGGGGGTCCACCTCTACGGCCATACACACCCGAAGGCGCGACGTTTCCATTAGGGTGGGCATTGCACTACAGGCACTGGTCGCCAGGAGGTGGCAGGGAAGTCTCTCTCGGTAGGCCGCGCGGAGTACTGCCGGAATAGAGGAAAACCTATGATCGGATTGGGGCGCAATGCAGTGATCTATACAACTATGTTTTCCATCCCGCGCTGCGCGCACTCTCCCTCACCCCCTCCCTTTCGCCCTCCTCGCCAGGTCTTCGAGGCCAACCTCCGCGCCGCCGGTGAATGGGACCGCCCGGGCCGCGTCACCCACATGCACATGGAGAGCCGCATCGCCCTCCCACGGCTCATAGTCGCCGCGGAGGACGCTGCCGCCGCCGCCGAGGCCGCAGCCACGGCCGCCGCGGCCCTCGCCGCAGCCCCCGACGGCGCGGCTGCCGCGGGCCCCGCCGACGGCAACGCAGGCCCCTCCACCTCGCCGGGGACGGCAGCGCCCGGTCCGCCCGTGCCGCCGCTGCCGCTGCCGCCGCCGCCGCCGGCTGTGCCGCCGTCAACGGCCCGCGCGGCGGCTCTGGCCGCCCACCAGTTCGACCTCGTGTACGTGGACGGCTCCCACCTGCGCGCGGACGTGCTAACGGACATTGTGATGGCCTGGCAGCTGCTCAAGGTACGAACGGGACGGTTCGTAGTACAGTGCCGTACACGACGCCCCCGTGCCAATACGGCATACGTACAGTGCAGTGCCGTGAACACCGGCGACGGACGTCTGCCACGTTGCCTAGTACCTGTTTGCTGCGAGGCGGGCCTTGCCAGCACGTGCGGCCCTGCATGCAACGAACTGCGTAACCCACGGTCACGCACGAAGCGCGCACGAAGCACGCCGTTTCACCTGCATCCACCCCTGCCCTGCCGCGCCGCCTGTGTGTTCCTCCCGTGCACCCCCGCGGCCCTGTGCAACAGCCCCCTTGATGTGCGAGCAAACCCAAGATATGCGTGATACAGTAAAGCCCGGCAAGGCGGATAGCTGTGTGTTAAAAAAGAGAAATCTGCAGAGAAAGAGGGAGCCCGCCTCTACGGTCATACACGCCCGAAGGCGCGACGTTTTCAATAGGGCGGGCGGGTACAGGGCAAGACATGCGACGTTCGTCCCGGCCCCCAAAGACCGGCTGACCATCTTACCCGGTTTGTCGGACTTCACCTGGTGTACTGCAAGGTTTCAAGGTTGAGCTGCGGTGGTGGTGTCGTCATGGCCACCGGTCCGACGGCGCTCAGCGGTTACTAGACCTTCGTACGCCCAGCCCGCCCAGCCGGCCGTGTACAGACCTGGAATGGATGTTTCTCCCGGGCACGCTATCCAGCCCTGCAGTGGCCTGCCGGCCCCGCAGAGATGTAGACCCTCACGGACCCGGCCGCTGGCCGGTGGCCGCCCCCTTGAGCCTTCCCCATATTTGTCCCGCGCGCCCGGCCTCCGTCCCACATCGCCTCCAAACCTCCACCGCCCGCACGCAGCCGGGAGGCGTCATGGTGCTGGACGACTACTCGTGGGACCAGTACCTGGACAACTTGGCGTGCCACCCCAAGCAGGCCATCGACGCCTTCCTCACCGTGTTCGGCCACCAGCTGCGCATACTCAGCCTGCTATACCAGGTCATGGTGGAGCGCACGCTGCCGTAGCGCTGACTCCGTGTGCTTCCGTACGCGTCCGTACGTCTCCGCCCGCATGTCTCCGTACGCTTCCGCACTTGGAACTGTGCGTTATGGGCAGCTGAAGCGTGATGGCCTCTTAGCAGCAAGGGGTGCAGTGTACAGGACATGGCAGGTAGAGTATATCGAAGCAAGGTCGTTCGCCGACGTGCGGAGTGGTACACGCGAAGCACGACTCTCGTACGCCACCCGTGGGGTTTTCGAAGTCGCGTGGACTGAAACCCGTTCATCGGAGCACTGCAGAGGCGTGGCTGCCTGACCAAGTGGGCCTGGCTGACCTGGCCCACTGCAGCCACTCATACCGCGCTGTTGCCGGTTGAGGCAGTCATGGCTTCGATCGTTACAAAATGGACTATCGGTTCATCGGGAGCCGCGATGCAGTTGATGTAATAAGCAATTGTGCTCAAAATGTACCGCATGCACCTGGCCTTCCCGGCCTCTGTTTCACCTTCTCACTCTGTTTCATGAACGACATGCCTGCCGGCCCGATGCAGCCAACGACGGCGCCCCCGCGGCAGCTGCTGCGGTCGAGCGGCATCCTCATATGGCCTGCCCACGGGCCTGCCCCAAGGTGAAGCGTGATTCACTACAGCCCGACAAGGCGGCGGATAGCTGTAACCAGGCAAACGGCGGCTGGCCTCTGGTACGCACGTGGGGACCAGCAGCACACCCGACTGCCTAAGCAGGCATGATGTTGCGCAATGAGCTAGTGGTGGACTTTGCAGCCCTGCAGCTACCATTCCTTCGCCCCTTGGGTTCGGCCTTCGTGTCCCGTGCAGGTATGGGCAGGTGAGAGTGGCTGGCACCCACCATACCCTGGAGGATCGCCACAAACACCGACATAGCATATCTTTGTAGGTGCATGCGTCATCCAGGCGTCGCACCCGTCCACCTAAAGACGCTGCCCGGACATTGCATGTTTGCATGTGGTTAGGCGTAAATGCCTGAGCCCCGCCAGAGCCATCCAAAGGAGGCTATTTTACATGCAATGGTATGCCCTCGACACACTAACTCTTTGATGCCCATAACCTTCCTTCAACTTCGAGCGACAAAAGCGAAACCCCCAAGGTAAGCGCCCACTAACGCGTTACTACATTATGATATATGTGCAGCACTCTCGCCAACGCCGTAAGGCACTCAAGGCCTCAAGATCCGGCGTTGCGTTGGAACCGACTGTGTCCTGCGCACCGCTTCCAAGTCCAGTATGCATAGTTAGGTTCTATAACGCTCACACTACTAGCCTGGCTCAGAGTTTTTCCCTCCTGCCGGTGACAGCCAGGCGGAGGACAGCCCGGCGAGGCCCGGGCTTCTAGGCTTGATGGAACTCGCACTTGCGCCTCTTGGCGAAGCAACTTCTCCCAGTCAGCGCGGCGGGAGTGTATGGAGCAGGGTGCGCCATGCTGCGAGGGTGTAGCAACATCGGGGGGAGCCTGACCGCAATCGCGGCTCTCGCAGGACACAAACCCTCGCAAGTCCCCAGATGTGACCAGTAGCTTGCGGTCGTCGCGGGGCAGTGGGATGCTGACCCCGGCAATGTCGGTCAATACCCAGAAGCGGAGCTTCGCTTCGGAGTTCATCCACCAGACCACGGGCCTTCATGTGCCTTACAGTAATGACCTGAACTTCCGCCAAGCGCTGCGCGACGGTATTATCCTGTGCAAAATTCTCAACAGGGTGAAGCCGAACGCCGTTCAGGTGAGTGGGCCAACCCGGCGCCAGTTCCCAGCACTTCCTTCCGCCCCGACTCGCTATAATCGCTTGTTATCGGTCTTGCGATGCGCAGCTCCAGAGCGGCCCCGACTCTGGCTTGGCCAACGTCCAGGCATTCCTGGGGCACATCACCGAACACATGCACTTCCCGAGCGAGGCGAGGTTCAGCCTGCATGACCTGCTGAGCGAGGACTACGACGACCGGCCTCGCATAGTGGACTGCATACTCTGGCTTAAGAAGCTGCACAGCGGCTACGACCCCACGCCTTCGCCCTTCGCGCGCGACCTCAGCGATGTCCGCGCCGTGCGTGACAGCCCGCGCAAGGCGCAGGTACCGGCGGCCCTGGCCTCGGCATTCTCGAACCTCTCCAATCCGCCGCCGCAGCAGACGGCGCTGGTCCCGACCGGGCCCCGCACCATGGCTGCAGTGCAGCCAAATGCCACGCTGGCGGCGCTCTGCACGGACATTTCGAATACGCTCATGTCGCGCCTCTCCCCGGGGGCTCCCGTGCCTACTCAGAAGTACGACATGGTCGTGAGCAACGTGATGGAACAGGTTCGTGGCAGCAGGAAAGGAAAATGGGCTGGGAAGCGAACAGAAGGGGAAGGGCGGGACCGAGGTATGCGCTTTCCACGGGTTTCAGGATAGGGGTGTGGGCAGTCCAGACCTCAGACTCACATGGCCCAGGTTTCCTGAGGGTGAGTGTTCATGGCAGGAGGGCAGAACACGTGCATGGCACGTACTGTGGTGACACTGAACTAGCGCAAAGCCCCAAGCTTTCAAGGGCAAATGGAACGCAAGCAGGTACAGACACACCAGTGGCGTATCATTATATGCAAGTAGGTTGCATGCCGCCCATCCTTACCCCTCCACGCATCCCTGTTACATCCTGAACCGCCAACCCCCCAGTTTCTGAGCGGCCTGACCGTGGAGTATGAGCGGCGGCTCATGGCCAAAGACCAGGAGCTGTACAGCAGCAAGGACGCGCTTGCCCGGCTCCAGAAGCAGTTCGACAGCATGCAGGTTGGTTGCCATTTGCTCATACGCGGCAATATGCAAATCGCTATAGGTGGGCTGTGCTTGTGCTATTCGAAGATGCAACTGCACTCCCAGCAGGCATGCCCAGAGACCTTGCTTGGCCCCCGGCAAGTAAGGTATTGCACACCGATTCCGCAATACCTGCGGCTCTTAAGGTCCCTCCTCTTGCCACACTGTGCATTCCCTAATGCCTCACAGGCGGAGCTCAACGCAATTAGCGCCGAGATGGCGGAGCAGCGGCGCAACGAGGCGAAGGTGTCGGAGGAGGTGGTGGAGCGGCTCCGGGCGGAGATGGTCCAGGTGGAGCGCCTGCTGGCGGAGCGGACACAGGCGCTGGAGGCGGCGCAGGCAAGATAGGAATAGATGGATGCCGGGGTGTCAGGATTGGGCCAGGACGAGCCGAGCCGGTGACACGGTGCTGGGAGGGCATGCCACGCCGAAGAGGCGTAGGCGATGGCAAGACGCCACCCAACTAGATTTCAGCAGGCCATATGACATCAGATGCAACCGGCTCAACATCGGTTTGCACCGTCGCTACCTATGTGTCTATGGCCTTGACGCACTCACGGTTTACCTTCACTGGGCACCCGGTGGTACAGGCTGCCCTGGGCGGCAACGATGAGCAGCGCAGCGAGCGGGAGGCGGAGCTGCAGGCGCAGTTGGCGGCGGCACTCACCGAGATAGACTCAGTCGCGGACCTGCGCGAGCGCTTTGCCCGCATTCAGAAGGAGAACAGGGACCTGTACAACGAGGTCCAGGTAGGCGCGCATGTCGGTGACCGATGCGACGCTTGGCATGAATGGGCAGCGGGTAACCGAGCACGCAAAGTAGCCCTGGTGTCAGGCACGGAAGTTGACGAAAGACATGCGGGTCGCGTCTACCGCACGTTCCAAAGTACATGTAGTGTACATTTTGGCAGCCATGAGCACTTTCTCCCCATACCTTACGCTTTCCTCCCACAGGACCTGAAGGGCAGCATCCGCGTCTTCTGCCGTGTGCGCCCGTGCGGCACAACGGGCGACTCTGCGCCCAGCTGCCTGGACGTGGGGCTGGACGGCGAGCTGGCGGTCTTCACCGACAAGCCTGGAGACCACAAAATCTTCAAGTGAGTGAACTGCACAACTGACGCGGTTTGACCCCGGTTTGCGGGTGCGGGCGTGCTCGATGCCGTATTGCAAGAGTGTTGAAAAGGAAAACGCATAAGACGAGCGTAAGCGCAAAAATGATGGCGTCATTGTAGGACCCAGCCCCAGAGGCAGTCTTAGGGGTCCCTGCATGTTAGTTCGGCGGCGACCACCACCCTAGCCCCCGATGCGGCCATTGCAAGGGTATGTACATCCAGAGGTGGACCGGTGTCATAAAAAAATCGTGCAACGGAGTACACTCCGCATGTTTGCTATGCGGCTGTGATTGGTGTGCGGGTGACAGGGTACACTTTCCACTAGGCGCATGTGTGTACCGGGCGTCTTAGCTTTGGAGTGGTAAGGGCACGTCCGGGTCCTGTCTGCAACCATATGTACTTGGAGCCTGAACCTGCTCCTCGTCCCTCTCTTGAACATCAACAAGGTATGACAAGATATTCGACGGGAGCAGCTCGCAAGTCGCCGTGTACGAGCACCTGGAGGGCCTGGTCCGCTCCGTCATGGACGGTGAGTGGGTCTCTTTCAACCCTTCGAAACCCGATACATCTGTGACTGTGGAATCTGACAGTGTGCACAAGCCTACACCCTGAGGATATGCAAGTGGGCCATGTTTGGTAAAGCGCCCCCCTCACCGCGGACTACCCCATCCCTACATGTATTTCCAAACAGGCTTCAATGTCTGCATCTTTGCGTATGGCCAGACGGGCAGCGGCAAGACGCACACGATGACTGGCAGCCGAGTGCCGGGCGATCTGGAGGGCCGTGGAGTTAACTACCGCGCGCTGGACGACCTCTTTCAACTAGCCAACACTCGCAGCGGGGAGGTGCGTGCATTTAGTTATGATCTGGCGTCCTGAGGGGGAAACGCAAAATGTCAGAGTTCCGGGTTTGCTCTAGAGGTACTGTGCCCCGCCAACAAAAAGAGAAATCTGCAGAGGAAGAGAGCCAACATGCCGTTTACCTTGGTAGCGCCGTGTCGCACTGGAACGCCTCACTTTACCGCCCCTCTTCACCTCTCGGCGAATCCCAGTCGCCCCGTAGGCCAGGGTTCCCAAGCTTTCAACACTGAATGCCTGCAGTGCCTTTCGTTCCCTTCTCTTCAACACCGCGCTTGACACCCACCTGACCGGCACCTCACTCTATGTCAACATTGCACTTGCAGGTGCGGTACAGCATGCGGGCGCAGATGCTCGAGATCTACAACGAGACAATTCAGGACTTGCTGACCGACTACCCGCCCGGCACCAGGGAGTACAAGCTGCTGGCTACGAAGCCCTCGGGCCAGAACGTGACCAACATTACGCAGCTTGCGGTGGAGTGCAGCGAGGACGTGGTGGCCATGATGGAGAAGGGCGAGAAGAACCGCAAGACGGCGGCCACGCAAATGAACTCGGACTCCAGCCGGAGCCACCAGGTACCATTACGGAGTGCTAACATCCTGCCGTGCTCTGTCCTGTCCGCCCAAACAAACGTCTGTTTCGAAGTTACTATGCGTGACAGGTGCATGAACGGATAGTGCTGCCGACTTGACCGCCCACCCAGATCCTGACGGTCATTGTGGAGGGCGAAAACATCATCACGGGCGCAAGGACCAGCGCCTGCCTGCACCTGATCGACCTGGCGGGCAGTGAGCGGACCGACAAGTCGCTGGTGGAGGGTGAGCGAGGCAGGAAACCGGCTTGTGCATTTTGTGTTGTAGGCCGTCAAGGCACCGTATCATCTCCAGGTGCCCTATGCAATGCGCTGCACATATACTCAAGAGTACAGCTATTATGTTGCCCATGCAAAGGCTCGCAGCCATTTGCAGCTTGCCTAGCGCACGTGCACCCGCCTATGTCCGCAGGCGACCGGATGAAGGAGGCCAACGCCATCAACACCAGCCTCTCCGCGCTGGGCACAGTGATGCACAACCTTGCCGCCAAGTCCAAGCATGTGCCCTTCCGCAACTCGAAGCTGACGGAGCTGCTGGCTGATAGCCTGTCAGGCCAGGCAAAGGTCTGCATGCTCATGCACGTTGCGCCGGAGAACTCCAGCCGGGGCGAGACCCTGAGCACGCTCAACTTCGGCAATCGTGTGGCCTCTGTCACGCTGGGCCAGGTACGAGGGTTGGGTAGCACAGTGCCTGAGTCATGTGCATGTATGGATGCCACATTACATGTATGCACATGTGTGACCTTTCTAGCTGGTATAGCTCGTCACATTCTATATACAAAATCACACACTATCGCACCGTACAGCAAGATGTGGTAGACCAACTAGAAGCGTGTAAATCATGCGTGATAGCGAGAGCTGAGGCTGGGCGCAGGAGACATTCTGTAGCTGACCCGTGGGTCACTCGTTCAATCCGCGCCGTGCTGCTATCGTGTTGCCGTATCTGCAGGCCAAGGCCAACGTCGAGAGCGGCCGCGTCTTCGAGGCACACGAGGCGCTGGCGCGAAAGGAACGGGAGACGGCGGAACTCAAGGAGCAACTGCGGCTCTACAGAGAGCAGAACGCCATGCTGCGGGTGTGCGGGGCGCGTGGGGGCAGGGCGCCTACCTAAGCAGGGGCGGAGTGCATGCGACAGCAGTGCAGGGAACATAACGCCATACTATGCTTGCATGCCTATGGTCAGCACATCTACATTTCAGCAGCTGTGTGGCAGTGATGGTGTTGCTAATAAGCGAGCTGCTTTTCCGGTACGCCAGTTCCTTGATAACTTCGCGTTCAATATTCGTACGGGGATCTTTGTTTATTAAGCTAAGCGTGCTTTGGCGCCCCACAGGCGCAGCTGTCGGCGCAGTGCGACATGGCGCCACCGCTGAGTGCGCGCAGCGAGTCGTTCCGAACAGCCAACACGCACATGCCACCGGACTCAGCCGCTTCCACGCCTGCGAGCCGAATACGGTGAGAATCCAGCAAGCAAGGCGCTCTGCACTAGCAGCGGCGCGTTGAACGGGTGTGTGACTAGTCCCAGCCGATGCCTGACCCCCACCACACCTGATGTGTTCCACAGGCCCAGCATTACAACGCCGCGCGGGCCCGCCGTCTACGGAACTGTCCAGGTACGGCACACTAGGTCGCGTCCTTGTGAATAGCGCCATATGCCTCGGACCTGGCCTACTTGGGCATTAATCAATCAATTCCTGATCTTTCAAAAGCTGTTTTTCTTAGCAAGGTCAGCTGCACGCCATTTGAGCTGTGGCACAACCTCGCAAGCTTCCCTTCCCTCCGGCCATTGGTGTTTCCTAAGGGTCAAGCTCTCTGATTCACTACATTCTCATTGCTTCTCCGTGCAGAACCTTGAGCATCAGATCCAGGCGCAGACACCGCGCTTCGGGCGGCCAGCTGCCATGACACCGCGCACTTCAAGTGGGGCGCAGACAGCGCGCAATATGCCCACCCATGACGGCTCCCTCCGCGGCTCCGCTGCCTCCACCTCCGAGCAGCAGGATCGATTGGGGCCGCTGACGCGGAACACAACGGTGGCCAATAAGCCAGGCAACGGGCGAGGCGTCGCCATCCCGCGGTAAGCCACCGTAGGCTTGGCTTGTGTTCCTGTTGGTACCGGGTTTCTGACCATTTCTAGCACGTGTGATCCGAACTTCTCCCGTTCCCTATGTCGCAAATAGCGCCGTTCTTACTGTACGCATGACGTGAGACCCGCGCCCCTTCATTCTCGTTTCTCATAGCTACCACCTTTCTTCCCCCTCGGAACCCGGCACAACCCAGGTTGGACACCGCGTCCGCCAAGGCAGCCGGCTTGTCATCGGGCATCTCTGGATCCATGTCGGCTCGGCCCAGCGCGAAGTATGGCGCGCCCTCTTCCTCCGGCGGCTATGGGGCCAACAGCTCATCCAACCAGCCAGCCAGGCCCGCCAACCATCGCCCCGCGACGAGCCGCACCAGCAACGTGTACGGCAGCGCGAACGCGTTTTCGGGCCCCGTCTCCCGCTCATCGTCCGTCATCCTGCCGGAAGGATCCCTCGGCAACACGCTCAAGCGGCCACCCATGTCAAGCCGCCCGGGAAGCGGCTGGAAGTAAGCCTATCATTAGGGGCAGCAGGAGGCCCAGCAGCCTGTGTGCAATTGACTCGCGGTTTACGTCAAGCCGCCCAGGAAGCTGCCTGGGGAGGCTTGGCTGCGGTTGGAGGCCGGGCAGGAGCGCATGGGCTGGGATGTAAACAAGGGGTGTTCTGTGCATCGTGGTCTCTGGTTTGATTGGTAGAGTCCTGCATTACAACGGACTCGCGCGTCAATTATGCGCGCTACTTCAGCAACGGTTGGCTCGAAAAGGTGCCCCCCTCGTGCATACCGAGGTTATTCAGGCTGCCGAAGACTAGCGAAGATGGTGGATGAAGGGATGACTGGTGCAGGTATAGGTGATGCAGGGATAGGCAGCATTCCATCTTGAATGCTCGCGCAGGGCAGTGTAACGTGCCTTCGCCCAGGGCGCAATGGGACCGCCCCTTGCAAGGTATGCAGCCACCCGGCTGGAGACACAGTTCCCAATAGGGTTTTGCTGGCCCAACGGTATGACTCGGTTGTCCTTCTCTCACGCTCACGCGTTCCTGCAGATCCAATTCCGAATCCGGCACCTTGCTGCGGGGAGAGCACATTGTCGAGGTCCAGATTATGACCTTGCGACTCAGACTTGTCAGACACACGAGTAATTTTAGTTACCGCACACAAATAATACAGTTCATTTTGCTCCCATTGCATCTTCCTGACGCTGACGCGTACAGACAATGTAATCTAAATGCATATTATGAGATGGCTGCATGTCTGAGGTGCCCTCGCATCAGTTCGCGCGAGTCGTCACGGCGCGGTTGTCAAGAATGCAATCGGGAGGGGCGCTCTGGTATGCAGCCACTGCTCTCCTTGTCTTGGCGATTACTACCGGAAGCGCGGCGACGTCGGTCGCTTGCGCCCCGGGGTGCACCAAGCATGGCACCTGCAACGCGGAGCTTGGGAGGTAAAGCGCGCGCGGCATAGGATCGTTTTGGGGCTGCCGGTGGGGGTGGGTGGACATGCGGGCCCCTGCCAACCTGTTTCCACGAACGCCGGGCATTTCTGGGGTGCCTTCGTGTTGTGTGTTGTACAGGTGTGACTGTCCCCGCAACATGACGGGGCCCAGCTGTAGCAGCCCTGTGACGTCCCTGGGCCGCCTTTGCAAGCACTATGGCTTCTTCTCAGTGGCCGACTGCATCGCCGTGACGCCTCTGCGCTGCCTGAACGCCTGCAACGGGCGCGGCCGGTGCTACGCGGGCTGGTGCCACTGCAAGGAAGGTACGATGCCAAGGAACTGAGCGGAGGCTTTGGGGACATAAAAGGCAGCGCCTTCCCTGGATAATCTTCGACATGCTGGGCGACTACATCCCTCACCTCGGGGAAGGGTGGGAGAACGTAAGTGCTGTGAGTCCTGTGAGACCCGTCAGGCCTTGTTCCCCCTTCCGCTTTGTAGAGCCTCGTGCGTGTTCCTCATGGCACCGCTCCAGAGCATCTTGCTCCTTGTCACGGGGTGCTCGTTGGCTCCCCCTTCGCATGGCTGCAGGGTACTATGGCGCGGACTGCTCGCTGTCCCTGGACTCCAACGGCAGGTGCGTCCTCTGGCCTCCTGGGTTGCACTCTCGGCCCCAACGGTGCAACGCTCGGGGCACGCGGGGGACGTACAGGGACCCTGCGCTCATGTGCTGTACGGCTGTGTACGGTCAGTCTAGGCGTACGGCAGCCTTAGCCCGCCCCGTGAGGCTGTATGCCCTTTGGATGCGGCTACAATGACCATTACCTCTTCAGGGCGCCGCCATGCGGTGGCGGCGCTCTCCGGGACCCAGGTGCCACGTGTCACGTCCTCCTCCCGACCCCGTGCGCAGGCCGGAGCAGCTGGCGGGCATGGGCTACACGCCCGCGCCGGGCGGCCCGCGGATCTACATCTACGAGCTGCCGCCCCGCTTCACCACACAGTAGGTGGAGTGGCTAGCGCGTTGAGCTCGCAGCGAGCGGCGGGTGCAGCCCCCTGCACCCACAGAGGGCGCAAGCCGTATCAGCTCACGCCGTTGCATATCCTGGTGGGGCGCCGCGCCATGGGGGTCTCCTGACCCGGGTGCTTGATGGGCGCTTGACCGCCGTGACGGGGTCGTGCATCCGCGCTGCGACGTGGGATTGTTGGGCGGCTGGGGATGGATTTAGCCGCCCAGGGCATCGGCCCGCAATTTCAGGCCCGGAGCCGCCCTAACGCGCGTGTCGGCAGTACCGCACCGTAACGCACGGTCATAACCGTCCTCATGCTGCCTCGTGGGTATCATCCAACCCCGCGCACGTGGTACCCATGCAGTACCATCCTCAGCCCCTCCCTCCCTCCCCCGCCTTCTCGCGCTGCGCAGCCCGCCAGGCGAGCCTGGCAGGGGAACGCCTGTGCTCCTTGGCATGTTTCACAGCGTCTCATCCCGTCGCGGGCCCCGTCCCCCCTTGGCCCTCCCCCCTGCACCCCCTGGCAGTAAGAACCTGGACAAGTTCGACCGGCCGCTGTACGCGCACCTGTGGAAGCGCATAATCAGCTCGGGCCACCGCACGCTGGACCCGCAGGAGGCGGACTTCTTCTATGTGCCCGTGGACTTCAGGTGGGGCCACAGGAGGTGGTCCTGGATGGGGTGGCTGTGGTGGGGGAGAGACTGGCGGCGTTTCGAAGGGAGGGCTCCGCAAGACCGCTATGCAGGGCAGCCAACGTCTTGACGGCGTCTCAGACTGTGGTCTTAGACCTAAGGGCAGTGAGATGGGGCCGACCGGAAGTGTGGATAACTGGATGGAGGAGGACGAGCCACGAGACAAAGGAGCCAAAGGCCCCCGCCTGCCACGCTCTGCCGCCAACACCCTTCACGCCGCCGCTGTCCGTTGCCTATGACGCCAGGTATCTGTACTCCGAGGCGTCGCTCGTACTGCAGTACGTGCAGCAGACGTGGCCGTACTGGAACGCCACTGGCGGCGCCAAGCACCTGCTGCTCAGCACCAGTAAGCCCCGGCTCGTGAGCTGCTTGGGAGGCGAGGGCGGCACAGTGGGAAAGGAGTTGCAATCCTGCTCCACGGCGCGAGTGGGGTGGGACCCGGCTTTGATGAACCCAACGCTGGGAGCTCCGGGAGTGTCCTCTGAAACGCACCGCGCCGCATTTGCAGCATCGCTTTGTACGGCGAAGCTGTACAGCATTACATCGATCATCGCTCCATTCCCGACCTCCCTTTCATAAAGCGGTCTGAGCGGCTGCAAAGGCATGGGGCTAACGGGCCGTAACCACTTTGCAACGCATGCTCTTCCCCTCACCATGTCGGGTGGATGTCGCTGTATGCGTCATACCTTTGTCTCCTCCCTTCCCTCTTACCGTACATGCTAATAGAGTCCTTTGTGCGTCCGTCCCCCTCATCGCCCTCTCGCATCGTCCCCCCCCCGCCTGCCACGCAGGCGACCTGGGCGGCTGCGAGGGCCGCGAGCTGATGCGCATCCGCAACATCACGGCCCTCTCGGTGTGGGTGACCCCCTGGGGGCTCACCCGCAAGCACCCTCGCGTCTGGTGGCCCGGCTGCCACAGGCCCGGGCGGGACATCGTCATACCCATCCCCGCGCAGACCAACGGAATGCTACTCACGCCGCTCAACCCAAAGGCACGTTCGGGCGGGGGGGAAGGGGGGCTGCGCTGGCGGGGTGACGGGGTCCCAGGTGCTGAGTTTAGAACTGGTGGGGCGGAGGGAGGTGGGTGCGGGGACCCGTGGGTGTCCCTCACGCTGCCCGACTCACGGGTTGCGTCCGTGTTCTGCCGCCCCCCCCCTCGCCCCCGCGGGAGAAGCAGACTCTGGTGTGCGTGCCGGCGGGTTGGAAGAGATTGCGAAAGATTGCAAAGTCTAAGAGCTGCAAGAGATCACTGTTTGAGACTTTGGACGAGATCGCGAACGGGAACGGCCATAAGAAGTCATCAATTCACACATGTTGGCGCGTCTGCCGTCACTGTGAGAGACCTTGCTCACGGTTTCTCCGTCCGCCCCGCCCCCAACCTCCCGTCCTGCAGATGGAGCAGCCGGAGCGCAACATCACGTTCTACTTCTCGGGTGAGGGCTGGGGCAACTCAATCGATATGTCCCTTGCCAGCAGTCACGTGTCATGGCTCTCTCTTGAAAAACTGGCACGGCATTTTCATGTTCCTGGCCTGTCGGTCCGTCCTCTGATCCTGCACCACGCCCTCAGGTAAGATCTGCGGCGACAACAAGGACCCCAAGCCCGACACCTCCACGTGGCCCATCTGCCAGACGCCCACCAACCCGCTGTACAGCGCAGGTGCGGCCGGCGACCGGCGACGGGGTGGCAGCATAACTGGGCTGTGCAGCCGTAATCCCAGGGAATGTGCGGCAGGTTAGCTCGCGGCGCGGCCCGCGAAGGCCCGGCACCGTTCATCAGTCGCGACGGCGCCCTCACTCCGTGCCCGCCGCGCCCGGCTGCCAGCCTGTTCATTGGGATGCGGGATCCCAGGCCGCCGGCCACCCGGCCCCTGCAGCCTCTGGCCCCTCGGCATCGTCACTGGCCGCCCCCTCACCACCCACCTCTCTCGCGTCGTTGTATGAACGACATACGAATGCAGTGGCGCGCGGTTCCGTCCTCCTCACTGTGCCGCCTCCGCCTCCGCCGTGTGCTGCTATGCTGCGATGCAGGCATGCGCCAGCAGGTGTATTTCCACCACTCGCGGAGGCCGGGCTACATGATCGTGCCCCGCTCCGCCTCCTACGTGCGGGACATGTCCACAGCAAAGTTCTGCCTGGCGCCCACGGGAGGGGGCCACGGCAAGCGGCAGGTGCGCGGGACGAGGGGAAGGGGACAGGGCAGTGGGGACAGGGCAGTGGGGACAGGGCAGTGGGGACAGGGCAGTGGGGACGGGGCAGTGGGGACGGGGCAGTGGGGACGGGGCAGTGGGGACGGGGCAGTGGGGACGGTGCAGTGGGGACGGGGCAGCGGGATGGGGCCGCGAGATGGGGCGGCCTGCGCTGTGGGTAGGACGGCGGCGGGGTTTGGGAGGGACGTCAGGGTCTGGCAGATGTGGTCCAGTGCCTGCATTCTGCGGCACTCCGAGCAGGGCCATCGCGCAGCTCCCTCGTTCCTCCATCCTTAACGCAACACGCGTGGCTCCTCAGCGCGCCCCTCCGGCGGTCGCCCCCTTCCGTGACCCGCGGGTCCGTTCGCCTGACCCCCCTTACCCCCAGGTGCTGGTTGCCCGTTTCGGGTGCATCCCGGTTCCCATCACGGACTATGTGCTGCAGCCGTACGAGCCAGAGCTGGACTGGAACGCCTTCAGTGTGCCCGTGCTGGTGCGTATCACTGACATGGGGGCTGGCTTGGGCTCGAAGAGCGCGCGCGTGTTGAGCATTGGGTGCGGGAGCGGGAGCGGGTGCGTGAGCGGAGCTTGGGGAAAGGGGCAGCGGAGCGGGATCAGGCGCCGTTCGGCGGACTCCTTGTCAAGGGGCGAACGCGGCGGGTGGGGTGTCAAGGGACGCACGGCTTGGTCGTGTCCAGCATGCACGTGATGGAGGCGTTGGGGCTCGGCGTCACGGGGAGGCTGGGTATGGAGTGCGTATGCGTCGTTGTGAGGAGCCTGTCGGTGGGGCCCCTTGAGGCGGGGCTGGCGGGGGGGAGTGCACGACACAGAACTCGCGATACTGCTGCCCGTTGTGGAAGTGACGGTATGCAGGTGACAGGTAACGTCGTGTCCCCGAAGCCATGAGCTCATTGGGGCGTGCCTGGCGCCGGACACCATACCAACTGCCACGCACCGCCTCTCCAGGCCACCCCCCCGTTTTCAAACCTGAGCGGGGGTCCGCTGCTGACACCGCCCCGCCTGATCCTCACCCGCAGGAGGCGGACGTCCCCAAGATGCACACCATCCTGGCGGCCATTGACGACGACAAGCTGCGGAGGATGCAGGTGGGGCAGCACTGCCCATGTGTGTGTGGGTTGGCGGGCACCCCTCGTTCCGCCCTCCTCCGTGCTGCGTCCGCGACCACCGCATGAGAGGCAGCCTCTAACGCGGCGGGAGTGCCGTTCCGGCCATGCTCCCCACCCCACACGTTACGGCAAGCCTCTTCGCTTTTCCCATCCCACCCCCATCGCATCCCTCACCCCCCCCCNCCCCCGCCC
>LSYV01000046.1:106279-120230 GCA_001584585.1 Gonium pectorale
GCCCCGGCCTGACCCGCGCGCGTCGCGCAGCGTGCGGTGGCGTGCGCCTCCCGGCACCTGTGGTGGAGCAGCATGTGGGGCGGCATCTTCGGAGACGACGGCCGGTACGACGCGTTCGCCACGCTCATGGAGGTAGGTCGTGGGCCGTAGCGGGCGGGCGGGCCTAAGGGGTTGGTGTTTGTATCGCGCGGTGGGCTGGGTGGTGCGTGTGGGTGGGTGGGTGGGTGGGTGGGTGGGTGTGGGTGTATGTGTGTGTTACATCTCCGGGCCGACGCTCGCCAGCGGCGCTACCCGCCCCAACGCAAGACCACCTCAACGCCGCGAGGCGAGGGGTGTGTGTGTCGCAGGATGGGGCTGTAGCTCCTGGGGATGGGCCACGAGGGCGGAGGGGGGGGCAGCTGCGTGTGCGGCCACGCGAGCCGCAGGCTGAGGTCAAATGCAATGCCCGGGAGGTGCCGTCGATGTGCGCCCGGTGCTCGGTTGAAGGTGCCGTACGGTCAAGTGCAACACAGCACGGTCATCGCCCCAAAGCAAAGCTCTGTGTGCGTGCCGTACTTCCTCTAACTGCAGATCCTCCGCGTCAAGTCGCTGCACCCGGACGCCCCGCCCGAGAAATACCGGCAGCTGGACGAGCGGTTTCGCCGATTCACAGACTGCGAGCTGGGTGGGTGTCGGTCTGGGAATGGGCGCCGCTTGGGTTTTGCATTTATGATGGGTATGGGGTCGAGGTTGGTGGTTGTCAGGTCCTGTGAGGTTGCGGGGCGGCAGGTAAAGGCCGTAAACGGTATTGGGCCGCTGGGTGGCGGCAGCGCGATGCGGAACGCGATACAGCATCGCCGGGCTCGGCAACTCAATGTCTCAATCGCGAGGGGTCTCAGGTGAGATCCCCCCCTTGTCATACCGGCATGACAAGCGCCTGCAGGAAGGCGCGCGCCTGGGCCATCACCGCAATTGACCACCTCGTGCCGCCCAGGCATTGCGGCACTGGCCCGCATTCCCGGCCGGCATGCCGGCCTCGGCCCCGGCCGGCTTTCCCACCCTCTCGTGCTCGAAACACAGAATGTGATGTACCCCCCGCCCGCCGCAGACGAGCCGGCCCAGGCCAACGTGACGCTGTGCAGCTACGGATACGACAGGGGGCTGGAGCATGTGGCGCCCACGCCGTACTGCAAGTGGCAGCAGTATGGGAAATACGGCATTCCCGGTGGGGCCATTTGCGAAGGCGCGCTCAACGTGGCGCAGTGCCCGCGGCCCTGGCAGTGACCACGCGCTCGGCTGTTGGGGGCAACGCGAGCAGGCCGGCAGGGGGTGAATAGCAGGAGTATGGCCAACGACCGACCATGGGATGTGCGTACGAGACCCGTGTGGAGCGACAGGGTGCGGCGGAGTGTGGTACCGTAGAGAGGGTTCTGCGCGTAGGTAGATGGTCGCTTGGCTGGTGATCAGCAGGTTACCCTTGTTGCATTTTGCGCTCAATCAGGTCTGGAGTGCGAAACCTGTGAAGTGAGGGTTGCAAGGGACTGTCACATGTCATAAATGTCAGACACCACGTAGTGTGCGTTCTGACGGCATGCAGCCATCAAACTGATGTGGCGACAGTGATAGCCCTGAAAGCCCTGTTATTGCGCCGGCGTCCTTAGGCTGTGAATGCGCGGGGCCAGCTACCCCTATTACTCATGCGTACGCTATGGGTGAGGAAGGGCGTTCACAGGTGGTAACAATCATAGACTGCTGATTTATGGTATCTTAACATAAGCAACGCGGAAGCGACGAAAGATTCTGGTGGCCGGTGTGATGTACCGGTATGCGAAAAACGGGAGAACCCTGATGGCCGGTCATCACGGGGTGCAGTGCAAGCTGTTCCTTGTGCTTTGCGTCGGCCTCTGTGTGCACAGCGCGGCCGCCGGGACAATGCCGACGCCCGCGGACTCAGTCACTGCCCTCTACATCCCGGGCTGGGCGCAGAGCACGTGTATTTGCATCGCCGCAGCAAACAAAGCGATTTTCCAGTAATGCTACAGCGGACGGAAACAAGCAGTCCTAAGCGCCTCCATGCCCTTCCCGCCCCATCATTTAGCTTCCGTGATCAACTTCTTCAACATCTCGGCCGTCAACACGTACTACGCCTTCCTTTTGATTCGCTCCGATTTTCAGGTTTGTGACCCATCAATAGCTAGCATGGTAAGCTAGCATTAGACTTGCCTCGCTCAGCGCCGCTGAGGTCCCTTGGTCCCCTCATCCCTCTCCTCGCCTTCGTCTTTTACCCTGAGTAGCATCTGCTGCGGGGGCTCAAGGCGCGGGCGCCCAACACCAAGTTGCTCCTGTCGGTGGGCGGTAGAGGCTGGTCGCCATACGGGTGGCGGGGCTGACACATGGGACGGCGGCCTGGCCGCATACGGTTCCGTTGCGCGTAGGCTATGCGTCGTCGTTCACGACAGCCCTGCCTGAGGCCTCACTTGGTCCGCTGAAGCCACCACCCGCCGCGCGACCTTCGTCAACAACCTGGTCGCGGCCATGAAGGCAGCGGACGCGGACGGCATCGACCGCGAGTCCATTTGGGTGGACACACAGCGACACACCAGGCTGCATTGATGCTCTTCCGCAAAGCCCGCATGGGCCGCGGGTTGGGGCGGACAGGCCAAGCGCGAGGCTGGCTCCATGCCTGGCTGTTCCTGTACCGCAGCAAGCAAGCGGAATTACGGCGGCCCGGCCCCTAACCTGCCTTCCCCGCACCCACCGTTGTCCCGCATTGGACTTGGAGTTTCCGGTCGCGTCCGACCGACCGGTCCACGGTCCCGCTTCGACGCCAAGGGGTCCGCCGCCTCCCCCCCGCGCCACTACTGTCTGACCGCCGCCACTCAGTCCATCGTAACGGCGGGCTCCTTCGACGGATACGACCTGTCGGCGCTGGCCCAGGCCGTTGACCTGTTTGAGATCATGACCTGTGAGGCGAGTTGGCTGGCTGGCTGGGGTCGGAGTTCGAGGCTTGGACCATCGAGCACCTGACGTGGGTTCGACCTCGCTCCCGGCTCCCTACTTATCTTTTTCCCATGCCTCAAGCCACAAGAGGAGGAGCGCGATAGCCGCATGGGGTGACGCATACCCCGAATCAGCAGCCACAACCTGGTTACATCAGTCGCATGATGTGTCACAGGGCCATCGGGCCAAACACTACGGTATTCGTGTCGTGGGCACTCCGTGGGCCGTCGGGTTCTCAGTCAAAATCATCAGCAAGCAATACCAGATCCCAAGAAGCAGTAACCCGAAGCAAGGTCGTGAACGCCACCACTGTCACTCCCACCAAACCTCAGGCACACTGTGATCCTGTGACCCTCCTTGCCGGCGCTGCAAAACCACACAGATAGCCCGTGCCACCCATCCAGGTTCGTCGAAGCTAACGCAAAATCATACTGGCCGTATACCCGCACATTACATCCATCGGCCGGCTGAGCGGTCGCACTGAAGGCAACGCCGCCCACTGCACCGCAAGAGGCACAAATACATAAGCCAGCGAAGCAAAGCGAGGCTGCAGCATTGCAGTGCAGACGCAGCGCTCCAACCCCATCACACTCATTGTGCAGTGCACAGATATCGGGAAGGTCCTGAACAATAAGACCCCGGCGACCCTGGCCAACGCTAACGCTACAACCCCCACGCGAAATCGGGGGCCGCTAGGTGGGCTGGATCTATATAACTAGGAGAGAGTCAAAGCCGAACGCCGCCCTGGGGATTCTGTGACACGGCAGACACCAAAGCAGGTCGCACATACGGCCGTGTCGTACGTGCAGCACACGCATAACGGCCGTCAGGCGAAGGTGCCAATGGCACGCATATGTGCCCCTCAACCTGCAACAGGCAGGTGCGCTAAGGCTCGACATGTAACTTCCGGCTAGCTATGTGTTCCTTAACCTACACGCGTGCAGCACTAGACAGGGCCGGCGCATCGCACTGGCCCGTACGACACGGTCAAACAGGCTGAGGACACACCCACATAAACGTCCTCCAGCCGCAAACACAATAACACGGAATCAAAATGTCCAATACAAAGAATAGCCCCCCCATCAGTAGTATTAAACTGTTGAACAACCGCGGATCCTGCCGTACAAAGCGACTCGTACGACTGACTTCGTACATGCCAGCGCATGCGAGTCGTGGTGACTACACCTGCTAGCTAAAAGACGGCATCCGCCCTACCTCGACATTCGTACCAACCACCGTACGTATCCGCTCGCAAGGGCGTCTCGCTTGCAACCACTCCGCTGGTGCGCCTGACAGTTATCAGTTGGTCGTTGGCACTTATAGCGCTAAGATGCCAATCGCACTTGTGTGTATCGGGCAGCCGTAGAGGTACCATGATGTGCCTCTCGGCGCTCTGTGCCCCAGCACAGCCGCACAGCTGCTGCTGCTGCAGCAAAGTTAAGCTCTTGGTAAGCTGTTCACGCTATGCGCCAGGTATCCCGGTATGCAGAGCCCCGAATGTCGAGTCACCGCACGTACAGAGACCGCGCAAAAAAGCAAACTCTGAGGCCCGACGGCAGCAGTCCAACCCAATGACGCACCCCGGCGCCAAATGCCAAGTGCAGGTACGGCCATGAAAGCACAGGGGCCCCAACGCGCGGTCGCCCGCAGAGCAGCGCGGAACGAACGACGCGTCGCCCCTTATTGCGCGCTCTCCGTACTATTCATACTGAACCGTAAAAAGAGTCACAAACGCATACCCGAAGTATAAAAGCCCACCGCTGCGTCCTCTCGTCCCGTGCCCGGCCGATAGGTGCGCGCGGCGCTGCAGCAGCGCGCCACTCATGCCACCAGCCAGCCAGCCGGGGTGCGCACCGCCCACACAAGCCAGCCAGCTGGGTGACAAGCCCTAATCACCTAGCTCGCACGTGCGGCGATACTGAACTACGCGCCGACAGCTATTGTGCGCAAAGTGGCCAAGTGTCGCAATCCAGCCCGTACCATATGTACACGTCCGTACAGCTGCTGTCTAGTCGCCTCTGCACATAATGCCGCGTAGCTCTCATTCCAAGCCGCCGAAACCCTCTGCCTCGGCAACACACAGCTAGCTCTTTCACCTGCAAGTGTACAGCAAGGCTCCTACAGCTGGCCACAAGTCAATCACTGACACGATGTGAACACATGCAGTACCCAGGGCGCCGGCGGCTCTCTAGATGACGCTGGCGAGGCTCCCGCGGAACTGCAGCTGCTGCGTCCGGCCCGCGGGCCCTGGACCCGCCACCACCTCTGGCGGCCTCGGCGTCGCGTCGCCGCCGCTGCTGCAGCTGTCGTGCGACCGCATGGCGGCGCGCCCGCTCAAGCCGCTGTCCGCGCCCAGGCCCAGCGTTCCAAACAGGCCGCGCGCCCAGGACGTCAGGCCGCCGCCGCCCCAGCCGCCGGTGCCGCCGGCGCCGCCGCTGGGCCTCCCGGCCAGCTCAACACCATCAATAGCGACGGCAGCGGCGCCGCCGCCGCCGGAGGCCATACTCAGGATGACCTGGCCGTTGCTGCTCAGGCGCCGGCTGCTGATCACTTCGTGGGCCCGCTGGTGGTCCCATGAGCTCCGGCCCGCCAAGGGCATGATCTTGCTGCTGCGGCTGGCAGCCACCAGGCCGCCGCCCTTGCGGCTGCCGCCGGCGGCAGCGGTGGCGGCGCCGGCGGCGCCCGCCACGCCGGTAGCGGTGGCGGCCCTGCCGCCGTGGTGGCTTCCGCCTTTCGAGTCCCTAGCGAGGGCGCCGGCGGCGCCGCCGCCCAAGCGGAGCCACCAGCCGCTGCCGTAACGCTCGCTGGTGGGGCGCCGCCAGGCGACCTGCAGCAGCGCCGCCGCCGCCCAGTGCAAAGGGGCGTCGGCAGCTGCTGCAGCTGCCAGGGGGAGGTGCTGCTGCTAAAGGCGCCGGCGCCATGCGAGGGAAGCAGGCTTCGGTCGCTGTCGTCGCTGTCGGCGGTGAGGCGCCACAGCCGACTGGCGGCGGGGGCGCCGCCCGTTGCCGCCGATGCCAGCGGCGGCGGCGGGACCGGCACTGGCGGAAGGGCCGGTGGCAGCGGCGGCGGCAGCGGCGCGCTGCCCGTGACGGCCCGCGACAGCGCCGCGTCCTCCTTGGCCCCGTTGGCGGCGGCGGCCGCCGCTGTCGCCACACGGCCGCCGCCAGTAGGCGACCGTACGCGCCGCCACCAGCGCACGGCGGCATCGGCGCGCGCCTGTACGGCACCTCCATACTTGAGCGCCGCCGCCGCCGCCAGGCGCAGCGCCAGGCCCAGCCCGAAAAGCGCGAGCATGTCCGCGCGCCAGGCGCCGTCGCAATAGCCGGGGCGGAAGGCGCCCGACAGCTGCACGAAGGAGACCGCCTCCGCCGAGGAGAGGTGCGCGTCGTTCCCGTCGTCGTACAGCACCTGGTCGATGTTGCAGGTACCCTTGTCCCGGTACAGCAGCGCGATGACGTTGCGGTGCGAGTCCATGTAACGGTCCAGCTCCGAGATCGTCAGCGCCTCCAACGACCAACGGCTGTACGACAGGCCGAGCAGGGACGCCAGGCCGCTGCCCCGCGCCGAGGCGATGGTGGGGCTGCCGCCGCCGTGCAGGAACGCCCCCGCGATCAGCGTCAGCAGCACGGCGGCGGTGGGAGCGGCGGCGGGCGGCAGCAGCGGCGCCAGCGTCATCAGGTACGACAGACCCGAGGCCCACCACCACACGCCCACGGCCACGATGTAGTACGCTTGTACGGGCGCGCGCGGCGCCGTGAGGGCATAGTACGGCAATACGAACACCGCCGGCGCCGCCAGCACCCAGGGCAGGTCGGTGAGACAGCGCGCCGCGAAGTAGGCGGTGGCGGACAGGCCGGCGCCCCGCTCGCGGTCCAGCAGCAGCCGGTTGGAGGCGAATGTACGGAGGTGCTGTACGACGGCCAGTACGGCAAGACACAGGAGCGCCATGATGACGTTGCCGGGCACCGCGGATGGCCCCCAGGAGGCGCCCTGGTTGCAGCCGACCACCACCGCCGCGGCCAGGAGCAGGCCCACCTCGAGGACCGAGGCGGGCCAGAAGGAGCGGCGCGACTGCGGAGGGAGGCGGATAACTCGTAATCGCCGGGTACCTACTGGCATAGTGGCGAGTGCAAAACGCAAGCGCGGACGCAGGAGCTCGTACCGAACGGGGGCCGGGCGGGGCGACGGGGCGTCACAGGGATAATACGGAATGGGAAACGGGTCGCGTCAAGGACACCGAATCGCATACTCAGTAGGAGGATGAACGGCGGTCTTGGTGGAGTTGAAGGCGTCATAGGGATGCGCACGGCAGGCGTGCAGCGGACATCTGGCCTTCAGCCTCGCAGACCCTCCCTACGGTGCCGTGAAAGCAAACTGGCAGGAGTGGGGCTGTCCCCACGGGCTGTCCCGCCGGACTGTCCCGCATCCGTTGGGTCCCGCTGCTGCCCCGGTGAACATTGCCAAGCCCCTAAGCGCCGCACGCGGAGCCGCATTCACCACTGGCCATTAAACCCGGGACTCCCCCGACTGCTGAGCCGCTCACCTGCAGCACCGCCCGGTTTGCAAAGGTGACCACCTGGGCGGCCCAACCCGGCCACGGGACCAGGGAGCTGAAGGACCGAGCGGGCGGAGCGGGAGGAGACCTGAGGGGCTCCTGAAACTCCGTCGGCTCCTGTGCCGACGACGGCGATGGCGGCGACCGTGGCGGCGGCGGCAGCAGCGAGATCCTCGAGGACCGCTCCCGCTCCCGCTCCCCGGAGGCCCACTGCCGCGCCTGCCCCTGCGACAGCGGCGCCTGCTGGGGAGACGACGGCGTCGGCGGCGTGTGCCGTTGCAGCGGCTCCGATTTGGGCGAGATGAGCAGGTGTGACGGCGCAGCGTGCGGGCGGGGGCCGAGCTGCAGCCGCGGCGGGGGCAGCCGGCCGGCGAAGGCCCGCGCCGACGCTGCAGCCGCCGCCGCTGTGGCGGGCGGCTGGCCAGCGGCCTCGGCCTCCCCGGCGCGCAGCGACACGGGGACTTCGGTGGCGGAGGCGGAGGCGCCGCCGCCGCGGGCAGCGTTACTGTCGGCCATGGCGGCGGCGGCGGTGGCGGCGTACAAACGCATCGCCATCAAATTTGGCGACAGAGACGCATCCACACCTTCTCCGCTGCCGCCGGCGCCACCGGCGCCGCCGCCGATGCTGACGCCGCCAACGCCGCCGTCACCCGCCATCACACTCGAAACAACGCTGCCGCCCGAGGGGACGCTCGACAGCTCCCACGCCAGGCCCCCGACGCCGCCTCCGCCAGGCGTCACGCCTGCTGCGGCGGCGGCGGCGCCGACGGCGTCCACAAACGGCGCAAGAGTCCGCGCCGGCACCCCCCGCACATTCCGTTCACGCGGCGTCGCCGCCGGCGACGCGCGCACCCGGGGCGGGCTGCTGCCAAACGGCGGTAGCACCGTGGCCAGAGTTCGACCGACGGCCGGGCGCGACGGACTGAGCGGAGTGTGCAGCGGGTCGGATGTGGCGGCAGCGGCGCCGCCGCTGCCGCCACGTGGCGAGCCGGCGGCGCCGCCGTACTCGCCCGAGGCGGTGGCGTAGTGTGTGCGGCTGGTCCTGCCGAGGCGGCTCATGGCGGCGGTGGTTGTGGCGGTGGCGGTGCCGGCGACGGCGCCGCTGCCCTGGGAGAGGCGGTGAGGCCGCAGCGGCGCTGCGGCAGCCGAGGGCTGCGGGGCAAAGTGCACAGTCGCGTGGGGCTGACCGTGGGCGGCCCGGCGCGGCGGCGCGCCCAGGTGGTGGCTCGTGGGCAGGCTCAGCGCCGGCGGCCGTGGTGGCAGCGCCGGTGCCGGCAGAGCCGAGCGCTGTTGCTGCTGTTGCTGCTGTTGCTGCTGTTGCTGCTGCTGCTGCTGTTGCGACAGCTCACTTCCATGCGCCTGGTCGTGCTCTTGCCGCCGCATCTGCATCTGCAGCGAAGGCGACGGAGCCGGTGTGGGCGCGTGCAGGTTTGGGGGGTCGGGGACGGCCCCGGACTCGGAGTGGAGGAGCCCCCCGGGCAGGCTGAGGGCTGCGTCCGCGGCCTGGCCGCCGGTGAGCTCGTCCGACATGCACCCCGGGTCGGACATCTGCGGGGCGGGGCGGGGCAGAGGGTTGGAAGGCATTCTCAGTAGAGAAGCCCTGGGGCGCATACAGCTCCCGACCGCGGGGCGAGGCGGGGCATTCCTGAGCGACGTTCAAGTTGGCGCTTTCGACGTAGGCCCCTAGTAGGCCCACTGGCGCAGCGTGCCCCTGAATAGGAGCCAGCGAAGAGCGAAGACTTGGGTTGTAACATACGGGGCGGCCTGCCTCGTGACAGCAATAGGACGCACATTGCAGCCCATCCCAGAGCCCGGCGACCCGACCCGGGACCCACCGACGCCCTGGCCGCGATGGCCGCAGCAATCGCTGCTTCCGTCGCCGCCGCCGCGTCCTGCCCGACGCGCGCTGCGGCGATCGCGGCGGCGGCGGCGGCAGCGCCGGCGGCGGCGGCGCTACCACCCCTAGCCACCAGTTCCAGCTCGAGCGTGGCGGCGCTGTCGGCGGCGTCGCTTGCGGCTCGCGACAGGGGCTGCTGCTTGGGGAGGTGCTGCAGGAGATGACTGGGAAGGGGGAATGAGCGCTGCCACGCGCAGCCGTCAGCCGCCGTCGCCGCCACTGCATTCGCACAGTCGCCGCCAGCGCCAGCGCCGGCGCCGGAGCTGGCCTTTACAGACGGGGGCGGCAGCGACGACGACGGCGGCGGCGAGGACAGCGCAGCGACACCCGAGCCCGCCGCCGCCAGGGCGGCAGGGAGGTGGGCAAAGGGAGTGCCGCTCCCACCGCCGCTGCCATAAGCGCCGCCGCTGGCGAAGGCGCTGTCCAGAAGGTCCGTCGTCGTCATCGCCGCCGCCGCTGCGGCGGTGGCAGCCGTCATCGCCGCCGCCGCCAGCGCCGGCGTGACGGGACCCATGGGACTGCCGTCTTGCGCGAAGGACAAGCCGGCCATGTCAGTGTCCGCGGTCCAACAGAAGGGCGTTCCCGACTCGTTCAACATCGCCTGAGTACCCAGCAAGCTGCATCCCGCCGCCGCCGGCGTCAGGGTTGAAACCAGCAGATCGCGCGCTCCGTCGCCGCCGGTGGTCAGGAACTGCTCCTGGAGAAGACCATCAGCCCGCGCCGCATCGACCGAAACGGCCACGGCCCCCGGGGAGACCTGGCCAACCCACATGGTGGGAGTGTCGGGCGCGGAGAGGACCTCCGTCCCGTCGGAATCGCGACCACTGCCCAGAGCTGGCATGGCCCCGGCGGCGGTGCTGCTCGGCGGCGGTGAACGCAGCGCCTGGACCGGCGCCGGCAGCGGCGCAGACGCCGACGTCGGCTCAGCCTCCGGCGGCGGCTGGCGGGAGGAGACGCAGGGCTGTGAGGTGGGCGGTCGGATGGGGCCGGCGTCATCCGAGAAACAATCTTCTGTTGTGAGGGGATTGAAAGCAGCCGATTCGGGCAGCAACGGTGGCGGCGGAGCCGGCGCCGCCGGCGGGACCTCGTCGTGTGGCGGCGCGGCGCCGCCACCGCTCTCTTGCCGTGCCCTCGACTCGAAGCGGCCGCTGTTGGACGACGTTAAGCGGCGGCTGCGCAGGTTCTCAGAGGTACGGGCCGCCAGGACTGTGCTTGTGATGCCGTACGCCACGTCGTCGCCGCCGTCAGCGGCGCCGGCGGCGCCGCTGCTCAGGGCCCTTGTGGCGCCGGCGCCGTCGAAGGATGTGCCGCCCGTCGGGGCGGCGCGCGCTGGGGCGCCGCTGGCCTTGACGGGTGACGTGCGAATCGGCGCCTATTCGAGGAGTTATGAGGGGTTTATGAGGGAGTTAGGAGGGAGTTATAGTGGCGTCAGGGCGCCCTGGGTGCTGAACCTTGGCGAGCGATAGCAACCCCACACGGGCTGCATCCTTCCCACCAAACGCCGAACGCACCCCCCCCCCCGCGAGGCGCAACCCATTGGAGGCCCCAACGCAGTCGCACTCGGGGGGAAGGCGTGCACATGCCGTACCAAACATAAACATCCTGCCACCGTACCCGCCCAACAGGCAACACACACGCAGCGCTGAGTCGTACACACTCGTGCACACTCGTACACAGACCCGTACACACACACACACCTGTATGGCCGCCCGACCCACTGGCGACCCGGGCGGCTGGGTTGGGAGGGACATCTGCTGCTGCGACCCCGCCGGCGACAGCAGGGCGCAGAGGCGGACCGAGCGAGGTTCGGCGGCGCCCGGTGTAGTGGAGGCGGCGACGGAGGCGGCGACAGAGGTGGCGGCGGAGGGCTGAGACGGAGTGACCACCAGGGACGGCGGCTTGGGGCCGCTGGCGGGGCGCAGCCGCGAGGGGCTGCGGATAAGGAAGGGAGTAAAAAAGGAGGGTTCATGAAAAAAAAACCAAGCTTAGGTTTCATAGGTCCCGTCATCTGGCATTAAAGAGCGCCCCGCCGGCGCGTCCCCGCCCGTACCGTACACGCACTCACCGTCCCAAAGCTCCCTCCTGGAAGATCGACAGCAGCGACGACACCGAGCCCAGCGGGACCAACCCCGACCCATGGGTCATATGGCGCCCGCCGCTGATGCGCGGCGCCGCCAGATGATAATGCAGCTGGCCACCGCCACCAGGTGCAACGGCACCGCCTCCAGCGCCGCTCGCAACGCCGGCGGCGGCCGCTGTGCCGAAGGTGGTGGTGAGGAAGGCGGTCCCGGAGGCGTCCGACGCGTGGCTGTTCATGCCGCTGAGTAGCGGCCCGCCGCCTAGGCCATGCGCGGCTCCGAACCCGCCGAGCGCGTGTACTGTGCCGCTGAGCATGGCGCCGCTGTTGAGTGCGGACGCCAGGTTCTCGCTTCCGCGCGGCGGGCGGCGGCGGAGGCTGTGGGCTGCGTGCTGCAGCGCGCGGATGGCGGCGCGGGGCAGCGAGGCAAAGGCCTGCGGACGGTAGCGGAGGACGCGAGGGAGGGGAGGGGCGCGACGGAGGAGGATGGTTGGAGATTGTGGTACGGCAGCGTACGGCGAGCACAAGTAGGCTTGGCACCCTCGCTGGTACTACGCGCGATTACCAAATGCCTATCAAACCCTACCAGTTCCGCACCGACTCCCTGTCCCGGGCCGCCTACATCCCAAGCGCAGCACGCTCCCAAGAAAGGCTAAGCAGTGCTGGCCAGGGAACCAGCGTGAGCGCAAACGAGATTCACTGCGGGTTTGTGGCCTTGCCACTCGTGCTTGAGCCACAGGCAATGCCGAAACGGCTACGACGGGAAAACCCAAGAGCGAAAGGCCCCTGCTGGACAGGGAAGCTACCGTCGCAGGAAAAGACCTGTTATCCCGGACGGAGGCGCACCTCAAGGGACGCGCTGGCGGCGGAGGCCAGGGGATTGCCCAGGTGCGCGCCCGCAGCCGCCTGCCCCAGCGCCGCCGCCGGTAGCTGCCGCCGCTGCGGCGGCGCAATCAGGTGCCCGTCCGCCACTCTCTGCAGCGCGCGGATGAGCTGCGGCTTGCGTACGACAAGCGCCTCCGCCGGCGGCGGCGCCGCCGCCGTCGCGATGCTTGATGCCACTGTGCCCATTCCGATGCCGTACGTCATGTACGGCGCGACCTGCTCGTACAGAATCTCGTCCACGAGAGCCTCGGCGTCAGGGCCGTCTTGACCCATGGCGGCGAACAGCTCGAGCAGCTGGGTGCGGCCCAGGCCGTCGGGTGGCGGCGATGGCAGCGGGGGTGCAGCCGCCGCCGCCAGCGCCGCCGGCGCTACCGTGATGGTGCTGCTCGTGCTCAGGGCCGTCGTGGAGGCGCGGAGCCGGAGTGAGGCGTTTCGCGCCAGTCGTACGGCAGCGGCGACGACGCCGCCAGGGGGCCGAGCGCCGCCGGGCAGCGGTGACTGAGCTGCCGCCGGCGCCGGCGCGGCTCCGCCTGCCATCGCTGCAGCCGCGGCCGGCGCGAGGGCCTCCCGCTCAGCCCCCGGGATGGTGAGCTGCCCCGCTACCGCCACGGCGCTGGCGGCGGCGTCGAGCAGCCGATCAAACTCAGCCTCAATGATGTCTTTGACTTCCTGAGTCAGCTCCGGCGGCTTGGCGGCACCTACAGCGGCGCGGACCCGGGCGCCGCCGCTTCGCCGCTCCTGCTCCGCTGCGACGGCCGCGACCGCCGCCGCCACGGCGGCCGTCGCCATCGCGGCCGCGCCGGCGCGCGGCAGCGAGGCCAGCAGGTCCCTCCTCTCCGCCTCCTCCGCCTCGTCGTCGTCCGCTCCCTGCGCCAGGGGCGAACGACCCGGGCCGCCCCGCCGCCGCAGCTCCGCCATCGGCGGCGCCGCGGCGCCCCCCGACCTGCCCGACATTGCATTAGCCCAGCCAGGGGGCCGCCCGCCCGCGCCCGCGGCGGCAGCCGCGTCGGTGGCGTCGGTGATGTCGCTGTGGCCGGTAGCCGGGGAGGGGCGCGGGCCGGTTGAAGCTGACGCCGTGTCAGGGTTGGCGCCTTCGCCGGCGTCGGCCTCGCTGGCGCCGCCGTGCAGGGAGCCGGCGGACCACTCCTCCCCCAGCTCCTCCCACCGCTCGGGCAGCTGCGCGGCGGAGCAGTGCTCACTGTAGCGCTTGCCTGCGCGGGTACGACACGCGGCGGATCCGGTCGTTGCAGCACAGGAGAATGGCCGGGCTGCGAGCCTGCCCGCAAGGGCATCACCCACCCCAGCCCCAGCCCCAACCCAGCCCTGTCGGCCCTTCTCCCCCCCCCGGCCAACCACTACCCACAACAGCGCCTACCTGGCACCTCCCCGCAAGCCCACGCAACCTCTGCCCGTCTCCTCCACGCCAGCCCACGCAACCTCTGCCCGTCTCCTCCACGCCAGCCCACGCAACCTCTGCCCGTCTCCTCCACGCCAGCCCACGCAACCTCTGCCCGTCTCCTCCACGCCAGCCCACGCAACCTCAGCCCGTCTCCTCCAC
>LSYV01000046.1:126072-145407 GCA_001584585.1 Gonium pectorale
GCCGGGGGGAGGCGTGGGGAAGGCCTGCCACTCACGGGCACGGGGCACGGGGCACGGGCAACCCGAGCCGGTGGACGGCGGAGAGTGCGCAGTCCCGACTTAGCACACCCGCCCCACCGCCCCGCCACCCACCTGCACCGCGTGCTCGGCAGCTGCGAGCGCGGCGGGCAGTAGTTGCCCCGCAGCGGCTCGCGGTCGCTCCGCAGCCGGACCACGGCGTCGTGCTGTCGCTGGCTGGCCAGGAGGACCGAGTCGCCCAGCGTCTGAGGGGGATCCGGTAGTAGTAGACGGGGGGACAGGGCATGAGGGAGCTGGGCAAGCTGGGGGCGCCAGAGGGAGGCGTCAGAGCGACTCGCCCAGGAGCGCTTGGGCCCCCTGGGATCCGCCCCAACCCCCCATGCGCACCCCGGGGCCCCTTGGCCCCAGTACCGCACCTGCGAACCGTCCAGCAGGAGTTGGTAGTCGCAGGTAGTGGGCTCGGTGGAGCGCTGCGGGCAGAAGGACCCAGCCGGGCAGTCGTCGGCGGAGTGTGGCCCGGCGCAGAAGCGGCCCGCTGGGCAGTCCAGCGCCGCCATGGCGCCCGCGTCGGCCTCGGCCTCCACGTACGTGCCCTCGGGGCAGAACGACCCCGGCTCGCACGCCACACAGCGAGCCTGGCGGGGGCACGGCCAAGTGGAGGGAAGGGGGGGCTTAGCACATGGGGCGGGGGTGATGAAGTAGGAGGGCTGGAGGAATAGGGCGACGGGTGACGCATGGGGCGAGGTGGGCTGGGGATGCAGCAGTGGACTGTGGCGGTGGAGGGGCTCCGTGGGGGGGGGGCGCATGCCGCCTCCGCTTGTCAAGGCTCTAAGCTTATGCGCCATGCTGTTCCCGCCCGCGCGAAGGTGCCGTACCCTCCGGGCGGTACGACCCCGGGCAGCGACCGGCCAGAAGTCGCAGGCCGAGCGGTCGCACGGCACTCGCCAGGGCGGACCTCAGGCGCGCATCCAAACGCTCAACCGCACGGCCCGACTCCAGAGAATCAATCGCCGTTTCAAACGCGATCAGCCCCCACGCATCCGCCGTACCGACCGCCGTACTGACGCCCGTACAGGCCGCACCTGCAGGAGCGCCGCCGGGCCCCGCGACACAATCTCCCCGGGGAAGGGGCTCCAGGCGGCGCGCGAGCAGCGCTGACCCGCGGGACACCTAAGGGCCGCGGGGCGAAACGGCGGGGTGCAAGTGGGTAGGGCGTCGCGTGCAGTGTTAACGGTCCTCTCCATCCCCCCCCGGTTCGCTTTCTCCCACAGCCCTCTCAGTCTCCACCTGTCCCCCTCTGTCCTATTCTATCCCACTCTGTCCCTGCATTGCGGCCCCTCAATGTCCCTGCATTGCGGCAGCCGTCACCTGAAGCTGGCGGCGTCGCTCGCAGCGTTGCAGGGGCAGCCCGCCGGCACCACACGTGCCAACACAACTGTGGGGGAGGCGCCGGCCTCCTCCTGCTCCGTGCCAGCCACCAGCGCGGGGGGCGGCAGGGGGCAGTGAGGGTCGTTGCGGGGGGTGAGCGCCGCCATCTGGACGGCAAACGCCTGCGGGCAGGCGGGGCGGCGAGGGGCCGAACACGGTAAGAGGAGCGGGATCAGGGCTGAGGAATTGGGGCACACTCCCAAGAGCGGGGCAGCTGGGAGGGGCCCGAGGGGCCCGAGGGGACCTCGTCCATGTTTGCGCGCGCTGAATCACACGTCGGTTCCGCTCCACGCAACTCCACTCCTGTCCACATATACATACATATCTGGCGTCTCCTGGCAGCTATCCGGAGGCACCCACCCGCAGTGCAACGCGCTGTTGGCCCCCGTCCGCGGCTGCGGCGGCCGCGGCGACTTCCGGCCACTGCTCCGCCGGCAGCGGCGGCAGTGCCTGCAGCATCCGGTCCGCCGCTTCCGCTGCCAGGCCGCCGTCCACCAGCCAGGAGCGCAGCGCGCCCTGCGGCGAGGGAGCCATCAGGGGACCGAGGACCGAGGGCCGGGGGTTGGGCGCAGCGCTTCGAGGGGTCGGGCGTCGGATAAAAGAGCACACGGCCAGGTGGGCAGGTGGGCAGGGCGGGAGCGTCCCAACTCCCAAGCCGGGAGGAAGGCGTGAGCCCGCGGCCGGACAGCCAGCTCACCTAATGGCGGCAGGTCTGCCCAAGGGGCTCTGTCGCAGCACGGGAAGCCGTAGTGTAGCAGCCCCTATGCCTAGCCACTAAGCGCAATCACGCGAAGCGCAATCACGCGGCATCCCTGCAACTTCGCCTGATCTGGTCCGACCCTAGGGTGATGAGAACAACACGACCACGGCTATGGAGGCTGCCCCACCTCGCACCGCACCGCGTGTCGGCCTGCCTACAGGCGGCCTGGGACACTAGGCATCCCACACTCCTGGCGTGGGGCGCTGACGTGGGGTAGAGGCGGCCGTCACGGCCGCCCACCTGCTACTCGTACCCTGTGCACACCCCTGGACCCTTACGATGGAAAAAGAAGTTCGATGCCCCGTAGCATATGCCCTATCCTGCATGCCCTATCTCAACTCCCCGCCCTACCTGCGACACGCTGACCACACCACCCGGACCCACGTCCAGGCCGCCAGCGACCCGCGGGTCAGTAGAGATGGAGAAGGCCGCGTACAGATACTGCGCCGCCAGGGACCCTAGCAGGCCGCCTCCGTCGGCCTCCGAAATGCCCAAGCCGGCCAAATCCCCTCCCCCCTCCAGAGCCGCCTGGTCCTGCTGCACCTCCCCTTCCGTCGCCACGCCATTCTGCGCGAGCGCGCCCGAGGGGCAGGCGGCAGCGCAGGCGCCTCCCAGCGCCTGGCCATCATTGCGGCAGGCGGCGCAGGAGCGGCAGACCGCCAGGTCCTGTCGCGAGGATAGCGAGGCGCAGAACTCGGCGGGGCCGCAGTCGCCGTCGCTGTAGCAGACGCTGGCCAGGCCGCAGCGGCAGCTGCGGGGCGGGGGGTGAGGTAGGCAGGGGAGGGAACGGCAGTGAAGCGAGGGGGGAGGAAGGGGGAAGGGTAGCGATTGGGTGGGACTTCAAGCCGCGTGGAACATTACTTCAGGCCGTTTGAGGGCAGCTCATGGCGGCGGAAAGGGTGGGGCGATGTGGGGAAGGCGAGCGGTCGCAGCGGTTATGAGGACGGGGACTCGGGGGCCTCAGGCGGGGGCGAGACTGGAGGGGAAGCTGAGGTCCAGCGTAGGGCCTGGCCGAGGGGGAGTCACTGTCGTGTGAGCGTGGGGTATGGGCTTGTGTAGGGGCAGCGGGGACGGGGATGGCAAATCGGGAGGGAGACAGCGAGCGCAGAGTGCCCAGCGTGCTGGCTGGCGGGGGAGAAGGCTGGGTGCGAAGATGCTGGCGAATTGGGGTTGCGGTATGCAGCGTTGCAGCCCTAGTGGCACGCGCACAAGATACTAAGCTCCTGGGGAGCACTCGGCACCGGACAAGGCGCCCGGGCAGGCGAAACGGTGCAGCTTCCGCAGCTTCCGCCGCGTTGTAACGTACCCGCTGCAGGCTGCTGTGCCATACACCCGGGGGAAGAGGCAACACCTCCAGCAATCATTGCAGCTGCCAGGCAACCGGCTGAGAAGCGGGCGCAAGCAGAACCTGGGAGTGTCGGGGGAGCGATGTGTCGGGCGGCAGGCGTCAGGACGAAGGGCGCAGGCCTCCCCGGAAGCCGCAATCGGCATAGTCGTGGTACTTACTGTCCGATTGGACATTCGTTGTAGGTGATGCAGCGCGTGGCCGAGTTCCCAAGAGCCTGCCGTTGCCATGACGCGGTTTAATACCGCAACAACACGCTTTCAATTGAATAGGTAGTGCTCTCATGATACCTGAGCGACCAGGCAGAACAGGTAGAGCTCGAGTGTAGCTGCTGCCAAAAGGCGGGATGACGAGTGCAGGCGACTGCGCGCCTCCACATACGCATAGAATGCGACCATAAGAAATCAGCGCTGAGGCTCGATGAGCCGCTCCAGTTTCTAGGAACTACATACAAGGACGTTTTGCACAGCTATGCCAAAAACCAGACATCGCTGACATCCTAGCATCAGGCAAAAGAGCTTGGCCGCTGGAAGGATGACAGGTGAAGCTGCAGTGTACCCTCCTGCCCTCCCGCAACGTTTCGCTTAACGTCTGTACAGTTGCGGCCCTGATCAATTTGATATCGATGTTCTCTTGTAAGAAGTAACTGAGATAGCTAGCGCAGCAGCAGGCGTTCCTTGTCTTGCCTACGGACTTCGTGAGACTACGACTTTGCCATTAGATTGGAGCCTGTAATGATGTACAACACTTGTATGGCAGCGACTGGCAGCCCATAAGAAGGACGGAACCAGGAAATCCGGAAATTACTCAGCGGGCCCCCGCACGGCACTTTCCTCCGTGCACCCAAGCTTCTCAGGAGTATAGACTTTTGCAAGTACATCGTGAAGATGGGACTGTGGGGATTTCCGTTCGTGGCCGCACAGAGGACAGTGCTCATGGACGCCGCGTGCGGCTGAGCCCTGCACAGCCATGCCGACAAGCATAGTCACCGCCTATCTGTACTTATTTCACACGATTGCAACATGGCAGGGTTTGGGGTTCATTAGAAAGTGTTGCACGTGCTCGCGAAAGCAGGCAGAACGATTTGAGTCCCTTTCTTGCCGGTACATCACGAACTCACAGGGCTGCATGTGCGAATGCTCAGTCAATCCTGGCATATAAATCAATGACGGCTATTTGTGACGTCTTTCGAACTTCCGACGTGCCGCACGCACGCGCACTCGTACGCACATACCGTAACCGGCGCAAGTTCGCGCAAACAAGGTCCCACGCACGGCCCATGGGTTGCATCCTTTGCCGCCCTTTTCAAGTGTGCTCACCGAGTGGGAGGCAATGCTAGATGCGGGAGGAAGCGGCTAGCCACCGCATACGCGATTCGGCTCAACCTAGAGTCGGAAAGCCTCCCGTACTCTGAACGTATGAAGTTTCCCCAAAGAGCGCCTTAACCTTGAACATGAAGTATCGGACTCAAGAGCAGGTACCCGGTCAGGTGGCCAGGGGTGGGCTTAGATCTCATACGGCGCCAAGTTGCGCCACACAACGAAGCGAATGCTCATCAAGAGCGAAGGGCCTGGTGGGGCACGTATGCCCCCCCCCTCCCCGCATGTCCCCGCCCCTTTACTTGGCACGGTAGGAAGGGACAGTGGGAGCAGGGGGATGACAAGACCCGCCAACCGGGGGTTCGTTGGATACCATCTCGGCGTGTCGCGGGGTTTCTGCGGGGAGCTATCCTGGCTTCTGCTTGCAGCGATCCTGGCTTCCACCACGCCGGAGCGGTGGTCCTGTGGGGCGGCATCCTGGGCGCGGGCAGCCGGAATCCAGGCTGCCGCTGGGCGGAACCCAGGGTGCAGGCAATCCAGTTCGGGATGGCATGCGCCTCAGGCACCACTACACCGTTTCATCTTCTGGCCCCCTTACCTCGCCGTTGGCTCCAGCCTCTCCAGCCTCGCCGCAACGTGCCTCGCCAACGCATTATGTGCACAGGCCTACAGAGCGTGCGCCTGGTAGCCAAGGGGCTCCAGTCCACGGTGAGCCGATGTGGACCCCTTGTACGCGTGGTGTGTATCTGGGATGGCGTATCACATGGATCCGACGGGGTCCGTGCTCAAATTGCGATCTGGGTGCGACTCGGTGCGAGAAGATAAGCCTGGCAGGAGTTCACCGACAGGGTGGTGGTGAGCAACTGGGCGGGGACAGGACTGGCATCGACGGAAACCCGAACTCCGCACCTGCGGCATTCCACTGCTTGGTTACACTCGTGACTCATCACTCAAGCGTCCAAGGCCTTGTGTTAACCCTCCTGACCATGTGTCAGGCCAGTTTACCGTCACATGAACAGAATACGCGCTCATCTTGCTGGTGGCGCGCGCGCTATCGGTCGGCTAAGGTCTAGCCTGCGGCGCTGCTGAGTGGCGAGCGTGGAGTCCGTGTGTGTGTCTGCCGGTCGGAGGAACAGGATCAGAGGATGACGCTGAACGACTGTCACACCACACGGGTGGTCGCACCACACCGTGGCCGACAGCCGACTAGGGGCACCTCAACCCCGACGCGGCAGTCAGCGTGTCGTACAGCTACGCACCAGGAGTCCCAACAGCCGCTCCTAGCGCTACGGGATACCGATCCTGCCATCTCGAGCATTACCTTTGCCGGTTGGAAGAATGGGGATGGCGATCCTACCAGGGACGGCGGTAAATCGAATCCGGGTTACATCCACAGACCCGGGTTCGAATCCCCGCCGGAGCAAAGGTGTGTCCCCTTCGAAAAATCCCGCGTCGTGCGAAAGATACCGCGCCGTGCACGCAGTATGTCGTGACACGACCTTACATACTCTACCGTCAGCGGTCTGCACTAACGATAGGTGTCTACGCATTGCTCATGGGCCAGTGCCCAAGAGCAAGATGAGACAGCGCTAACAACGCTGGCTCACCCTAAATACCCACAACGTACGGCAATCTCCAACAATAAACGGTGATCAGCCAACGCACAGACACAACATACCCAAAACTCAATCCTCTTTCCGGGCAGAAGGAAGGATGACCGTAAAATGAACGTGTGCACCAGAATGACCCGACACATGCTGGCGGTCGGCGTCACCACCGCTGCCACAGCGTACATTCTCCCAAGCATTCCCAGCATGCCCAGTGGCGCTGCATGCCCTACCGTTGATTGCGGGCCCTTGGAGTTGCCACAGCCTTCACCACAGTGAACAGCCTCACCCGGTCTGACCGCACCAGCAGGTCCAGGGAATGAGGAAGACCGTTTCTGGTTCTCGTTTTCTGAGGAAGGATGTTGCGTTCCGTCAGGATAGCTACGGGAGGCCAAACTATTATGACGGGGAGCCAGGCGGTTACCTTCCGTGCGCGTCATGTTAGTCATGTGAGGGGAGCTTACTTCGCAGCATGCGCTTAACATCCAAACCACAGGCGCCGCCGGAAGGGCGGGAGGGCGACAAGCCCTGCCATCCACGCGGGCGCTGCAACATCAGCCGCATAGGTGAATTTGGATGTGCTAAGGTGGGATAACCGTAACTGAGGCGTGAGTTAGGGACGCAAACTGTGTCATCAGGCACGCCAGTCACGCAAATACCAATTATGTGTTTGCCGTACGTTGTTGCACGGGAGCCGGTCATGCCCTGCCGATGAGCGGCACACAAGTTTACCAGGGCTTCACAGCCCGTACGCCTGGATACGGCACCCAGTTGCATTTCATCTGTCAACCCATGGCTGTCGGCCTCCTCAGACGTAGCTGACTGCCGGGTCGCCCGCTTTCTCCTTAGCACTAGTAACGTATTGTATCATACCTGTTCCCACGGCTTGACCGGGCGCGAGACCGTTGAGCGTTAGCAACTTTGACAGCCATGAGCTTTCTGGAGCGGCTTTCCGTCGGCACTGACCCGGGTGGTAGCTCGCAAAAGCCCTCACGAATCAAGTCGGTCTTTGGAAAGAAGGCGCTGACTTACCATTGTGTCATTAGCGAGCTGAGAGCAGGTGAGCTCGGCGACGCATGAAGAAGCGTAGCGAAAGGGTTTGCCGAGCCCTCAAAGAGTCCTTCGGAGAGGGTCGTGGCATGGCCCTGGGAGACTTGCTCCTCTAGCTGCCCCAACCTCAAATACCTCTTTGACGGCACATTAGCGTGATCCACCATTGCCACCGGCGCGCGCCTCCCCATCGGGGTGCGCACATACCCAACCGCCACCCTGGACTCCCACCCCCTCTCCGTCAGAGCTCATGGGCACCAAGCAGCACTCGCCGGGCCAAACCTGCGTGCTGCTGTGGGTTCGGGGTGAGACGATCCACGTCACGGAGGACAGCGTCGGCCAGACGGTCCTGAGCTGGTCCGACACGTATTTTTCGCAGGTGGGCGGCGGCCGCAACGGGCCGCTGGCCTTGGGGGAGCCCGGGACCGACAAGGGACGAGTCAGTCTTAAGATTCTTGGGCAGGCCGCCACGGTATTAACCTGGGCATGCGGGACCTGGAGATGCGTAAGAAGCTCCATCCCGCTTGTCTGGCTCAGGTCCACCTCTAATGCAGTACACAGGTGTGGCGCTGCCAGCAGCTTGGACCGCAGGCCTGATCACCCAATACAACAGAGTCCGCTCCCGCTTCATCTGTTCTTCCCCTCGCACCCCGCGCCCCCCGCCTCAGCTCGTGACCCTGACGCCCTCGGGCGCGGGCGGCGGCGGCTTCCGTCCGAAGGAGTGCAAGTTCAAGGTGCAGCAGAAGGGAAAGACCATCGCCAAGACGGCGATGGTGGACCTGGCGAAGTACTGCAACGAGTCGGGCGCCGCACGGGAGGCGTCGGTCAGAGTGCCGCTGCAGTGAGCGAAGGGGGCGCGGGCCGGACGGGCTTGGGTGGGAAGACCGATGGGAGGCGGGACGCCTTATGCAAGGCGGGTGCTGTGCAATGGGGGTTGGCGTTTGTGTTTTATGATGTATGACGCCCCTCTCTGCCGTATGCGTGTGCTGGTTTGGTCGGAGCACCATGTGGGTCAGACCCGGTTCGGGCCCAAGTGCGGGCCCTGTCGCCCCTCCATGCTCCCACTATACGGGCTTGCCACTTAACAGAAATACAATATGTGTGCTCTTCCCCTCACGCCGCGCTCCTCCCCGCCATTGTCCACTGTCTCCACGTGACCAGCCCCGCAACCGCCCTCGCCTTACCGCTCCCCCGTCCCCACCCGGACTCTGCATTATTTCCGCCTAAGTGGTTTGGGACCTCGGGCCTCTCTAGTGAGGAAGCACTTTTCCTATTCTGTCCCCATCCGGTCTGCCCCAACATTTTCCCGCAGGCCGTCTGGCACGCTGTACTTCGTGATCAGCACCATGCCGTCGGCCGAGCAGTCCGCGCCCTCCTGCACCTCGGCCATGTCGGAGTACCGCACCAGCAACGGCAGCGCGCACCCCCACCGTGGTAGCGCTGGCAACGGGCCCAACCTCGGGACCACCTCCACCGGCATCGCCGCTGCCTCCACCGCATCGGCCGGCTCCTCCGCACAGGGCACCCCCAACGGCGCCGGCACCGGCGGTGGGGCCGGCAGTTCGCAGGGCACCCCCGCCGGCGTCACAACTGTGTTCGGACTCGGGTCCAGCCAGCGTGGCGTGGCGGCCGCCCTGGGCGGCTCCGTCAGCGGCACAGGGGACGACCCCGATCGCCCGTCGACGTCGGGTCGGCACCAGAAGCCCCATCGACTGCAGCAATCGGCGTCGATGAGCCGTGCGGCGGCACATCTGGGCGGTAGCGGCGGGCCCGAGGGTGCCGACGGATCGGGCTTCTTCAGGCGGATCGCGCGGATGGGGAGCAACAAGCACGGGGCTGCGGGGGCAGCGGCGGCGGCCGAGGCGGTAGCGGGTGCCGCCGGCAGCGGGGGTGGAGGCGTCGGGGGAGCGATGAGGAACATTGAAAGCGCAGAGCTTGCCAGCGGGTCGCCGTCGGGGGCGCGGCGCGCGTTGGGCAGCAGCGGCTCCGCTGGCGGCCTGGCGGGTGCGTACTCGCCGGGGCGCCGCGGCACTAGCGGCCTAGCGCCCGCTGCCTCTGCGCCCGCCTGCGATGGCGCCGCTGATGGTGCCAGCAGCAGCAGCAGCGACGCCGCCGTGGTAGGGGCAGCAGCGGCCGCCGCCGCTGCGACCATCAGCCCCAAGCGCGCTGCAGGCGCCACTGCCGACGGTGGCGGTAGCGGCGGCGGCTGGGCGTCGTGGTTCCGCGGCGGGCTGGGGCTGGGCCGGTCCTCAAACCACTCTGCCACCGGGACCTCGACGACGGGACCGCACAGCCAGGCGTCGCTCCACGGCCCCGGCTGCGGCGGCGGTGAGCACGACTCCTCCGCCCTGGTGTCGGCCATCACCGACGCCACGGAGGTGGCCGAGCTGCGGGAGCTGGCGCTGGACATGCTGCACGAGCGCGACGCCTGGCGCGGCCGCGCGCTGTCGGCGCAGGACGCGCTCGGCCGCGCGCAGACGGCCCGCGGCTCGGCGGTTCGCGATGCGCAGCGCCTGGAGGTGGGCCACCGGGCGGGGGCGGGGGCGGGGCTTGACGACGCTCAGGAGGGCCGGGCGGAGAGTAAGGGAGGGCGTCGAGCCAGCGAGCAACGCAACAAAGGCAAGCTCCCCCGGCCCGTGCGTGTATTCTGAGCGGTGGGCCATACGGTTTTGGTCTGGCGGTAGGGCAGGACAGAGGCGCTCGGCCGTCAGAGCCAGGCGGCCTCGCACTCGGCGGCTTGGTACGGGGCCCCTTCCCCTGCTCTTCGTTAATGACGGCCGCCTGCTGTGCTGTGCAGGTTCAAGTCCGGGAGTACAAGGAGGAGTTGGGCCGCCGGACTGACGGCTCGCTCCTACAGGAGCTGGTCGAGGCCAAGGTGGGCCGCGGCTCAGTTCTCATGCCTTGCTGCTGTTTTGGTGGCTGCGGCCGGTGCCCCCCGGTACTGTGTTGGGTGGCGTACATGCATCACCGTTGCCCTGCAGTCAAGGCCCATGCCCGCAGGATGTGGCGACGGACCCGCAATCCTCGGTGCGGGTGGCCCGGGCCGCTAGCGTGACGTGGGGACCACGCCCGCTCGGGACTCGTTTGTGGCCTGTGGTTTCTGGTCTGTGCGTTGTGCCCAGCGCCGGCCTCGAGGTCTCCATGCAGGTGCCGCACCTCACACGTGGTTAGGCGCACCGCCGTGACGGCCTCTGTGGGCCTCCACCCTCGCCGGCCCCGCCCGCCCCACCACCCGCAGGTCCGCATCGCGGAGTTGGCCAACGAGAACCTGCGGCTGCGGCGGCAGATCACCCACATGGGGCCGCTTTTCTACGACGACAGCGGAGACGACGGACCCGCGTCGTGCGCCGTGAACGGCTAAAGAATAGCGGCTGGCAGTCTATCGGGGCGGACGTGCGAAGGGCGCAGAATGCCGCCGCAGGCTGCTCGGCGCATGGAGGTGTCGGGCCCGCGTCGGGGGCCGCAGACGGCTGGATGCGGACGGCGCTGCATGTGGGGCCGTGGTGAAGGGCAGACGTCCCAGCCTGTCACGGACGGTCTGCAGGCCGGCATGGATTGGCTGTGCCTGTGAGACGCCTGGGTGTACTGAAGTCGATACGGGCCGTTCATGCCGTGGGCATTGCTGGCGGCCCGCTGTCGCGCGGCAGTGACGTGTGCATGTGGGGTCGGCATGGTAAGCCGCTGCCCTGGCGGATTGCGGCACATGGAAGCACTTAGCGATGCATCACATGCCTAGTGCCTAGTTTTATGCACAGTGGACTCCGGTAGCATCGCCGCCGCAGGACAAGACCCGGCACGCGAGGTTCCACCGTTGCTGTATTTTAGACTGTTTGGACAGCACTGGGGGCTTCACGAGGAAAGTAGCCGTCTTTTTTGGTGCGCTGACGCAGACCCGTCATGCGCTGTGGACTGCGCGCCATTGGTACGATTTGGGACTGTTTGGGTGGGGCAAGGTGCCAGGCCAGTGCCAGCAAATCGTAGCGACCTGCCGGGTTGTTGCCCGGGTACCGTGAAGAGTTGGACGCGGGCTGCACACGGTCAAGACGTGGCCGGGACTGAGATGACGGTGCGATGGTTGCGTGCACCTGGACGACCTCAAGTTGGTGTTGATTGATCTCTAGCAACACACCCTTTAGATTCGTCTGCGTCCATCTAGAGGGCATGTGGCTGCACTAAGCTGCATAACCGAATTGGGACGGCGCGATGCTAACATAGCTTTATTCACGGACCATCCGTACTGCGAGTGGTCACGCCGTGCTATCCACCCACATGTGTGTCGGCTTCTGCGTGCGCTCCTGTCGTCGTCCTTAGCTTTTCCTGGCGATTGGTCTTGACGCGCCTTTCCGCGTGTAGACTGTAGTCGAGTGCTCTTCGTAGTGTGGCAACAGTTGTATCGGCTCCGTCAATGTGAACCCCAAGGTCTGGCCGTCCAAGGCGGGGCTATACCATTGGCGCGTGGTTGTGGAAGGGCGCATTCCGGCTGCGGTATGGTAGCCTTGTCGTTCAAACGATGTTACATGCCCACGCAGCGCTTCCGTCCCTGCCCATGGAAAATAGGCCTCTTCAGTGGAGTTCAGGGTAAACGCGTCGCAGCAAGGTACTCAATTTACAGGTTGCCCAAGGGGCAGCGCCCGCCCCGCGCATTGCTTGCCCACAAGGCGGCATTTATCATACCCATATCCATTAAAGTGCGTCGTGCGCCCTCCACGCCAGCAGAGGAGAGCCGCACGGGAGCGTAGGCCCTGCCCTAAAATCCGCAAACGTCCACCTGTAAACCACCTTTTGCTCGACGTAAATCAGGCAGCCGCCGCCTTTTGCGAGCGTCCGTCGAGTCGAATGTCGGTCACTACAACACCGTTGCACCACAAACAAAACCTTGGAAACAAGCACGCACTACATAATGAACGACGGTCAGCTACAATCGCTGCACACGCTTAGGGGCTGCTCTAGCGATATGGGTCCTCGGTAAGAGCCGGCCGCACGAGCGGCCAGCAGCCTTCGTTTGGAGGGGACAGCACGACGGGAGCGCCGTGCCGCCACTTCACTCGCCGCCGCTGCAAACCGTCGCCACTCAACGGCTCGGTGACGGCGTAGCGCCACCGGCCCCTTCGTGGCCCGACCCCTGTCTCCGCGCGCCGCGGGACTTCGCCCAAGTTGCCCGCGACAAGCGACGCATTCGGGGCGCCAGCCGTCGTGGCCGGGCGCCCGCCGGCGCTCCGGCAAAGGGCCAGCGAGAGCATCCCCGCCATGTGAACTCCGTCAATCGGCTTACCGCACCGACCTCCCCACCCCGAGCCGCAACATGAGGGTATGATGACCATGTGTGGGCCGGCTGAGCAAGCAAGCATTGGCGACCTGGCGCCCCTCCACGTTGCGACCGGGTGTGCGCCAAATCCCGCCAGCCGACGCGCCCGCGCCCGCACCCGCTCCGGCTCCCGCGCCCTTGCCCGCGCCGACTCAGTTTGAGGCCCATGTGAGCACCTCCTTCATGGTGCCGCCGGGGTGCTTGGACAACCCTGCAAAGGCGGCAAAAGGGTGCCACGTCGTGGCGCTTCAAAGGGATCGGACGCCATATAAGCAGCGTCTGGCAGCACCCGGACGAAGGTTGCTCGCATGAACACCAGGCGGACGGATAGCCTTTTGATGTGTACAGAAGAAGCAAGGACACAGTCCAGGACGGCCCCTCCTTAGGCAGCCTTCACTTACCCAAGCCCGCTCAGACGCCTTGATCTTACACCTCACGGTTGGCGACCCGACCGCGTATGTGCCACACATCTCCTGTTCCCCGAAGCCCACCCCCCCTTGGGTGACTCCTGGCTGATCCGTTCGAGGCTTCACCCGCCCTCGCACGACTCCCAGCCGCCCCACCTCCGTGCGCGATGCGCTCCTTCCGCAGCTCCGTTATGCCGACGTTCCGCTGCGTCGTGTCCGCCTGCATGCGCAGAGTCTCGGCCGCAGCAGAGCGGGGCTCCTGCGGGACCGGGCGGCCGGGCGTCGTCGTAAGAGGCGCTTGACGCATTGCAGGCCGTGGATAGAGCACGTGGGTAGAGCTCATGGGTAGAGCATTGCAGAAGCGCAGCTGCCCGTCCGCCACCGCCGTTCTCCCATGTGTTCATCTCCATTCAAATCCGGCAATGCAAGGACACCAGACGGTACGACGCTCAGGTACCGGTACACTCCGTCAGCGCCGCATCGGTGCGATCGTCACGGCCTGCACCGTCAGCAGCCCGCTCCGGCCCCAGCCCTCGCCGTTGCACCTCCATCCAGCGCGCCACGCAGCGCCCGCACCCGTCTCCTCACCCGGCTGTTCCGTCACGCTCGTGCTGGCACCGCCAACGTTGTTAGCCACCACCTGCAGCCGCCTCCCTGCCGGCCCCGAGCGCGGCACCTGGACGACATCTCCCCCTCCCCCATCCTGCCGCGGCGTTCCATCCATACCACGCTGGGACCTGCCCTGCACCAACTCATTCTTCTACGACCACACACACCCCTATGAGCCAGGAGCCCATGACGCACCGCCCCCCGTCAGCATTACCCGCCCGCGCAGCACAGCCGCACACCGTACCTTGGCCACTATCCCAACTCGCTGGTGCTGCCAGGGCTCCGCGGCGGGCCGCCAAGTGCCGTCAGCTGCGTGCGCCTGGGGGGCGGGGGGCATAGTAGAGGGCGGTGTCCGGGGTCAGGCAGCTGGAGGATCAGGCAACGTGCGCCTGGGGATGAGGAAGGCTAAGAGGGTGGGGGCCGCGGGGCCTCGTGAGACGTTGTGCGCGTGCGCGCGCCGTATGAAGCCAGCCTGGGTGGGATGCTAGACCGCTGAACTGCACATATACCTCCACATGGAGACAGTGACGCATGCAGTGTCGGGCGGCCCGGCCATTGCAGCCCACTGAGCCCGATCCCAGGCACCTCGCCTGCCCACCTCGTGGGAAATTGGGTTGAAGCGGTTTTTGTCTAGCCTGTGAGGATGAGGTTTGGAGGGAAGAAGGTTGATGATAAGACGGGAAGGGCTGACACGGCACACCATGACAGGCAGCTTGTCCAGTTTTGGCACAGCTTCAACACAAGTCCGGGGCCTGGACTGGCCGCGCAAGCGACACCCGCGCGTGGGTCCCCTCTCGCCAGCCCCCCTCTTCACACCCTCCTGGTTCTGGTGCAACACCGTCTGGCCAGGGCATTGCGTGCACTCACGCGTCGTGCAAGCGCTCCCTTCGGAGTTGCCCACAGGTAGCATTGCGTTGTTCCTAAATTCCGAAGCAAGAAGGAAATTAGTAGCGAGCTTTTGTAAGTTGGCCCACCCGGGCCGGGCGTCTCCTCCTCGCACCTTGAGAGCATCGATGTTCTTCCGTTCCACGTCCTGCTGAATTGATGATTGATGCCGCTTGATATTCCAGCCAGGCTTGAATCGACTCTTATCGTTTAAAGGCGCGTAATAATACAGAGCACAACCCGGGCTGCCCGCGTCCGCCTTGAGGAAGTCCCACTGGGGCTCCCTACCACGACCACTGGTGCTTGGCTGTTGCTCAGACGTCATCCTCGCAATAGAATGCTCAACAAAACGGGGCTTGACAACCAGCTCGGGCTCGTTGTTTTCAAGTATTGCTTATTGGATTTGTTTCTTCTAGTATCGTGGAGTTCACGGGTAGCTTAGGGCAGCCTACTGGCAATGGCCGTTGTAGTACAAACGAACATGTGCTTCCCGCCTCGCTTGCTGGTGCCAGGCGGGCTACATCGGCGCATTCAATGCAGGGGTGCTGGGGGCTGTCATTGGAACTTCGACGAGGATACGGCGGGCCCGAGCCTTCGGGCCGGAGGATGTTGCGAGCGAGCTGGGGTCGGCTACTTGGAAGACACGCGGGGGCTGCTGCTGATCTAGGCGTAAGCCCTAAATATATACTATCCCAGGCCGCTGGCCATCATACACACCTATCGACGGCGGGAGCACAACCGCACCCACACCCTACAGCAAAGCCCGCCTCACAGCTGCAACCTTGCGCTATAAAAGCATCAGTTGGCTGTGGGTACATGCAGCCGCCTCGCGGCATATGCAGCAGCAGCGCTGCAGCGCTCGGTGGCCATGCCTCCCAGCACGATGATGGCTCCATGACCGACGAGGAGTGGAGCAAGGTGCTAACGGATGTCGGGCAGATGGCAGCCACGAAGCGTGGTGCCACCACGGCCGGCGGCCGGCAGGACGCCTTCGAGTTCATGCCCATTCACATGGAGGTGCGGTCGTGCGGTCGTACATCCATTATGCAAGCTGGCGCGTTGGGTTCGCTCATGGCCCCTTGCGTCTGCTGACTGCGTCTCCTGACTGTGTGTGAACAGCGTGGGTGCAAGCCGACCTTGAGGCGCCTTCCATGACGTGGCTTCTGCCCTTGATCGGCCCCTTGGCCCCTTTCGGCCCCGCCTCCCCTTCTCCATACGCACCTGCAGCGCGCGGGCCTGACTCGGGAGCGCGTGGAGTCGCTCAACGTCATTCATGTTGCGGGGACCAAGGGCAAGGTGGGGCGGGGCCTTGGCCGGAGGCTGCGGTGCTATCTTTAGACTTCAGGCTGCGCCATGGGACAGCCGCCGAGGCGCCGCCGCCGCCGTGGCGCATCGGTGGTCGCGGCTTCCCGCCAGGCTCGCTACCCTCCTTGAGGAGAGAGCTAGAAAGCCCGATCACTCCTCCGGCATGGGGCGCAGTGGAATTCCTCTGGGGCAGGAGTCCTGGAGCGCCTAGCTAGGGAGCCCCCGGTCGAAACCCGCGCACGGCATCTCTGGAACTGACGAGGACAACACTGTCCCAAACCGGAACGGAACCAACTGCCAAGTCCAACAGCCGCGCGGCTGCGGGCCTCCAGCGAGCCGGCCCACCTGTTGCGTCCAGCTCCCCAGATGTGCGGCAGCTGCAGTACATGCAGTACACCTGGACCTCGCTCGTCCACCGGCAGCCGCCGCATACGCCTGTCGGCCGACGGTCCTCTCCTCTCGCCCCCAGAGGAGCCGCCCCGAGCCCCTGTCAGCCCTTCTCGGCCCTCCTCGGCCGGCCCCAACGGCCCCAACGCACCCTTCCCGGCAGGGCTCCACGTGCGCCATGGTGGAGTCCATCCTCCGCGCCTGCGGCTACCGCACCGGCCTCTTCACGTCGCCCCACCTGGTGGACGTGCGGGAGCGGATACGGCTGGACGGGTGCGGGGGTAGCGGGGGGCCTGCGGGGGTAGCGGGGGGGGCTGCAGGCGGGCGGCTGTGGGCGCAGGTTTAGTGAGGGGCACGGGTATCGGGACGTATCGCGGGTGCGGGGGCTGCGAGGGCTGGGTGCGGGCTGCGGACTGCCTGGGCGGCCTCGGCCGTGCCCTGCTGCTGTGCCTGGGTTGCGCCCTGGTTGGCGCCCGAGCGCGTGTTCGGCGCGACGTGGGCTCCCCGACGCCCTCCTCACACAGTGTTCCCCTGCGCCCTCATAGCCGCGCCGCCTGCTCGCCCGCTCCCCCGACCGCCGCCTCCCCTTTCCGCCGCCCTTGCAAACAAGGCGGATGATCCCCCGCGCCGAGTTCGCCGCATCCTTCCGGCGCGTCCGCGAGCGGCTGGCCTCCGCGGTGGCGGCGGAGGGCGAGGGCGGCGTCGGCATGCCGGCCTTCTTCCCCTTCATGACCCTCATGGGTGAGGCCTGACCTGGCCTGGCTTGGGCTGCCAAGGCCCCCTGGGGCAGCGTGCCATTCAAACTGCCGTACTGGACATTGGCTGGAGCGAACCCGGTGGGGTGGCATACTGTCCATGGATCCTGTGCGATGTAACAATAATGTTGCGTTGGCTTTCCCCAGTCCCAATGTGCCAGGTTCGCAAGATGACGACGTCACGCAGCACGCGTGCGCGCCCCTTGCAATGATAAGCGCAGCCCGCCGTCGATCCGTCACCAAGAACATGCGCAATCCCTTCTCCGCTCGCGCCCGCGCCGCTCTGCCCCTCCTGTTGCGCATCCTAATCCCCGCAACCTCCACACCCACCGCCTCCGCTCCCCTATGATTCCCAACATCTCACCTCCGCCTGCAGCTTTGGACGCATTCTTGGCTCGGCCGACATGCCTCGTGCCCCACGTGGTGGTGCTGGAGGTGGGCATCGGCGGCCGCCTGGACGCCACCAACGGGGTGGTGACCCGTGGGTCACTCGCGGCGGCGGCGGTCACCTCCCTGGGCTTCGACCACATGGAGATACTGGGCGACACGCTGCCGGTGGGCCCGGCGGGCAGGACAGGGCAGGGCTGGGGCGGGCTGGGGTTGCAAGGCTGGTGAGCTGATGAAGCCTGGGCGGGCTGCGGGGTGGGTCCGGGTAAACCGGGATGGGTCCGGATGCACCTGAACGCGGGGAGTCGGGGAGAGTAGTCGCCGTGTAGTTGAGCAAGGGTAGGGTTGGGCCCCGGCGGACGGGCCAGTCAGGGGCGAGCGGGGCCCTGTCAGAGCTGGCGCGAGCTCCGCGTGTGCACGCGTGTACCGAAGGCTGTCGGAGGCGTCTTAGTCGGTACACTCTGTTGGCCCGGAACCGCTGGGAGCGCTGCCGTTCCCATTGACCGGCCTGCAGGTGGCTCTGATGCCGTAGCGCCCCGCTGCATGCGACAGCGGCGCGACAAGCGGGGCGTGCCGCCTGCCCCTCGTGCCGCCGGCCCCTCGTGACGCCGGCCCCTCGTGACGCAAGCCGCCAGGGCTCACGCGCATGTATCTAATATGTGTGGGCGCACGCTGAATGGGGTCGTGTTGGTCCCTTGACCCCCTCTGCCCCGTGCGAGGTATACCACCCATGCCGCCCGCTGCCCCGCTGTTCGCGCCCCGCAGGCGATCGCCCGCGAGAAGGCGGGCATCATGAAGGCGGGCCGACCCGTGTTCGCAGCGCCACAGCCGCAGGACGCCATGCAGGCGCTAGAGGTGGGTGGTCGTGAAGAACGGAAACGGGTCGGGACACGTGACGCCGATTGGGCAATCGTACGGGTGGGCGGGTGGGTGCGCATGTCCGTACGGAGTGCCGTAGGCTGGGTATGTACGTTGTGTACGGTCTGTAGGGTATGTGCGGTGGTCTGGGGAGGGGGGCGGGGCGGGTTGGGACGCTTGTGGGACGGGGGGGCGACGCGTCAGGACATGCGCCGAGGGCAAGCGTCGGTGTGTGTTGGGGGGTGGGGTGGGGGGCGGAATGGAGGGGCCAAGATCCGCAGCTGCGCCGTGCGGCATGTGTGGTGCAGTGGTGGCGCGGTGTCGGTGTCGGTATCGGGATCGGTTTGTGTCGAGTCGCAGCACCATGCAGCGCACCAACGCCTCACCGCTCAGCGCCCACCCACTGCCTGCCGTCCCAGCCGTGTCGCGCGTTGTGACCCGTTTTCCGCCTCCCAGCCCGGCATCCCCACTCCCAGCTTGCCCACGGACTGAATAACCCCGCACTCCCGCAGGAGGTCGCGGGCCGCGTCGGCGCGCAACTCACTGTGCCGCCGCCCCTGGAGCGCTACGGCTTGGCGGACCTGGGCAGCTCGCCACACTCGCGCGCACACACGCAGCCCTCGTCGTCCTCGGCGCCGCAGCCAGGGGCGGCGGGCGGGCAGGCGCCGCGCCCCGACGGCCTGCCGCCCCTGGTGGGGCTGGGCGGCGAGCACATGCGCGTCAACGCATCGCTCGCCGTCGCGCTGGCGTCTGAATGGGAGGCGCAGTACGCGGCGGCCATGGCTGCGCGGGGCGACAGCGGTGGCGGCGGCGGCGGTGACCTAGCTGCAGCGGACGTGGCGGCGGCGGCGGGCCGGCCGGTGGCGCTGCCACCGGGCGGGCCGCCGGCTGCGGCGGCGGCCGCGCGCGC
>LSYV01000046.1:161848-178264 GCA_001584585.1 Gonium pectorale
AGGCAGCGCTGCAGCTTCAGCAGCTCCTGCAGCAAGGGGACCTCAGCGAGCAGGACACGGCGCTGCTGAGGCAGGGCCTGCTGCAGGCGCTGCTGCTGCAGCAGCAACAGCTGCAGTCGCAGCGGCGGTAGCGCGCGAGCGAGAGGCAGTAGCTGCCGAGGCGTTTGACGTCGTGCAGCCCCGGTTGGCGGATCTGTCGCGAGTCAGACGGGCGCGAGCGCTGCGGGAAAAGGCATATACGTGCCCTGTTGGCTCATTATCAAGGAGCGTGTAAAAAACGACATGGAACAAGCGCTACGCGTGTATGCGGGGTTGTAGTCGGGCGATAGGGTACAGCTGTGGGGAGGGAGTCATGGGGTGCTGCCCGCAGGTGCTTTTGCGGACCTGGTCCGCAGTTCTGGCGCTTGACCGGTGTAGGGCTCGTTGCGACTGGAGTGGCGGGAACGCAAGCTAATGTACACACCGTCCGGCGGGCCATGGACGCGTTGGCTTGTCACGAGCAGTGAGCATCACATGTGCAAGGACGATACGCACCCCATGTGCGCTGGAGTATGCGGGATCAGGGGAGGAGGGGCCTCCTGCTCCTGACGTCACGCATGCAGGTCGTGCAGCCCCGTTCCCCCGACAGCGCGCATCACGGTGCCGGAACGAATGTGACGGCATGGTCCTGACATGCGCTAGGGAATGCTGCGACTGGTTGCCGCATTCATCAAATGATAGTTACCCAGCTCCCTGACAGTGGACAGCACATGACGCTTCCCGCGTCGCGTACGCGCCCTCTGCCACGGCAGGCCCTACGATGTTGGTACCGGCCGCTCTCCGGCGGCCTCTCGCCTGTTGTGGGGCGCGCACACCACCGTGACTTGAGTGGGCGCTGCGAAGGAGGGGCATGCGCATGGAGCCGGCCCGGTGAGCCCTGCGTGGCTGCGAGATGTTCCGTGCGAGAAGCGGGCGCGGTTGATGACCGCTTGGGAGCGGAAACGCGTTCGATGGTATAACTTTCTGTTTACATAGCAAAACGCGAACGGCGTTAAAAGAAGCACTGCACAGGTGGTGGTGGTTGTTGAAATGGAGCGACGGATACGACGAGCGTAAGCGCGAACGTGATGGTGTTGTTGTAGGACCCAGCTCTTGAGGGAGTCGATGGGGTGATGTCCCTGCATGTTAGTTCGGCGGCGACCACCACCGTAGCCCCGGCGACCACCACCGTGTTGGTGGTGTGTGTGTTTGCATGCACGGCTGTCTACGTGACGGCGAGTGGCGCTCCCTGGATGGCAGTTCGCAGACCTCGGCGGTGGAGGCAAGTTGGGCAAAGCGGAGTACAAAGCCGTCATTTTGCAAGGCCCTTGCCTGAAGTGGGCTCCGTGCCCTTTTCCCGTCGAAGGGCGCCGGGGGATTGAGGGTTGGTGATTGAGGGCCGCGCCGTGAGTCGGCTTCCTCTCGAGTACAAAGAGTACTGTGAACTGGATGCATGCCGCGAAGGGCTGACCGCAATGTGGTGGTGGTGTCCAGTGATCGTGGCCCTTTTGCCTTGAGATTGCCGGTAGGGGGTGCCGTGATTTTCGATGCTGTTTGTTCTGGATGTGTCGACGCCAAAATCTAGGTGCGATTGTTGCAGGCCGGGCTATTCATCGGATCGAGACCGCTCATTTGCTCCACCCTCGCCTGTCGCCCTCTTACGCCGGGTGCGTCCTGGCCGTTTGTTCACCCCCATATCCGGGTTCGAGGGGGCGTTGGAGGCACCGGCACTGTGTGCGAACGGAAACGAATGAAGCCGATGCGGATATGGGTCTGTAACAGGCACTCCATGCGAGCTGTGCGGCACTCCATGGGATCTCAGCACACCCGTTTTGGGCACCATACAGTCCACCAACCAGCTGCCGTGGTATAGCGCGCCGGCCCAGATTCGGAACACCGGTGTTCCGTTGCAGATCCCCATGTCAGTGCAATTCCAGTCTTTTATGTTCGTAGTAAGCCCCGTACGCTGTTCACCGCTTCGATAGAGGTACACAGAGTGCTTACTGCATGTGTCGCCGAACCCAAAGGCAACGCGCTCCGGCACCTCTCTTGGCTTCGCTTCGGAGCCTTTGCAGATACTACATTCCCCACCAGCTGGCTGCATATTTCCAACCCAGCAATGACGGCGTCCCTACGTGGCCTTACGTGCACGTCATCACCAAGCATCGTGCTAAGTTGTCTAGTTGTCCAGTGCACACTGAAAGTCCAGGACACACGCCACCCGCGCCGCACACAGAAGCCGGGTTTGGTGTCCTCCGGCTGGAGCGCGGCATGGACACGGTAAATCAGACTTCTCTGGCTTCTTCATAGGTACAACGTAAATTTGATTGCCAGCACGATGAGGACCTAAGCAGGACAGCTACTCCTGCATCGGCAAGCATAGGTGAAGTTATAGTTGTACATCGGGAGTGTGGCTTCCTTGCGCGACGGACCTCGGTCCCAGACACCGCACGGAGCACGTATAACTAGGAAACACCGAAATCAATGGCTGGACGCTGGGCTTGCCCGCCTTCTGGCCGGGTACGGCAAGGTACAGTCTTCCGTCAATCCCTTCCGTATTCGTGGGCCTATGATTAAATGAAGCGAGATTGCATAGAAGCCAATGTGGCTGAGCGGGTTTTAACGTCCAGATTCCTTGAAATCCCTGACCGTACATGCCGAGTTCACCCTCCATCCACCATGCATAAAAGCTGATGTAACATTCATGAGGAGATATTAAGCAACCCACATTCTGTCGTCGCCACTGTAACCCTGCAAGACGTCACACTCGGGTCTTCGCTCGGGTTTCCGCAAGCGGGCTGCACCATATGCGTACTCTGTCAGCGCTCTAATATTCCGAACGAACTAGAGGTCAACTGGACGTTGCCCGTACATTCTGTGTCCGTCCTGCCGCGCTTGCCACTTGAGCCGCAGACCTTCTCAACACAAACAATCACACAAATCCAACTTATTTCCAGCTGCAGCTTCTTGCCTCTCGTAGACCCCGAACACGTAACCATACAACTTTGGCCACCGTTTCGTTGCTCCTGAGGCTTCCAAAGGCCCGCTCCAACGCCCTTACGCACAGGTTCCAATTGTTCAAATGGAGGTTGCCATACTTGAGCCCGCCCTTGGCCAGAAGCGGCCGCGGGACTCTAGGGATGGAAACACGCGGCGCCTGTCTGGCAGCGTTTCTCAGGATTCAACATGCATTAGCGATGCTGAGCTTGTGGAGCGGATTCACAGCGGCCTCCCGTGCCGCCCCGAGCTGTCTGCCGAGTTCTACGGGACAGACGGCCTTGACCACGCCAGCGTACCTGCGGCGCTTCAAAACAACGACCTTCGCGAGAATTTTACAGCTGGGCCAGCATTCACCGGCGGTTTCTCTCGCCCAGATGCTGTGGCTCGCTGCCTGGCTCCCGACGAGGCGCCGCGCAAGAAGCAGCATCGTGTAGCCGCATCGGAATCCTACATGCAAGTGAAACGCAACGTGCTGGCAGCGACATTGTCGCTCGAGGAACTTGAGGAGCAGCTGCGCCTTGTTCTCCTTGACGAACAGAGCCTGCTCGTAGAGCTGCGCCACACGCGTAAGGACTACGACACGCGGGTTGCAGCAATCCTCGGACCGCACGGCCCAAGGTCTGGCGCGGCCAACATGGTACTGCCGCGCGGTCAGCCAACTGCCGTCAAGCAGGAGCCCCGCTTTGAGCAGCGGCGGTCGCAGGAGTTCCCCCCGGCGCGGGCAGCGGCTCTCAAGCAGCCCGGGCAGGCCCGCTTTGTCCCCGCCGCTACGGGCCGCCCGTTGGGGCCGCCAATGCTCCCCCCGGCGACCGCTCAGTGGGCGGCTCCAGTTGGCACCGCGTCCGCCGGCAACTTGGTTCGGCGCGTGCAGGTGGGCGGCCCCGGGGTGGCTCTTGGGCGTTGTTGGGGTAATAGCGGTAATTGGACCTATCGGGACCTCCCCTTGCCTTGTCGCTCGGTTACCTGAACTCAATATATCCTTTACAACGCGATGCTGATTAGTCGATCACGATATTGCATCATTTCCGTGGCTGGTGCCGTCTCCGTGGCGAATGCTGCTTGAAAACCCTTGCAGTCCGTTCTCACCAGAACCGGCACCCCGAGTGCGGACCATGACTGACGCCATACTCCGCCTCTCCCTTCCTCTGTCCCTCGACAGTTCCCGCTCGACGTGTCCTGCGTCACCAACGCGCCGGCTGCTGCCGCCAGCGGTGCCATGGCGCCGCCGCCGTCCCGCCCGCGCAAGGCCGCGCCCGCCAACCCTCGCGCCCCGGCCTCCGCTGCTGCTGCTAATGCTCATTCTAATGCTAATGCTGCCGGCCTCGGCGGCGTCCGCGTGAACTTTGTGACGGCGGCTCAGCGCCTCGAGCTGCTGAAGGGCTTGCTGCTGCACCAGCAGGGCCGGGAGGGCTCCCTCGTGTAAGATTAATTCAGCGGGAGCGCGAACCTCGCCGTTAGGAGATTCACCTGCGCCGCATGGAGCGACTATGCAGCCCCCGGCGCCGCTTTAGGCTTCGAGCGTTACTTGACTGCATGCCGCGCCGCTGCGTCACCTGGGGGGACTTCGCTGGCGCGGGGCTTTCTTTAGTCATGGTGACAATCGAGAAGACAATAAAGGACCGTGCGGGGTGCCACCCTGCCAAGATGTACCCCGCTGCATCTGCGCGTCTCCGCTCGTACCCCACGCCCCTTTGCCGATACCGATTCGGGGGGTCGTTGAGGGCATGTCTTGCGGCTACAGGCGCGGCGAGAGCTGTACTGCGTGTGGAGTAAATGCACTGCAACGACTCGTGTATCTCTTTATGGTTGCGTTCTTACTCGTGAGCTCGCTGCTGCGTCCATGGTTTCTGCAAGGGCCGGACCGAGCGCCAAGAAGCATGTGGGGTTTCTGCCGGTCTGGCCCGTCTGGATGTGTGAAGTGTAGTAGCGACCGCTGCATATGTCACCGCTTGGAAGGGCGTCAAGGATGCGTCGGTGCGGTAACGAAGCGCTAATTCTTCATGGGTAGCACAGCTATCAACGGCTGGCCGTTGTTGGCGTGTTGACTCTTAGTGCATGATGCTCCAGGGCAGGATATTCATTCACATTGTGAGCCCGCCGACGACGCAACTTAGTGGTGTGGGACCTCTTATTCTTGGTGTTGTGTCTGGGCAGCCTCGGCGGCCCTTTCCTAGTGCCCATGCTGTTGGCTTTGCGTCTACGCGGCATGGGCGCCAGGTGCTATGCTGTTCGGCTGCGGCGGCTGCGGCCGTGAGTTGGCGTTTGCATTTGTGCGGCGCGCGCGCTGTGACTGGGCACTGTCCGAGTATTTTGCAACGCGGGATAGATGCCTCCCCGGTCCGGGAGCAATGTTTTCTTCTGCCGCAGGCTTCATGTCACTGATGCGCGCTTTGGTTCAGCTGCTGTGTTGGGGACAGTGCTGCAGTGGCGCGGCCGATGCCGCTTGCGTCGGGCCCGAGGGGCTGGGGTGGTGTGCACCCGGTGGGACTGTGCAGTGCTGTCCACCGCTGTTACTGTCCACCGGTGTTGCTGTCCCCGACGCAGTGTATTTCATTGGTTGTGGAGGAAAGGGGCATGGGGCGCCGCCTTGTGCGCCTGCGCGGGACAACGGAGCTAGTGAGGACCTGACGCGCAAATAAAATACCTAAAAGCGTGGCAGAGATACGGCCCCGAAAGGGGACGCATGTGTGTAATGACACATCAGTGCACGGCCACTGCCCCCTGTGTTACGTATCCGTGACAGAGTGTAGGACTGTGTAGGAAACAGGTCTAAGCTGTCGAAGATTCGCTGCCCCCTGTGTCTCTGAGGACTGCGGGCTAAGAGCAGGGGAGAGATTAGTATGCTAAGAAACGCCCTCGTAAAGCTTTCGCTGTTCGATTCACCCGCACGCCATGTCACGACCTGGGGCCGTTGCTCAGGTTACACGGCGCTGCCACGGTCACGCGTCTACGCTCTATGGGTTGCGCCCCCCTCAGGAAGCAGCAAATGTACAGCCCCGTGCTCACACAAGGATTCGTGCAGCGGTCCCGCACAGGCCCGCAAGTTGTTGGGCTTGTATGGGCCGCCGTTAAAATTGGTCTGTCAGGGTCCCGGTTTTCGGGGGCAACCAGCAGGTAGGCTTTTTGAATAGGTTACCTGCTTCTCGGCTGTTGCACGCATTCCAGTTAACTCTAGTGACAAGGGGCTGTTACAAGACCAGTCCGAAGAAGTCGGACAGCTTTTCCGGTGCCGCACGTGCAGCATTCGCTATAGCGCTCACTTCTCTGAGTTGTGTTAATCATAGTACGTACCAAACGAAAGCAGCAGTATGAGCGACAAGCTATTCAGCTGCCGCCGCAACCCCCGTGCTCCTTGAGTGCATAGCCGAGATAACAATAGCAACATAATGGCGGGGCGCAAGCGACTGTTAGAGAACGACCCGGCATCGGGTCTCGAACTTTACAATGCCAGCTTCTGCCTCCAACCTGGCCCGTACTGGCGCACAAAGAGGCCTGCCCTTGGACGCCGGTCAAACGGCAGCGATGCACTGCCGGGTGTTGGGAGGTTGATGGATGACGAGACCCCAGCGTCTCCGACCGACCACGAGGCACTGCAGCCAGGCACAGCTCAGCTAATATCCAGGCCTCCATCAGCAGCCGGTCCCTGCTTTCAGCACGTGGCGGCCTTGTTGGTTGGTGCCCTGGGCACCTCAGACCTCCGGCGCGCACTCGCCACTCTCCAAGAGGAGGAACGCACGCTGCTGAGCAGCCTGAGGCAGATGCGGCTCGAGTATGACAAGCGCGTCATGGAGCTAATCCTCCAGCCCAACGCCGGCGGGGTTGGGGGCCAGGCGGCTCCAGACGGCCCGACCCACGCCGCCATCGCAGTCCCACTAGACCTTGCGGAGCCCGTGGCGCCCGCCTTGGACCTGGCAGCGCCGACCGACCCGCGCCCTGCGCCCGTGCCCCGCGCCGTACCCTTGGCGCATGCTCCCCCGAGGCCTCCTCGGGGCCCTTGGGCCCCTGAGCCACTCCCTCACCCGCAGCCCAGTGCCACCGGGGGTCCTCCCGCCGTGGTCCGCATTGGCGCGGGCCCGAGCGCTGTGCCAGCGCCAGACGCCAGACTGTCCCCGCCCAGGAGCGTAGGCACGCCTACCGGCCAGGTACGTATTGTTGTCAGAGTGCTTTGTTGCCCCATGGGGACATGGCTGTATACGCAATCCTGTGAAGCGGGGCCAGCCGACCGCAAATGGGACCATTCACCAACTCGCGTTTTGTGTCGCAACGGCGCCACAGCCTCGGAGGGGAACTTTTCGCCCCGCCTTAACGGACCGTTCGAATCTCCACCGACCTTGCAGCGAAACCCTTGTACGGCACGCCGAAAACCCGCATCCTCCTTTTCGCATCCCCCGACAGGACAACGGCATGGACCGGCCTCTGCATGACGGCAGCGAGCCTGAGGACCGAGCCTGATGTACGGCTGCCGTACATCGCGGTACTGACCCTGTCGTGCCTTTGGGGCGTTAGCCCTTCTTCATAGGCGGGCTGACACGAGACGGGTGCGATGCGCTGCAACGCTGCTCGGGTGCGATGCGGACCGGCGTGCACCCGACCCTACCGCCCCAAACCCAGGCCCAGCTCGGGCGGTTCCGTGGGCCTGCGTCGCTGCCGCGTACCATACAGCCGTTGGTAACGATGGCCCCTTAGGTGACGTTGCGCTTGACCCTATGACGCCGCAGTTGATGCAGTCGCTCCCCCGTGGGGTTTCAGCGGGGCCGGCCGGCCTGCCGGCCTGTCGTGCCATTAGGGTGTGCTGGGCGCCGGCGGTGTTGCCTCTAGGGCTGCTGCTGTGTCGCTGGGCGGCCCGGTGTCTACCGGTGCTCTCTGACACGAGTGAGATGTTGTGCTCGCCCGCTAGGCATGGGGGCCGGTATGGCGTGCTTGCTGGATTGGTGGGGTGTGGCGGATTACAGGGGGCGGATGGAGACATGCGGACCCAGTGGAGACATGATCGTGTACCCGGGCGTCTGCCCTGCTGGCCCAGGCGTCGAGGCTCTAGTCATTTTGCTCATAAAGCTTGTACTACTCTTTGGTGCCGTCGGTGTGTGTGCCCGATGCAACAGTCAAGAGGCGAGAAAGGGACGGGCGGCGGCGACACAGTCCGCCTGCGCATCAGATGCGTGCCTGCAGGGCTGCCGTACCGTGGGGTGTTCAGTTGAATGGTGTGTTCATGCTGCGTGGTGCATTCTTGCCACCTGGTTTGGTCCGAATGAGAGTGACAGGTCACGCGCTGATTGCGTGAATACCGCAGCCGCGGGTCGGGGGAGTTGCCCTGGCGATTGCGGCGGTGCAGGCCTCAGGAATGCTTGGTCGCTGCAGGCGCGTAGCTTTTTGGCGATAGGACTGCATGACCACCACATAACGCGCCTGGACGCTATTCTCTTTGGCATTTGCTGTGCGGCTGGTAGCTGCCACGGAGTGCGCCGCGAGTCACCGTGGTCTACCTTCAACGTACGTACAGCGACACTGTGAGCGGCTTCTGTGGCCCAGTCTGCAGAGTGATAGAGCTATACGCCTTCTGTTGACGGCTTGCCGCTGTGCGGTGGGCAGTAAGGGATCGATTGGGTCGAGTTGGCGGTTTGGCGGTCGAAAGGGTCTGTCGCAACAAGGCAAGGGGCATCAAGGGCACCGACGGCCACCTTCAATCCCCCTTGGGCCGCGCGGGGAGGGGCCGATCAATCCCGCTTGAAATGGTAGGGTCTTAACCGCTAAACGAGCTCAATCTTACGCTACGCTGCGGTATGGGTTATCAATGTGCCTAAGCTGCCATTGATACTGGTAGTAAGTGGTGGTTTCACATGACCATGCGCTGCTGGATTCGAGATAGAAGGCGGGAATAAAGTTGGAGACGAGGGGTGAGAAGAATGGCGGCCTTGCGGGCTTACTGGTAGGTGCCTTGCGGGGCAGCGACTGTTGGCAGTTGGCATGGAGAGACGCGGGGGAGTCATCCACCGTGTCCCACCCCATGCATCTTCACAGGGTGGACAGGTCTGAGGCAGCTGGCAGGCCGTGAGGCGCTCACAGCATCGCGAAGCGCTTGTAACCGAATCCTGCGTTGACACACTGCGCTTTCCTGTTGTTGCTCCGCACGGGTGCAGGCTGCCCCGTTCGGGGCACTGCCCTAAAAGGCACTTCATATATACTAGACTTTTGAGCAGCGGCATCCGCACGCGTCTATGCATGCTAAGACCTCCGCTGTGCGTGACCTTATCGGCTGTCGGGCGGCTCAAGTGGCAGGGGGTTGGGCATTGTCATCGCTGGAGATCTGGCCGGGCAACAGCGGTTGCCCTGGCTGGCAGCACGTGCTGATCCCAGACCAGGTAGGCCGTGACCTGGTCGGGGGCTGTATCGAAGCACTCCACGGGGATCATCTTCGGCTTTGGCCTCCGTGGGTTGTGCTTCGAAGCTGGCGGAATGGCCTGGCTCAGTTGCTGCCCGCGGCCCTGGCCCAGGCACGCAGCAGGTGGCGGCAGGTACGGTACCCGTGAAGCGGCATATCATCCCGCGATTGACACGGGATCGGCAATCTCTTTCGGGCCCGTCCCGCATTGCACGCAACAGCCAATTATGGCGCAGACGGCCTCTGACCACAACCCGGCATTCACGTCCGACTTGCATCCGGAACTTTTAAAGTTTCCACGTACACCTCATCTATGCGATCTGGGCTCAGCCACAAGAGACGATCTGGTGCTGGCGCAGGAAGATGCACTCGCCATGCTTGCCGAAGGGGTCGTTTTGGGTGAGTTTAATAACGCAACAAGAACACTTCGGAAAAATCTGATTAGCAAACATTGGGCTTCATGTGCAGAGGAGAAAATCGACGGCGCAAACTTAGGAATTTCGTTTGACCGCCACGGCTCGGCCCGCCTTCAGAAGAGGGGGCACTGGATAACGCCACAGAGCGAGGTTCAGTTTGCGAAACTGGATTCTTGGCTTGCTGGCCACGCCAGTGCACTGTTTCGTGTTCTCGGTGGGTGCGAACGCAAAGCCATGCTCAGCATTCCGTGTGCTAAAGACTTCCTCCTCGCTACTCAGGCACCAAGTACATACTATACGGCGAATGGGTTGCGGCACGGCACACGGTGCCGTACGACGCACTGCCCGACTGGTTTCTGGCGTTTGATGTGTATGACAGGGAGGCCTCGAGGTTTCTCTCCAGGCAAGTTGGAGGGGTCGCTCAGAATGGGCGAGAGTAGGCAAAGAGGGAGGGAGGCAGGGAGATGGGTAAGGGGCAGCCACATACACTGGGCACGCAACCCAAGCAAATACCTACACTGCCAGCGCATGTGTCCATGCATTTTACAACACGTACCTCGGAGTCCTCGATGCTGGCCTTGGAGTAAGCATTGCAGCCCCTTGACTGCCTGCGGCCTCCTGTACCGCCAAGTGTCTGCAAAGACTCAACGCTTGGGCCCAGCACCCCACTATCCACACATGACCGGAAGCCGTCACGCGTCCACACTCATCAATACCGTGCTCTCACCACTCCCGCCCTCAATGTCATGCCGCCTCCCCCCCCCCACGCGTTTCTCCTCCCAGCCTCCGTCGGGACGAGCTGTTGCGGGCCGCGGGCCTGCACACAGTGCCCGCAGTCATCCCAGCCCCGGGGCGCGCCTTCACGGGAAGAGGCGCTCTGCAGGAGCTGCGTCAGCTGGTGTCGGGCCTACGCAGCGCACTGTGCGTGCCGGGCTCGGGCCAGTGGGCCGAGGGCGTCTACGTGCGGCGGGAGGAAGGCGGCTGGCTGCTGGGTCGCGCCAAGCTGGTCAACCCCGCGTTCCGTCAGGTAGGCCGGGCCGGGCACTGAGGGAGGGGGAGAGGGACAGCGTGAGGGACGGGTATGCGAGGTCAAAGGTCGGTGAAGAGCGATGCAGGAATCCCAAGGGAATAAGGCCATATGCACGGGGGGAATGTGTGTGCGCCTGACCATGCGCGGCTCTGCCCGGTCCCGCCGCCGGTGCCCCCACAGGCCTTGCAAGGACCCAGCGTGGCCGCCGGGCCCGCCGGCGCAGCCGCTAGCGGCAGCAGCGCTGGAGGCACTCATTGGACCAAGCGGGCCACTGAATGGAATAGAGTGAGGCCGGATCTGTGGCTGGCGGAGCCCGCGAGTGACCCATGGGACGGTGAGGGCGGCGCCGACGCTGGCGCCGGGAGGGGCGATGCCGAGCGCGGGACAGATGCGGCGACATGTGGCACGAGTACGTTGGATGTGGGTTCTGGACCAGCGCGAGCGGAGGGTGGCGTCGCGGCCACGGCGGCGGCAGCAGCGGCCGCGGCGGCGGCGGCACCAGCGCGGGCGTCTGGTGGCGCAGCGCAGCTGGCTGCTGGCTCTGCCCCTGCGGTTCGAGCTCCGCGGGTCGCCGCCGGGCGGCTCGGCGCCGCCGCAGCCGATGCTGCAGTGCCCACTGCGCCGGCAGCTGCGGCGTCAGTGAAGCTGTGCGGGGGCGGCGCGTACCTGGCGCTGGTGGGGCCGGCGGTCGACGCCGCAGCGTCTCTGGCGCTCGCGCCGCGCAGCGGGGAGGCGGACGCCGTGCCGGCGGGACACGTTGCGCACAGGTGGGCGACCGGCCGGTGCTGATTGATGGGCCATCAGTCCATTAAGTCAGCGCAAGCATTAGCATTTTGCATCAGAACTACGGTGCGTGGTTTGGGCTGGCTGCGGGTCAGGATATAGTTCAGTGTGGAAGTGCTCGAGGGACATGCCACGCGGCAAACGGCGTCAGGGAACCGCAAGAGCTGTGTGAGCGGAAGCGAGGGTCATAAGAGGAGGGGTTCCTCTTTCTCCCCGTAAGCCGTCGCCAGCTGTCGCCTTTCCCGCACGCTGCTGCTCCCGCCTCAGGGTCGCACGGGACGGGCCCCACCACCACGTGACGCTCGTCACGCCGCCCGAGATGGAGGAGTTGACGTCGGGGTACGGCATGGATCCCAAGGATGCGTACGACAGGGTGGTTTCGGAGGTGGGTCATGCCGGGTTCTACGAAGGGCTGCCGCCCGCGGGCGACGCACGGGGTGACCTGCACGCGGCCGGCCGTCCGCTGTCGTACAGCAGGGCGAGCGCGCGCGGTGTTAATACCCCACCTGCCATGCCTGCCGTACCATAATGACCCTCCCATCTGCCGTACGCCTCTGCCGCACGCCTCATGCGCGACCATGCGCGACCGTAGTGGCCCTACCATCCGCCGTACGCCGTACCTTGTACTTATCATCGCACGGCTCTGCCGCTGCCGGCAACCCGCAGATCGGGCCGTCTGGCGGCGCGTGGCTGCCGCTCGGCCTGGGCCGCGCGGCCTGCCCCGCCTCCGGCTCCGAGGCGCTCTTCCTGCTGGTTGCCTGGCCGGCGGGGCACGCGGCGCGGGCGGCGCTCGGCCTGCAGCGGCGGCAGCACTTCCACGTCACGTTGGGCTTCAGCCGCACTGTGGGTGGCGTCCTGGATGGGGCATGGGGGCGGGGGAAGCGGGGGGAAGGCGGGGTGAGGGCAGTGCATCCCGTGAACGTGCGGGCTGCGGGCGAGCAGCTGCTCCGCCGGGTGCGGCCCAGGGCCACGGGGTGGACGAATGGACGCCGGGATGGGGGCGGATCCTCTTCTGCCTGACGCTTCACGCTGGTTCGCCTGCGGCGATTTCGGGAGTCGGGTGGACGAACGGGGCGTCGGGATGGGGGCCCTGGCCGCGGCCGTGATGAGGTCGGCTGATGCTAGAGGGGCCCCTTCGTTGTGATGGGGGCGGGCAGCGCGCGGCACGCAAGGTGCCCACCCAGCACACATACCCGTACTTTCGCGCTTACGCCCGTCGTATGCGTTGTTCCTTCCAACACATACCCGTACATGCCAGCTTGCAAGGTCACGGTGCAGGGCGTCACCCCTTCAATCCCGAACACACCGTGCTAGCTCCGGCTTGTGTCGAGCTGTAGCGTACCGCGCCACAAAACAAAGCAAGTTCTCTTCTCATGCAGCAACTGCAATTTGACGGACAGTTACGTGGGTTGCGCCTTCCGAGTGCTGGGTTCCCTACATCGCGGCCGCACAGGACGTCCACGACCGACCCAAGGGTCTGACCGCCCTGGTGGGAGGCCGCCTGGACGAGCGGTGGCTGCAGCGGTGCGCAGGTGCGGTCGGTCGGGGACCGGTCGACGACCGAGCTGCCTTCTCCCCCCTCAGCAGTTTTAGGCCTGTTTGAGCACGCTGTCACGCATATATAACACACACGGTTCGACGGTTGTGCTGCAACTCCTGTGTAACTGCGTCGTCTTCCATCCACCCCGCCTGCGCTCCTGCTGCGGTGCCGGGGCCTCCAACCGGCACCTGCCGCGTTGAGCGTGCTGCTTGGTCTCTCTTTGCACACGCCAGTGTGCGTTTACAATGGGGGTGCCGTTGCGTCCCTCGCCAGCCGCTGCAGTTGACCGTTGCCCGGTCTGGCCCTTACCCCGTGCTTCCTTCGCCCGCGTTGCAGCTGCTCTGGGCCCCGAGCCATCCGATGCCGCAGCTTTACTGGTCTTGCAGGTTGGTGCCCTGTGGTCTCATGTCGTGTGGGTGGGGGGCTTGTTTCCCGGTGTAGGTGCCGGTGGGCGGGGACAGGGATGTGCGGCATGCTTTGCTTGCCTACGGAGCCCCTTGACGTGCCAACCGCTGGAAGCTTGGTACCGGTTAGCAGCTGTGTAGTAGCGCTAGCAGCTGGGGTTGCCTGCAAGGCAGCAACTGGGGCAGCAGAGGGAGATGCTCCAGCAGCTCTGGCGGCACGCACGCACTCTGTTCGAGCCAATGTGTGATGCATTGGATCCACCGCATGCTTGGATTCCGCTTCGTTTGCGGCGGGGCCTCCCGCGTCCCCGCCCCTGGTGAGAGCGCCCAGGGTTCCGCTTCTCCTTTCCCAGAAGTACGACGTCAATGCGCGCCGCGTGTCGTCCCCGTGCGCAGGCGCTGGGGGAACTGGACCCTCAGCACCAGGACCACGCCGGAGCGGGGAGTGCTGCGCAGCCGCCCTGCCTGACGCCCGGGCTCATAGAGACGGTGCGTTCACTGCTGGGAGCCGCCCTGGAGTGGACGGCGGATGCCGAGGCCGACGGCGTCGAGGGCGGCGGGCACGGCGCGCAAGGGTCTGCCGCGGGATGCGGATGGCGCCGCTTTGTGGCCGGCTGTGCGCACGTCGCGATGGCTCGCCTCGCGGGCCGTTGCGGCGACTTGGAAGCGGTGGTGGAGCACGCCACGGCGGCGGAGGCCCTGGCGGCCGCGGGGGCCGCCGGCGCCTGCGCGTCGCCGCTGCCGCCGACTGCGGCGCGCGTCCTGGCGGCCGCGGGTGCCTGCCTGGTTGGCAAGGCGCACAGCCAGGCGGATGCACTGGCGGCGGCAGCGGGCGCGTTCGAGCGCGCGGCCGTGGCGCTCAGGTGAGGTGCGGGGGCGCGTGCGAACGACCTGCTCGTGGCGGCACACGCACAGGAACTTGTGCAAGCCCCGTGCGCCCTTCCTGATACCCGCGGCTACTCCTTTTCCGGTCCTACGACTCGGCTTGGACTCCTGGCGCCATAGCGAGCGCGCATCGCACGCATACGGCTGGGCAGTCCGTACCCCGGCCCATGCCCTCCTGCACTGCTCCTTGCCAGCAGCGTGCCGATGGGCTCCTGGCCTGTGCGGTGTTCCATAATTGCCTAGCTCCAGATTGACCCTAGTACGTGCGCAATGAGCCAGAGTCGGAGCTTGCAAGCTGCGCTCTAGGCCGACTGCTGGGGCCCTCAACGGCCTCAACCCTCCCCCGCCCCCACTGCCTCAACCTGCAGGGAGGCCGGCATGCCCGACGGCGCCAGCCTGCTGTCCTCGCAGCCGCCGAGCCTGCTGCTGCGCGCCGTGCGCCCTGCCATGGGCGAGGAGGAGATGCGCGGCGCAGCGGCAGCGTGCGCGCGGAAGCTTGCCAGGCTACAGCAGCAGCAGCAACAGCACCACCAACAAGAAAAGGAACGGAAGCAGCAGGGCGCAACGACGAAGGACGGGTGTCGCTCGCAGGGAGAGCAGGCCGGGGGCCCTGGGCTTCCTGGGACAATGGCGGCGAGAGGTATCGCACAGGGTAACCGCACAGGGAGCAGTGACGGCGACAACGACGGCGGCGGCGGCGGCAGCGGCAACGGTTCCGGCGGCGCTGCAGCGCTCCCCGGCGCCGCTGGCGCGTCCTCGGCGCCCCTCGACCCGCGACACCGCGCCGTCGTCCGGGGAGTCGTCATGGTGCCGTGCGACGCTGCCGCCAACGCTGACGGCGGCGGGGCGGCTTGGGAGGTGGCGGACGTGACGCTGCCTCGCAACACCAGCTGGCTGGTGCCGGGGGTGCTCATGGGCGGGAGCACGCCCAAACGCCCAGACCAGGTGAACCAAATGCATCACTGTCACTGACCACAACACCGCCTAGCCTCTTGGTATCGGCGCGATTGGCGATCCTCGCGCCCGGCCCGTTTAGGCCCTGCACGCCGCAGGCCCCCACCCTAGCCGCCACCCCAGCTGCAGCATCTTGTGCAGACGCCCGCGTAGCGCCGGCGCCAGCAGTGAGGCACTCCATTACTGTACCATCCCACAAGGCTCTTCCACAGGACCGCACCTCCCTCTTTGCCTCCCGATACCAGCTTTTGCACGTGCATTGGAGTCTTTTTCATGCGTGCAATGCCCCCCTTGCTCGCGCGCTTTTTGCAGATTGCTGGACTGGCGGCTCTGGGTGTAGGCCTCGTGGTGACCCTCACAGAGGAGGAGCCGCTCCCGCCGGGTTGGTTTGCCGCCCCGCACCGCCTGTGCCTTGGGGACGCGGCCGCGGCTGGCGCAGTTGACCCGTGGGTCGGAGCCAGCGGCGCTGCTGCCTGCGCCCAAGCCCACGCTTGCGTCACTGTCCGTAATCTCTTCGTGCCCGTGCCCAACTACGAGCCGCCTTCCGTGGAGCAGATGGATCGGATCCTAGAGGCGATCGAGGGTCATGTGTGCGGCGCTCTGTACGACTCATGCGCGGGCGCAGAAACGGCGGCGGCAGCGCCGGTGGCAGCGCCGGCGGCGGAGGCAGGCAGGCCTCGTGCAGCAGCTGACGACGCTCCACCGCCGGGGCGGCGGCAGTCTGTGACCCTGCCGGCGGCGTTCGTGCACTGTGGCGGCGGCAAGGGACGCGCTGGCACCGTCCTGGCCTGCTACCTGTGCAAGCACGGCACGGCGCCACCTCCAGCCGCCGCCGCCTCCGGCGCCACCGGCGCGGTGGCCCCGGCACTGTCGGCGGCGGCGGCGGTGGAGCTTGTGAGGCGGCTGCGGCCGGGGAGCATCGAGACGGAGCAGCAGCGGCGCTTCGTCGGGCGGTACTGCGACGTCCTGTGGCGCCGCTACGATCAGGCGGCAGCCTCAGCGGCTCC
>LSYV01000046.1:187400-202784 GCA_001584585.1 Gonium pectorale
CACCCCCCTCCCTCCCTCCCGCAGGTGGTGCTGCGCCACGTGGTGGACGACGTGCTGGACCTGACCCGCAGCCTGGTGGACAGCGAGGTGCAGCTGGTCAACCTGGTGCCACCGCGGATGCTGGTGGTGGGCGACACGGGCCGCATCGTGCAGGTGGGAGGGGCTGGGGGGAAGGGGCTGGGGCAGAGGTCACGCAGTGCCACGCGCACTGTCGAGGGAACGTAGGGGTAGACAGTGCAAAGCGCGGATAGGAGCGGGGGCTGGAGGGTCGTCAGGGCCCGGGACGGGGGCTCGCTGTTATGAGTGTGGAACCGGGTGTTTTGGCGGCAGGCATCATGGTGAAGGGGTTTGATGCCTGGGAGGGATGGAGCGGCTGCAATTGGCACGGGAGCTAATTTGTGTGTGTGTGTGTTGAAAAGGAAAACGCATACGACGAGCGTAAGCGCGAAAGTGATGGCGTCGGTGTAGGACCCAGCTCCCGAGGCAGTCGAAGGGGCGATGTCCCTGCATGTTTGTTCGGCGGCGACCACCACCGTAGCCCCCCGATATGTGTGTGTGTGTGTGCGCGCGCTTGCCGCCTGCAGATCCTGAACAACCTGCTGGGCAACGCGGCCAAGTTCACTCGGCGCGGCCAGATCCGGGTCACGGCGCGCCAGGTGGAGGGCGGCCGCAAGGTTGCGGTCACGGTGTCCGACACGGGCATTGGCATCCCGCGCAACAAGCTGGCCACCATCTTTCTGCCGTTCGAGCAGGTAAGGATGGGAGCGGAGCGGCCGCGCGACCAGAGGGTGCTGAAGCTGCGGGCAAGAAGCAGACGGTGGCTCTATAGAGAGCGCGTTATGGCAAGCCTGTAATGTTAACCCGGGGGCCATTCGCAGCAATTAAGCGCCCTGTGGCGAAATCCAAGTCCGTGTTCCTGAGGATCGTCCAGCATGGAGAAAGACGATTGCTGCCCCGACCCCTTTGCTCTGTCTTGGCCCCGTCCCAGGTTGACATGTCCATCAGCAGGAAGTACGGCGGATTTGGCCTGGGGCTGAACATCGTACAGGTAGGTTTCAAGGTGCTTTGCAGCTGTTTGCAGTTCAATTGGTTGCAGCCTCTTGAGTGCTCGGGCCCCGATCGCGGGCATGTCACCCCTGTACCCTTGTCTGCAGCGGCTGGGCCCTACTCTACCCGCTGTCAGTAACTGTGTGCCGTGTCGTGCTGCTCCATTGTTGTTCCTCGCAGGAACTCGTCAAGGCGCACGGCGGCACCATCAACGTATCCTCCATTGAGGGCAAGGGCTCCACCTTCACCTTCACGCTGCCGCTGGCCAGGTGCGCGGCCGTGCAGGCGCGGCGAAGCCCCAGTCCCAGCCATGGCTCAACGCAGCGAGACCGCTCGCGCGCACTCCCGACGGACTTGACTTCGCTGCATGATTGCGCGTCTTGTTATGTACCGCAGCCAGAGACCACCGCCCCACACCCTCCTTCCATGCTTCGGACCCCCTCCTTGACGCCCACAGGGCCATGGGCCGCGAGTCGCTCGAAGAGGCCAAGGCTGCCGCAAAGCGCAGCCAGCAGGGCCTGGGCATTGCCATCACTGACGCTTCCAGCTCGCAGGTCGGCGGCGGTAGCGTCAGCGGCAGCGGCGCCGGCCCTGCCGGCAAGGACGGAACCAGCGGCAGCGTCACGGCGTCGGGCATCTCGCCGCGGGGCGCAGGCGGTGGGGACGACAGCAGCACCATTGTGAGCAGCAGCGACGCCAGCCGGCGGCCGGGGCAGAAGGGCAGCACGGCCGGCGGCGTCCCCAACCCGGCGGAGGTGGAGCAGTACGGTGCGTGCGGTTTGTGGGATCCGGAGGGGCAGGGCGGGTTGAAGGGAAGCCGTGTTTGAGGGCTTGCTCCTTGGAGAGACAGCTGTGTGCTGCTCTGCTCTGCCGGTCGCTGCTCTGTCGGTACGGGAGCGCTGAAACTGGCCGCCGGGATGCGTTGCGATACCCACTGGCGCACGCCAGTGCATGGGCGACGTCACTCACACGACCCTGCCGCCTGCCCCCGTCGTGGATGCTGCAGGCGAGCTGAATTATAATGCAGCTGAGCTGTCGGCTCTGGCCTCGTCGCGGCCATACGCCCAGTCGGCCCGCGAGTCGCTCCCGGCCTCCTACGAGGGAAACCGCTCCTCGTCTGCCCACTCGCCCAGTATCCAGCCCGCCGTCAGCATGCGCTCCGGCCGCAGCGGCGGCCCGCCCTCAGCGGCGCCGGTGCCTGCACGCAGCCGAGGTGACAGCAGCATCAGCGGCGCAGGGGGCGCAGCCGTCGGCGGGACCTCCGACGTCCCGCAGCTGGCGAGTGATGCCAAGATTGTGCACGGTGAGGCAGCGGGTGTGAGTGTGGAGGTGCGCTGCGAGACGCCATTCCAGCGGGCCCCAGTCGCGCGCGGGTTCGCTTTAGTCAGAACCTGCTCAAACCTGGCAATCACAAGAGACTCAGCGTCCCCACGGGTCCTTCTTGCTGTGTTGGCGTGCCGCCGCTGCCCTCCCCTAGCTGAAACGTCTCTGCTCTCTGCACTCGCCGCCTCTGCCCCTCCAGGCCCCCGCCCCTTCCACTACACCATGTACAAGCGCTTCCTGCTGCTGTCGGTGGACGACGATCACGTAAACCAGTCGGTCATCAAGTCCCTGCTCAGCAGCACGGGTGAGAGGCTTATGCCCCCGACAGCGGGGTCGCGCGGCACAGTGCTGAGCACCCACGATCCACAGCACACCAGCCGCCCATCCCGGGCAGCAGCCCGCTGACGTGGCGCACAGCGTGCCCGCTCTCCTGCCTCCGCTCCATGGGTGTCTGTCTGTCTGTCTGTCTGTCTGTCTGTCTGGACCACATCTGCCCCACCCGCTTCCACACAGGTTACGAGGTGGTTGCGGTCCCCTCGGGACCCGAGGCGCTTCGCTACGTGTCCACCGCCCCTGCGCTGCCCGACCTGGTTCTCCTAGATTGCATGATGCCGGAGATGGACGGGTGCGTGGTTTGGGCCGAGTGTGTTGTATGTTCGGACTTGCGGGGGAGGGGCTGGCCAATTATGCCGGGGCCCGCAATCAACTCCATGCGCATGGAGTTTGGTGGGGTGTCCTCCGCTAAGTACGGCCACCAAAACTGAATCTTTTTGTTGGGCTGATCGACGGTCAGTCGCGTGGGCGTGTCGCCCATCGACTTGCTGTATGATCTGAGCGGACCGCCCGGGCTGTGTTGTTGCATAGGCGCCCTTGCACCTAACACGTTCGCGGCATATACATGGGACGCTGCCCGCTGGAGTTTGCCCCCGGCCATGCCCTCATATGCGCCCTTGCGCCCGTGTCTGTCCGCGTGCAGGTACGAGGTGCTCCAGCGGCTACGTGCCATGACGCCCCACGTACACTTGCCCATCATCATGGTCTCGGCACAGGTGTGTGCGCACGCACTTGCGGCTCCGGGCGGTGCAACAGTCTGTCCCGCGCCCGTGTTGACGCTTGGCCGGCGCCTGTGCTGGTCAGGGAGAGGGTCCGCATCCCCCGGTCATGGACCTGAAGGCGAGGCAGGGAAGCCGGCGGCCCATGTAAATCCCAACGCGGACCCAGAGAGGTCCGCTTCCAATGCGTGTGCGGCTTCGGATGGGTGATCTCATTGATCTGGCAGCATGATGGGCAACAATTCATCCACCCCTCGGTTCCCCGTCTCGCCCTCCCTCGTCTGTGTGGCTCCAGACGGAGGAGGACCACGTGGTGTGCGGACTGGACCTGGGTGCCGACGACTACGTGACTAAGCCCTTCAAGCGGAACGAGCTGCTGGCGCGCATCCGGGCGCAGCTGGTCTACGGAGACTGGGAGCAGGACGAGGGTGAGGGCGCGGGCGCCAGCGAAGGGTTGTCGCCATGCTCTGCGCGCGTACAGAGGTCTTAGGTCGATGGAATCTAATAGAAAGCTGCACTATTGCAATTACCTCGTTGTATCCCGCGGTCCGCGCCCATTCCCCACCCCCATCCACCACCTCCACCCGCCGTCCCCTTCATTGCCCACCCCCCACGCCCTGCTCATGCTCGACCAGGTGCACTGGAGACGCTCTCCTCCTTGGCGATTGGGGAGGTGGGCGGCGCCAGCGCCGGCCACGCCAGCCCGGGAAACGGCGGCAGCAGCATGCACATCCTGGACAGCGGCAACAACATGGGCGACGCCGCCCATGCGGCTGCAGCTGCGGCCGCTGCCGCCGCCACCGCGGCGCTGAGCCCCGGCGGCCTAGCGGACTCCGGGCGGCGCAACAGCTTGCCTGGCGTGGGCGGCAGCGACCAGCGGCTGATTGTGTGCATCGACGACGACGACGTCAACCAGGTGGTGCTGCAGGGCATGCTGACCAGTCAGCACTACCGCTATGTGCGGGTGAGTGCAGCGGGCGGGCGGGCGCGCGGCTGTGCGCGTGTTACGGTCGGGTGTTTTAGATACCGAGCGCGTGCATCATGCAATGGGGAGTCGGTCGCACAGGGCTCCCAGCGCGCAGTGCGAATTCCCAACAGAATCTGCCGGTGCATTCGGCCCGGTCCCAACCGGCCAGTAACGCACTGCTCCTCTGGAGATGTGTCACGGTGAAATGTGGTGCCTAGCATGCGCCACACGCACTGAAGGGTATCCGTACCCTCATTGCAAAGCCCGAAGCCGCTCATCACGCACCCGCATGCGCGCGCATTCCGCAGGCTAGCACGGGCTCGCAGGGCCTGTCGTACGTGTGCGGCACCAACAGCGGCGGCATCCCGCCCGACCTGGTGCTGCTGGACTGCTCGCTGCCTGACATGACGGGCTTTGACGTCTGCCGCTGCATCCGCCAGATGTACAACAAGCAGCAGGTGGGCGATACGAGGCGGCGAGGGCGGGGCGGGGGTGAAAGGGCCAGGCAGAGCCTTACCCGTGCAGGAACAGGTCCTAGCGAAAGTCGCGTAACCCACCTCACGTGGTGCTGATGGTTGTTGTCCATGCCCCTGCAGGTGCCCATCATCATGCTGTCGGCGCGCCACAATGAGAGCGCGGTGGTGGAGGGCCTCAAGTGCGGCGCCAACACTTACGTCACCAAGCCCTTCAGGCAAGGCCTGCTCCACTGCACTGTTGCTCCACGCCTGCAGTCCGCGGGTTCCGGGCTGTGCGAAGCACATACTACACGGCTTGCAGCTGAGCAGCTCCCTCACGAGAGCATGTGCGCTTCCCTCGCGCTTCTCTTGTTCATGCTCCATGTATGAATTGCCCTCACCTTATCGCCTCCCGGCCCTTCCAGGCGCAACGAGCTGCTAGCGCGCATCCGCCTGCACCTGCGCTCCCGGGAGGCTCACCACGGCTCCACGCCCGACTCATCCAACGAGGACAGCGACCCACGGGCGGGGTCCAACGCCGCCTCGGCGCTCACAGACGCCGGTGCGTCCACCCCCGGCAAGTCGTCGAACGGCGGGCGGGCGCTGCAGAGGGCGCACGACCCGGTGGTGGCGTCTGCCGCTGCCGCCGTCGGCCCCGGCTCAATGGACGCCGTTCGCGTGTGGCCCGAGGCCGCGGTGTTGGTAGTCGCTGTGGCCGACTACGGGGGCCTGTGCAGGATGCTGCTGCCCGCCGAGATGGCGGAGCTCTCGGGCCGCATGCTCGCCGCCTTTGACCGTGCCGTTACGGCCCACGGCGCCGTGAGGGTTGAGGCCAGCAGCGGCGTTATGTCCGCCGCCATGCTGCCCGCGGCCGTGGCTCCGGGGCCTGGCGCCGCCGCCGACCCCGCCGACGCGGCATTGGGGCTGCGTCTGGCGACGCTGCACCGCGTGGGCCGCGCACTGATCGAGGCCGCCGCCACCATTGGCGTGCCCGGCACCAACACCTGCCTGCAGCTGCAGCAGGCGCTAGCGCTCGGGCCCCTCATGGGCCACAGCACGCCGCCGGTGTTTGGCGGCCTGCCTGGCCAGGGTGGCGGCGCCGGCAGCGGCATGCTGTACTTCGGCCCTGTGCTGGCGGAGCTGCTGGACCTGGCCAGGCGTGCGCCGCCGATGACCATTGTGACCCCGGACATGGAGGCGCAGGCGCTGCGGAGCAGCGGCGCCACCGCCGACATCCGAGGGCCGCTGTTCCTCGAGGCAGATGACGTGGGTGGCCCCGCCGCCGCCGCGCTGGCGGCGCGGCGGCTGTGGCTGGTGGAGGCCCACCCCCTGGCGCACCAGTACCTCCCGCCGCAGCTACTTCACGCGGCCAGCAACGTGCTGCGCGCCGGGGGGTTCTTCAACCGCTCCGGAACCGACGACATGGACAAGAGCTCCCTCGCCGCCTCGACGGTGGCGGGGCCGTCACCGCTGGGGCCCCGCGGCGGCGGCCAGGGCGGTTCCACTCTCGCCAGCGGCCTCAGCGGCGGCGCCGGCGGCGGCGCCGGCAGCGCGTCGCACGGCCACGGCGCCGCGGGCGGCTCGTCCCTGCTGGGCGCCGGTGAGCACGGCGGTCAGGCTGCCGCCTCAGCCGCGAGCACGTCCGTGGGCTTCAACACATCCTTGGGCTTCGGCCTGTACGGTGGGCATAACATCTCCCGCGCCGCCTCGCGCGCCTTCAGCCAGACGTTCGGGCTGGACTCGGACGCGCTGGGTCGTATGGGACAGCAGCTTGCGGCCAGCGGGGGCAACACGGGCACCGGCAGCGGCAACGGCGCCAGCCAGGGCAGCGGCGCAACCACTGGCGTGAGCCCCGGCGGCGCCACCGGCTCGGCTCGTGGCGGCGGCGGCAGCACAGGCAGTCCCCTGGGCGGTGGTCAGAACATGATAGACTCGTCGTCCGGCGGCGCCGCCGGCATTACGTTCAGCCTGCAGGCGGCGGCCGCGGCGGTCGGAGCCTCCACGGGCGGCGGCTCGGGCCCCTCTGGAGTAGCCGCCAACGCCGACCTCTACAGCATCGGCGGTGGCTCCTCTGTCCTGCTCAGCGTGCCCCCCAGCAACCCCTTCGCGGTCCCCCACGCCCCCTCCGGCCCCTCATTCCTGTATGGAACCGCTGCGACGCCCGGCCTGCGCGCGTCGGGCGGCGTCCCCAGCGCGGTGGGCGGCGGTGGCAGCGGCAGCCAGGTGAGCCCCTCAGAGCAGGACGCCATGGCGGAGCCGCACATCCGCGCGTTGCGCAACGAGCTGGCGGTGATGCGGCAGCAGCTCGAGGCGCTGCAGAGCGGCTCGGCGTCGGTCCGGTCGGAGGCGCATGCGGGCACGTCGGGCGGCTCGCACGCCCAGCCGCCGCCCACGCCGCAGGCGCTGCTGGTGCAGCACCTGCAGCAACAACAGCAGCAGGCGGCGCAGCAGCAGCAGCAACCACAGCACTTCCTGGCCCCCGCGGTGCAGGCCGGGCCACAGCACGCGGACAGCGGCGCGCTGCAGTCGCTAGCGTCGGTGGGCGAGCAGGGTTTGGTGGGTGCGCGCGGCAGCGAGGCGGGCGGAGGAGGGCTGGTGGCCGCGGCCAGTGGCAGCATAGGCGGTGAATCGCTGGGCGCGGGCCTGGCGGAGAAGGCCCAGAAGAAGGGCTCCAAACTGACTCGACTGTTTGGAAAATCCAGCAAGAGCGGAGCGAAGTAGCGAGCATCCCGCCGGGTACGCCGCAAGGGTTTGGCCCCGGTTGAGCTGCGTCGCAGCGTGCTTTGCGTACTACTAGGCCCACCATTTGCGTATGAGCGTATGACGGTCGCGCGGGCCGCATGAGCAACGGCCTGTGCGGAGGTTTTGATGTCAGCAGCTCAGCTGATGGCCACCAAGAGGTCCACGTTTCCATGCTGGTCGAGCGCTGCGCCAGGACGCCGTCTTATTGAGTAGTACGGAGCTCGTTATACATGGATTCATGCGAGGTGGGTTACGCTTGAGTGGCAGGGCGTTGAGAGGCTGGCTTAAAGCAGACGGCGGCGCAAGGCTTTGCGGCGTTGGATCGGGGGTGGGCTGCCAGTGATAGGGAGCGAGCCTGATGTCATCAATCGTCGCTGTGCCAAGGTTGCGCTTCGCTGCGTCTGGTGTGGTTTGTGCGAGCACGGTGTCGACTGCTGCGCAACTTTTGAGAACGGTTCAGCAATGAGCTTACCTGGCGAGCAAGTACCGTACGTGACCTACTGTGGTTTGGCTTGGGTACACCATATTTCGACCTTGCGCAGCTCTTGGCGATCCTGGGCCTCCTGCGGGGCGCCCGTGCGTGCTCTGTGCTCTGTGCGGTGTGGGCGTGTGGGCCGTGCGTGTCAGGAACGCGCGTGTTGGGCTATTCGTGCTCGGTGTGGGGAAGGGTCCTTGCTTGTGCGAGTGGTAAGCTGTTCCGCGGCGAGCGCGCACGGCACCTTTGATGCATTCTTTGACCCGTAGTGCGGCACCGGGCACGCGTGCGGATCCTGCACGGCTCAGGTGCGGGATAGCGCGCTCGTAAGCGCCTGGGCGTGTGGCTGTGTGTTTGGGGGGTGGAGTGCTCCCAGCGTGGTCGCCCCTGGTGGCCCCCGGGTGGCCGCCGCCCGGTAATGTCAATACGGGTGGTGAGTTGGAGAACTCGAGATGCGTGGACTTCCTGCATGCGTGGGACCGAGAAGAGCTGTTGACCTGAAGGAATCTAGTCCGATCTTTAGGCGTGCCGTGTTCTCGGCCTGTCGCCTCTCAGCGCACGGCCAGCAACTTGTGAGGTGGGCGAGAGTTGAGGGCGAAGGGCCGTAAGCGCTGATGATCGTTGCAGGTACTCCACGCGTTCGTTTGCGCTCACGCAGTTGGCACGTAGTGCGAGCCTTCGCGTGCCTGAGATCGTTGCGGATGAGCTCGCTCAAGGCAGCAGCGGCGCCTTTCAATGAGTAAGGAGCCTTTCAAAGAGTAACACGGAAGTGTCGGGCCGACGCGGAGAGCATTGTCGTAATCAGCTTGTCATTAACCACGGCTTGGACAGCCTCATGGGGCCATGAGGGCGAGAGCCTGTGTAACACGCTGGTACCGTAGATGCATGTTTCCCTGCGTCCCTGCCGCCCAGGCGTCTCGTACGCGTCGTACTGAACAGTATGTTTTCGATGCATACCGGTACGAGCACAGCCACCTGCCACATGCTCGTTTTCCCTTGTCTGCCAATCCTCGTGCCCCGTCCTCCATCATTCCCTTCCATTGCCTTTCTGGCCTGCAGTCCACATGTTAGGAGAATGCGTGTGCCAATCGCCAACCTACCTGTGCGAGAGATGGTGAACACCGCGCCACACCGTAGGTGGTTAGCCCGTTGGGGGCAGGTTTGGGGCACTCCAAAAGCACCGCAGCTTCCGACATACGGTAGCACCTGGCCGTAGTGGGCCCCGCACGTCCGTCTGGACCACACGTCCCGACGGCCGTTTGGAGGAAGGAGAGCAGAGCGTCTGGGAGGATCGTAGATGACAGTGACAGTACAGAGCGTCAAAAATGAAACCCTTTCCTGCCGTACACTTACCGTTGGCGCTCACCGGTACCGTAGTTGGCGCGTACTGGCAGTTACGAGATTCAGTATGCTTGTTCGACGTTCACATAAAAGCGTTCTTTGGACGCCAGCGTTACGTTCGCAGCCGCCATAATCGGCCTGTCTCAACTTTAGCCGCTTGATACCTTGCCGTCGCTAACATGCAAGAAGAAGATAACGCAACCGAATCCGTCGCTGGGCCGAGTGGACAGGAGCCTGTCCCATGCTACATCATTACGCACTCGGTAGCAAAGAAGCACAACATTGGCACGATCGTCCGCAGCGCAACAGCCTTTGGCGTGAAGGAGGTGCGCCCGGGGAAATTGGCCCGCCATCCCGGCTCATACACACGTGGCAAGAGGAGTGTCAGCGCACTGCCGTGCAGCAGAGCCATCGAAACAGTCAGACAACGCACGCCTTACTCATCTCCATGCACGCGTGTACAACCAAGGTCTTTGGCGCTCCCCTGCTGCACCCTGCCCCGCCCCGCCGCGCCTGCGCAGGTCTGCCTCGTCGGCTCCCGCCAGTTCAACACCTTTGGCAGCCACGGCTCCGACGCACACGTGGCCTTCCGCCACTACGAGAATCTGCAGCAATGCGTCCAGGCAAGTTGGGTGCCACACACACGCACCGCCCCGAGTCCGTACGGCCCCGTGTACCTGGTCTTCGTGCCCCAGGTCGGCCCTCGGCCCCCGCCTAGCAGTCGCCCACCCGGCCCCGACCGGCCCCCGCCCCATCCCTCCCGCAGCATCTAAAGGAAGCTGAGGGGTGCCGCGTGCTGGGTATCGAGATCTGCAGCGGGGCGCTGCCGGTACACGAGCACCCCTTCACAGGTGGGCCTGGTCGGCGGCGCTGCGCGATTTGACGCCCATTGCACCAGCGGGCAGTACGGGCGCGCTGCGTCAGCGTCAGGTTGTAGCGGCTCAGGCACGTTTGCTAAACAGATGGAGGCCACGGGTGCGGAGGGCACCCGGCGAGGTGCGCAACACGACGGCATGACAACTTCCCGTCGCCCCCTCGCCCTGCTCACCCTCCCTTGCCCACACGTCTCCAAACACGTCCTAAACAGTGTCTCCACCCCTACGGTACCCCCCCTGTCCCTCCCTCTCCTCGATCTTCGTCCTCCCGCCCCACCCCAGGCCCCACCGCCTTCCTGCTGGGCAACGAGGGCCAGGGGCTGTCGGAGAAGCAGATGGCGCTGTGCGACGGGTTCGTGTACATTCCGCAACACGGCCCCGGCACGGCCTCCCTCAACGTGCGTGTGGGTTGGGTATGGGTTGGGTGGCGCGGGGGGCCCTGCGGGCCGAGAGCGGGCGTCCGACAAATTAAACGCATCCTACAGGGAGGGTCGTGGCACGGGTCTGGGCGCGGTCTACCTTATGACGAGGGATACAAGCCGGGTGGGCGCGGCGCAGGGCCGGGCCGGGCGGGGGGGGAGGCGGGGCGTGATGGTGCAGGTCAGCCCGCCCGCCCCCCACCGCCAAGAGCGTGGTCAGGGGTCCTCCGCTGCGTTCCCGCCATGAATGCCTTCACGCAGTTTGTCACAGTCGTGGAGGAGGGATGAGCGAACCCGGTGCCTCCGGGACGGCATGTCGCCATGGTGCTCTGCCAGCTGCCAGCTGCTGCCAGGCTTACTGCTCGCGGCGCGCTGGTGTGGGGCGTTGGGCGTTGGGCGATGGCGCTGTCGCTAAGCCCCCGGTGGTTTAGTTGCTGCTGGTGACGTGGTCACGGCCGCGCGCTCCGGTGGCCGTTTTTGCACGTGCGCACACGCGCCCGGCGTGCGCAGCGGGTCTGGCACGGCGCTCGGTGTGCCGGGGACTTAAGTGTGGGCGGCCACCCCGCAGCGTCGCAGCACCAACTTCCCCCGGCCGTTTCTCTTTCTGTATTGCCCTGACTGCAGCTTGCGATGCCAGCCATGCCTGTGCTGTCCCCCTCGTCAGACATTAGTTTCGCATCAGCTGTCCCCCCGGCACGAATCGCTCCGATCCAACCGCCTATCGCCTACAATGGCCGCTCCCATGCCGTCGCCGCTGCTGCGCAGGTGGCGGTTGCTGCCTCCATCGTGCTCCACCACTTCGCCATCTGGGCTGCCTACCCGGAGCGGGAGCGCGAGGGCTACAAATACGTTGTGGGTGCCGGTCCGGAGCCGCTGGCCCGCGCGGCCTTGCCTTGCTCTCGCTGGCGCTGCGCTCCCACCCTCCCTTCGGCTTCGCTACTGCAGCCCCTGCCGCTCACCCCGCTTCGCTACTGCAGCCCCTGCCGCTCACCCTCTTCGCTACTGCAGCCCCTGCCGCTCACCCCGCTTCCGCTGCGATACCGCCTTCCCGTGGACATTGCCATCACTGCCGCCCCCCCCGGCACTATTTCGCACAGCAAACGCTGTAAAATCTGTTTCTGACCATTGCCTGGGCGCTCCCTTTCAATCGCAGGTGGCGGACAAGCCCTTGCGCACCATGGCGCGGGGCGTGGTCCGCGACAGCGACGAGGCGGTGCGGGAGCAGCGGCAGCGGCGGCGGGCCGAGGCGGCGGAGGCTGAGGAGGGGGGCGCCTGGGGCGGGGGCCTGTTTGGGGAGGAGGTTGAGGACGAGGAGGAGCAGGAGGAGGGAGGGGATGCGGAGGCGGGCGATGAGGGGCCTGGGGCGGGGGAGGCGGAGGCGGTCGGGGAGGAGGAGGAGGAGGTGGCTGGGAGCCAGGGTAAGGTTCGAGGGACGCGAGGCGAGTGCGGTCGGAAGGAGGGGTAACGCCGGGTGGGGGTGAGCTGACCGTCGTACTTGCTGAAACCGCAACGTGCGTTTTCGGCCACCTCCCAGTCTCTTGGCTTTGCCGGCGTGTCGTAAGCTGATTGAGCTCACGTCCCACGGGTCGGTGCTGGGCGGCAGGCGGGATGCGACTGATGCGTGTAGCGGCTGAGCTGGAGCTGGGTATTGGGTTAATGCGCACGGCTCGCACGGTTATAATTACTTCGGAAACATCTTCGCTCGTAGGGGATCGGCAAGAGCCCGCGTCGGTGGAGCGGATACGGCCAAGGAACGAATGACTTGCTGGCAGGGGGTTGTAGGTCGATGCAGTTTACATTGCTGTGGAGATCCTCGAGCCCTGCCTTCCCCGTTTCTGGTTCTCTTTTTTTTCCTGTGCACCCGAGCGCCCCATCATTTCATCAGCGGGAGGGCTGCATGTCCCTCCCGCTGTCTGCGCCCTTTCTCGCCTCTCCGCCTGTAACCTTTCCACAGAAAAAAAAATCAGCCGCCCGGGCGCTTGTTTGTACAGCATGCGCACCCGTTTGTACAACATCCGCTACCCCGCACCTGGATCCAAACGCAAATGCGGAAAGGCCCCGTTGGGGAGTGGAGCCCAGCTCACCAAACGCCCAAAATACATCTTCGCTGCACATGAACACGCCGCCTTTAACACGGGGCAACGAGTGGTTGACGTACCGACTCCACTTCACTCGCACCCAGCTCGCACTTGCCGCCGTGTGCCGGGCCAACTTGCCGAGCCGGGCCACTTTGCCTGGAGGGTCCGCCAACCCCACCAACTCGCAACTCTCAGCGACCTTGTCTGAACGCTGGCGACGACCCATATGTGCTGCATATGTGCTGCATTATCCCATGTGTGCTGCATGCGGCCACTACAGAGTCTTTGGCCACCGGCCATGACCATGCTTTCCCGAAGCGCGTCCACATCGGCACCGGCGGCAATCGCTACATGTTAACGGATATGAACCGTACGTCCATGCGAACGCCGCACGACGCAGTGGGCGCCGGTACGAGCTTGCCAACCGGAACCGGCGCTCCGTTGTCGGTTATTGGGTCGAAGCCAATGCAGTTGTCGGTTGTTGACGTGCTTTATTTGGTCGACCCGCACGGAGTCAATCGAGTCGCTGCAGCTCCTGCGGCCGCGCAGAGCAGGGGGCGGGGGCGGGGCGGCAGGGGGCCAGCAGGCGGGGGGCCGGGGTAGAGGGGGCAGGGGGCAGGAACGGAGGGTTTCCGTCAGTTCCGCGCCGACTCTGTCGCCGCGTCATTGACTACCCACATCCTGGATACTGCGCAAGGCTGCTCAGGGTATTTGCGCTGCCCAAATGCCTGGTGCCGAGCCCCAGGAGGCCGCAGCCGTCCCCCCCCCGCCCCGAGGCGCCACTGGCCGTCACCACAGTAAATCTTTTCTGGAATCCGGGCCAGGGCTGCAGCGACACCGCACTTAGCTAGGGGCAAAGCAAGCAAGGCGAACGCTTACTCGTGCCCTGTGGGCAACGCCGAGTCCGCTGTCCGCACAAGTTCAGGCCGCACAATCCACACGGCGGTTGCGACCAAGCAACCGAAACCAACCGCCACCACCATCTGAAACCACCGGCCAAATGACCGACGTACCTGCTCGTGGAGATCAGGTCGGTGTCGCACTTGATCTCGGGGAGCTCGCCGTAGTTGAGGGTGGATCTCGAACGCCTCGGCGCCCATGCCCTCCAGGGACGAGCCGGTGCGCTTGAAGACCCGCGTGAAGGAGGCGGTCCGGTTGCAGACGTTGGTGGTGCGCGCCGAGGCGGTGAACAGGGCGAACTCGGCGGCGTCGACTCCCTGCGGGTACGCCACTCGGTTCTCTTGAATGTTCACAGTCCTGTGGAGGCATGCAGGATGCAGCGGCGAGGCGCAACACACAACACGGCCGGCTTTTTGTTTTAACACATAACACGGCCGGCTGTCCATGTCAGCGGAGGCTCGCAGCGCAAACCGGCGGCGCGGCCCCCCCTCTTTGGCGGGCAGCGGCGCGGCGCAAACGTGACCGTGTCGTCGGTCGTCCACCGGTGAGCAGCGGGCGGGCGGAGTCTCGCGGCGCAAAGCGGCGGAGTCCAATAGGGGTCGGGGTGGGCCCAGCCGAGTCCTGCCCGATGCAGTCGGAGTACAGCGGGGTGTTTTGTTTTCTGTGGGTGGTGTTGGCGGTGTGGGCGGTGCAGCCCCGGCCCGCCTCGCGCCTGCCTGCCGAGCGAGCTGCAATCGCCAGCTGCGGAGCTGCGCTCTCGATCGGTCGAACCGCAGGCGGGGCAGAGGTGAGCTCGGCGACTGCAGTCTGCACACGTACGACAGCCCTGCCCGTTGGCCCTTGGCGCCAAGCGTCCACACCACGCAGCCGGCACGCAGTACGGTTGGCCCGCGGGCCTCAGGGCGCCGCACGAGGGGCGGGACGTGGCGCATGGGGGAGATGGGGGAGATGGGGAAGGGCGGCAGCGCTGATCGGGGTACAGTGGGTTCGGGGGGCGGGAGTTGGCAACCGGGGACGACCGACCGGGGGCCCCATTTGCAAGCGCGTCATGAAAGCGCCGGGTGTGTCCCTGCGTGCGTGTGTCGTGAGAGCTGGCGCGCAGGTGGGGCCGGGCGGAGGTAGCGACCCACGGGTCACTCCCCACCAGCAAACCGGAGAATATGCGCTCCGAGGTAACGGCTTGGTTCAGTGATGATAATTACAGCAGCTCACCACTGGTAATACGATCGTTGCGACATAAGTATACGGCACATGGCCCGGTACAACGGGGTGGGTCTCTGAGAGAGATAAGACACGGCCCTTTGCGACGCGTTTGAGCGGGGGGCCGCTGCCTCCCACCAGCCGCATGAGAGATACACTAGAGATACAAAGCACTGGCGCAAGACACACCAGACACCTCATATCTGCACCGCCGGCCATCAGTGCAGTATGGAATCGACGCATGAGCAAGACGCACAGTACCGTAGGAAGACCGACACTTCGCAGTTTCGTGGCAGCTGGCTTACCGCCAACCAATCAGGAGGGAGGGAGCGCAACTCGCAGCGGGTCATGTGTCGGTGCTGCCGGGAGGGGGACAAGCGTGTCTCAGCTCACCCCACCCTACCCCACCCCGCCCGCCACACACGGCAGTTCCTACAACAGCACACACACACACACACACACACACACACACACACACACACACACACACACACACACACACAGAGACAC
>LSYV01000046.1:258907-278376 GCA_001584585.1 Gonium pectorale
GAAGGCCAGCACCGTTGGCAAAGCGCCGAGAGTAGAGGTTGAGACAGCCATTGCGAGATGCGTAAGTGAGCGATCGAGGGCATGGCCACGAATCCAATGCTCCCCACCCCATCCCGTTCCATATTACCCCCCGTCGTCGCCATCTGTTCGTTACCCCACACCCCACTCCCGCCACCAGGGAGGAGTGCCATATGCGCGCAGCACGCCCCACGTCCACGTTAACCCTCTCAGCTGGGCCCTGATCCCTCTATCTCTGACGAATCAACATAGGACCCCACGCGCTCATGCACGCTCGTTCACTTGGCTCACATCTCGTGCTTTGATATCTCCAGCCCTCCCCGCCCGCCCGCCCGCTGTGCCCGCCCACTTTTTGGCCTGCTCCTTGCTCAGCGGGTCGAAGGTCCATGGCGCCAGGTACTGCGACGGCGACATGAAGTTGGTGCTGGAGACGCAGCTGCGGGTGGGGTTGGGGAGGGGAGGGGGGGAAGGGGTCATGTGGAGGGGGGCCAGGGGGATCGGGGCAGGGACAAATAAGAAAGCAGTAAGACGAATGGAATATGGAGAGGGCAGACAGGGGTCGCACTGTAAGAGTCTACACAAATGTCATGAAAGCATTTAAGCGCTCGCGTGAGTTGCACTACCACATGGGGGGTTGAGGCTGCGTGACTGGACGGGAGGGGAGGTGACGGAGCCGACTGATGTGTATGTGGTGCGATGGTGCGATGGGTCTCTCAACATTTATTTGAGGGTGGCGCCTTAGGTGGGACCTTTGGGGGATGTAGGGTACGGGGTGGAGGGCCCACGTGCGGGCCCACGCGGAGGCAGCTGTTGGCGCCCGAGGCACTTGGGTGAGGGGCTTAGCTGGGTGGGCGGGGGTGAGGGATGGTGCGCGGCGCCACACCCTCCGAGTGTGGTGGTTGCTTTGGCAAGTCCACACTACCGCCGAGGTGGCGCAGCATACGGCCGGGTTGGCGCATCAGTCCGCCGATGCCGCCGGTGCGGCGGACGCACGCGGCGCGCACGGCGAGGAAAGCGGCCCGCCCTTGGCGGGGCAACGGACCCCACGCCCCACAGATCGCCTCTAGCATGCCCGATTGCGGGGTGGGGTGCGGTGGGGTGGGGGTGTTCCAGTTGTTCCCCCTTCCCCCTCCCCCTCCCCCTCCCCCGCTCCCGCAGGTGCACATCCGTCCGTACGGTACAGTGCGCCGCCAGCCTGGTTATCTTCCGTCAGGGCGATTCGTTCGGTCGGACGGAAGTGCATGAAACTCGACATGCTTTCTCGTCAGGGGACGCCCTCCGGATGGGCATGTTTCGTCCGCTCCATAGGTGGAGCCCCTTTCAGGGGCTGGGTTTTCCGTTCAAGCACCCGATCTTCCGGTCCCCAGTTTAGCGGGTGAGTTTTTGGGGGGGGGGGTAAGATTGCCAGCCTGAGTGCGCCCCTGTGCGCCCCAGTGCGGGCCACTCAGCGTGGACCACACATTAGGAGGACAGCCCCTGGCATGTGCGGGCATATCATAGAGGTCCAGTGCTTCAGCCTCGGGATGCGGAGGAGCAGTGGGTCGCCTGCTGGGTCCTGTGGGCCGCTGGGCCCAGCCATTGCGCCGCTCCCCGATCGTGCCACCATACTTGCCGTCGTACACGTGTGGAAGATCCGGATCTCCACAAATGTACCGCACCAAATGCCCCGCTTAGATTCCGTGTATTATGTATGCGTAGCGTCGCCCGCTTATTATCCGTGTATGTATGTCGGCCCCATGGGGCCCGTGAAATGGGCGGAACCGTCATATGCGGCAAAGCCATGCGTCCCAAGCCACGGCAGGATTGGACCCATGACGGGTGTGGGGTTATCACCCCCCTGGTCGTTGCCCACCTCTGCGGGTTGCGCGGTGTCTTTGGGGGGGAGGGCGGGACGAACGTCACATGTCGTGCCGGCCACCCTACAGGAAACATCGCACCTTCGGGTGTGTATGGCCGTAGAGGTGGGCTCCCTCTTTCTTTGCAGATTTCTCCTTTTTGTGTTCTCGTCTGATCCTGGCCTGCCTCCATCAGTGCCTTCGTGCGCCAAGGCTGCTGTCTCTTGGAAGGTCGTACCACTGGGTATTATTTATGCCGTATCGGGTGCAATGCACACGGTATTGTGCTGTACGGCACATGCCGTACGCGGTGTGCCATACAAGACGAGAACGGGGCGCGGCTTCGCCGCACCTGGTCTTGGCGGGGCAGGGCAGCAGCCGGCCCTCGCCCGAGGGGTCGAAGTGGAGCGGGACCTGCTGCCGTGCGCCGTACCGGCGCCCCCAGGGTAATCGGAGGGAAGGGGAGGGCGGGCGAGGTGAGCGGTGTGGGAGGGAAGGTGGGGCGCAGAATGCTGAGGTGAGCGGGAGACGGTGAAGGCCCCCTCTTGGTCTTTGTCCACACCCCCGCCGGCCCCCGAATCGCCGCTCCACGTCTGTATACATTGTGTTGGCAATTCGTATAAGGTAGTCCTGTAGGGGCGGGCCCTCGCACCTGCCTGTCGATGTTCGCATGCGCGGGTTCCGAGCAGAGAAGGAGTGACGCGAGGGCGGGCAGGACGGTATGCACGGCAGGGCTCCGATGCGAGGGTGCGGCCTTGCAGCGCGCCCCAGCGCTGCTGGCGGCTTGCATGGGTATCCTGTGGCTGACACACCTCGTACTTTTGACCTCGTCACACTGCTGAGAGCACCGTCCTCCGTGCAACATACACCCACAACACCGAGAGTCGCTGTTTGCAGAACCTACCACGCAGAAAACGCGGGTTTCGGCGCGCGTCAAAAAAAGTAGTCCTTGCTTGCACTCTTCGGACCTAGGCTAGGTCGCAGCGCTGGGGTAGAGGCCGCAGCGCCGACCTTTAGAGGGCAGCTCAGTGGTGCAGGAAATGCCTGTGCTGGTTTGACGCCAGGATGGACGTTCGTCATAGCGTGCCCCAGAGCTGGAGGCGGTTGTCGCCGGCGTGCGTGCGCACGACCACCTGCGTGCGCACCTGCTCGCCGGTGCCTGCGGCCCACGATGGCGCGCGCCGTCCTTGGCGCGTCGGCATCCGGCCATCTAGCTCGGCCGCGCCGAACAACGTTGTCACCAGCACAAGGGAGCCGTCCATGTGCTTGGATGCGCATGAAGGTTTCTCATTTGAGGTTGGAGCGGGCGAGTGCTCTCTGGAGCAAGAAGTATGCGTCGCGAGCCTTCAAACGCGGCTGACGAAGGCGCACTCTAGCGCCGCGAGCGCAGCCCTGGTCGTGCAGGACACACCTGGTATGTCACTGCCGCGTCGTAGGGGCGCTGAGCGCCGATGAACCCTAGTGCTGACCCGCGTCCCCCCGTTTCTTCAGAGGAAAAGCTCGTTGCGACGGCATCCTTGGATAAGGGCATGGCCGTCTGGAGATTCTATTCCTCCCAGCGGGTGAGCCGCGCTGATTGGCGAGGCCATGAGACCTGAGTTGACAGAGGTCCTTTCCCCTTGGGCAGGAGTGCGATGGCTCTGATGATACCATTGAGGAGAGCATCGAGGTAACGCGCCTGAAAGTGCCCGGGGCCCCGGTCTTCAGCCTCGCAAAGATTCCCGAGGTGCTCCCCGATGGCACCACCAACCGGCAGCGGCAGAAGCCACCGGGCATCTTCCTGGGGACAGCGGCAAAGGAGGTCATCACTTGGATGCTGGGAAGCAAGGACGTGACGGACAAGGTGCGCGCGTTTCAAACAGGGGCGATGGCGGGGGCCTGGGAGCCAACGGTGCGGGCGTGGAACACTTTCCCTCGAAGCTGCCCTGGGACATCCCCCGCGGCACATCCCACTCATTCGCAGTCCTTTGTATGATTTCTCCCTGCAATAGGGTTGGGGAGGGGCCCAGGTCAGCGGACGCCGCAACCTCACGGGTCCATATGTTCTGGCCCGAGGGCCGCGAGTGATAGGGCAGCGGGGAGACGGTGCGTGAGATCTCTTGCCGCGGCCATTGGGGGGCCGCGGGGAGGGGGGAAGAGACCGGGGTAGGAGGGACGCATCCAGACGCCAGCTGTGTTAGTGTGGTGATGCGTTTGACGGCCTGTCTGGCAGACAGCGCCCTCGGATGTCGAGCTTGAGATGCAAGCACGAGCAGCAGCACCAGAGTCTGGCGGGCCCGGGGGGAGGGGCGCCGGTGGGCCCGGAGAGGAAGCCACGACGTCCGCGACGAGAACGGGAACGGGCCTGGGAGGGTTGGAAGTGGTGGTGGTGATGGGTGGGGGGGGGGGTGGGGAGCGTGGGCTGGGGAGGGTGTGGCTACTTGGCTTGAGCGGTGCGTCGAGCGGCGGACAGGAGGGCGGCATGGAGTAGCGCTGGCCGTAGCCCTTGCGGGGGTCGCACACGTGCTGAGAACGATGACTGGCTCCGACCATCAACGCAAGTAATGGGCACTGGACCGCACCTGTGTGTGTGTGTGTGACTCCCTTCGGCCGCATCCCGCCCACCCCGCCTCGGGTATGTAGTGTCATGGGGCGCGGTGCCCCGAGTGACCGCTCCCAGCGGTTGACGCGGTGCTGTGCCGCAAAGGGGGGGGGGGCGCGACGCTCGGAGCTCCGCGCCAAAGTTTGCGCCCCACCCGCCACGCCCGCTCCCCGCGGGCGCGGCCTCGCATGCCGGCAGGTCTTGCGGCGCTGGTACGGAAGCGTCTACTAAACCATGCCCGTCGGTCGTCGCTCAGCTTGCCCACCACCTGAGTACGCCCCCCCCCGTCCCTCCTCCGGCCCTCCTCCCCCCCCGGCCCCCCCTTCGCCCCCCCCAGGTGGTGTTGGGCAACCACACGGGGTGGGTGCGGTCGCTGGCGGTGACCGGCAAGTGGCTGTTCAGGTGGGGCGTGAGGGCTGGCAGGGGCGGAGGGCGGGGACGGGGGGCGCCGGCCGGGCTGGTGCGATGGCCTGGGCGGGAAGAGGAGGAAGGGACTTCGTCACCTGGCCTCGAGGTCACCTCTGCGGAGCGGAGCGGTAAACACATTGCCGGTTGAAGAGCGTATATCCCCTCCCTCCTGTCTTCCCCCTCGGCCACCGATTGACCTACCCCCCCTCCCCCCTCCTACCCCGCCCCGCCTGTCCGCCCCGCCTCCCGGAACGCGCAGCTGCGGCTGCAACTGGCTGCGGCTGTGGGACACCACCTACAGCACGCCCAAGGAGGCCCAGGCGGTGCGCCTGTTCACGGGCGACATCCTGGCCATCGCCGCTACCAACGGCCAGGTCTTCACGGCGGGCGCCGACGGCTCGCTGCGCTCCTGGAGCATCACGCGCCAGGGCGGCCTGGCGGAGGGGCCGGCGGTGGAGCGGGCGCACGAGGGCCGCGTGGCGGCGTGTGTGACCCACGGGTCGCTCGTGGTCACGGCCTCGTACGACGGTAGCATCAAGGTACGGCCATATGCCGGAGGGAAGGGGCCTGGCGGTCGTCACATGCTGGGCATACCGGGCGACATGGCGATGATCCGATGGGCAGTGCGCCACCCCGTAGCCGTAGCGGGGGAGCTGGGTGCGGTGCGCTGTTGGGGGCGGGGTGGGGCTTGTGGCCCCGGGGGATATGTGGGGACTGGGCAGCGCCTGGTTGCCCGCCGGGTCATGCCGGCCGGGGAGGCGGCCCCACGAGGCACCCACCCTAGGGTTGGGTACTGGGGACGGGGCGGCGAGGGGCAGCCTGGCGCGCTGGTATGAATGCGGGGTGGGGCCCAGATGGGTTGGTACCCGCGGCCCACCCAAGCTGCGCAGCGCTCTTGCTTTGGGTCTAGAGCGCCTCGCGGACAGGTGGCGCCGGACTGCGCTGGAGCGGTGCACTAGCCCTGCCCGCCCAGGCCCTGCTGCGAAGCTTCCACTCCCCTCCCCTCCGTGCGGGGGTGCGGGGTTGGCACGGGCAGTCCGTGCTTGCAACGAACGCAACGGCCCCCCCCCCCTGCGCTGCCAGGCCGCATCCATCAGATGTTTCTCCTTTCCCGTCGCGCCCTGACGCCGCCCCCCTGCCCGCCCCTACCCCCCTTAGGTGTGGTGCTGCAGCAGCCTGGCGCTGCTGGCGGAAGCGCGGGGGGCGCACCGCGGCGAGAAGGTCTTCTGCGCCGCTGTGGGCGCCAACGGAGTGCTGTTCACGGGCGGGGATGACAAGGTGGGAGGGAGGCGCCGCCTCTGCCGCCGCCGCCTCTGCCGCCGCCGCCGCTGGGCGGTTCGTTTCCTTCGACCTGCGCGCCTTGCATGTTGACCCCTGCTGCAAACGCCCCGAACACCTGTCGAGATGAACACGCTCCCGAATGGCCGCCCACTGCCGCCCACTCCACGCGTCTGCAATGCGGCACAGATCTCCGGCCTTGTTATTCCTCCGCGTTTCCTGTCTTTTCCCTTTCACCGCTGCAGCTCGTCCGCGCCTGGGACCTGCACCTCAATCCGCTGGGCGCCCCCCTGGAGGGCCACTCGTCGTCGGTGCGCGTGCTGGCGGCCGGCCGCCGGGGCCTGCTGGTATCCGGCGACGCCGACGGCGACGTCTGCATCTGGGAGACCTACCCGATCGAGCTGCCGCCGCCGCCAGCGCCGCCGCCGTCGCCCGCCGCCGTCGCGGCCGCCGCCGCTGCTGCGGGAGCCGCGGCGGCCGAGGAGGAGATCCTGTCGGGTGCTGCGCCGTTGCCGCCGCCGACGGTGGAGGCAGGGGCGGAGCTGTCGCCGGGAATGGAGGGCATGGCGGACCAGATCCTGCATCAGCTGGACGAGCTGGCGGCGGCAGAGGCAGCCCCATTGATGCTGCCGGCGGAGGCGGAGGCGCCTGAGACGGTGCCCGAGCCGGCGCAGGCGTGCGTGGGGCCTGACGTGGCGGAGGCGGAGGCGGAGGTGGCCCCCCACCCGGAGGCTGCGGCGACGGAGGCGGCGGCGCCCCAGCATCAGCCGGAGGCGACCGTGCTGGAGCTGGCTCCCGCCGAGGCGGCGGCAGTGCCTCTGGCGGCGGCCTGGGCCACGGAGGCGGTGCCGCCGCTAGCTCTCGACTCCGACGCTGCCGCCGACGCTGCCGCCGAAGCCGTGGACGCGGAGGATCTAACGGTGGTGGCGGAGGTGGTGCCGGCTGCGATGGAGCCAGCGGTTGCTGGTGCGGAGGCGTGGCCGGCCGCTGAGCTGCCAGCTGCCGAGGCTGCGCTGGAGGCGGCCGCGCCCCAGTCGGAGGTGGCGGAGGCTGCCTCGGAGGTGGCGGCGGTGGACGCATCAGCTGCCGCCTTTGCTCCCCCGCCTACGGCTGGACCGGGCCCGGAGGCCGAGGTGTGGGTCGCGGACGAGCATCCCGCTGCCGGGGCGCTGGCGGAGGCGGAGGCGGAGGCGGCGCCGTGGGTTGCGGCGGAGGCGCCGGTGGCAGCCGGCGTCGCGGAGGCCGCGCCGGAGGCGTATGCCCATCAGCTGGCGGAGACGGAAGCGGCGGCGGTGGAGCACCCCTCGGCCGACGTCGGCAATTACCAGGCGGCTGACGCAGCGAGCACCAACGGCCACGCGCCGGGCGATTACGCTGCTGTACCAACTGATGCCTCACACGACAGTCATGCCAACGGCCATTCCAATGGTTACTCGAATGGGCACGCTGCTGCGTCCAACGGGTACCATATGGCCGACGCCAACGGCCATACCAACAGTAACGGTAACGGCCACGCCAACGGTTACGCGCCGGACGCGATCATATCGCCCGCCTCCGCCGCCGCGGCCGTTGCTGCCGCGGCTGCCGAGGAGCCCACGTCTCCCCCGCCGCAGCCGGCTGCGGCGGCTGCGGCAGCGGCGGCGGCGCGTAGGGCGGCGGCTCTCCGGGAGATGGACGTTGAAAACGTGGCGGCGGCCGTCGCGGCGGCGGTGCTTGCCAAGGAGGCGGGGGTGCGCAGCTCGAAGAACGCCGTCGCCCGCGCGCGCAGCGGCTGAGGCCGTTGCGGGGGACTGAGGCCGCTGCGGCCGCTGCGGGGCCCTGAGGCCGTTGCGAGGGCTGAGGCCGCTGCGGGGCCCTGTTGCCGCTGCGAGGGGCTGAGGCCGCTGCGGGGGCTAAATGTCACACGCTTAGCGGCGGCACGGAGCCCAGCGTTAGAACCCCCGCGCGTTGGACCGCGCACGAGCACGGCCCTCCATGTGCGGCTCCCCTCCCCTCCCCTCGCCTCCCCGGCTTCCATGGCACTCTCATGATGGCTCCTCCGAGGAGGGCCCGGCCCGAAAAGCATCTTCAGTTGAGTTTTCATACAAGTTCAGATGGTGCGTTGGCGCTATGGTTTTGCGCATGCCGTTTGCAGTTAGTGCGGTCGGTCCCAGTGGTCCCACACGGTGGTGGGTTGCGTAGCGCTCGAGGCTGGGGTGGGGGCAGCGGTGTGGCCTTTGTATTGCTGGGGAGGGCAGCCGCGGCCGGGTCGCGAGCATGGGCCTTGAGGCGCTCCCGGAAGCAGCAGGGCCTCCGCAGCCGCAGGAGTTGAGCGCGAGATGGGCGCGGGCCCATCGGGACGTCGGCCACCAGGGGCAACCAGGGGGTACATAGCGACGCAGAGCGGCGCGTGGCCTCGGGTTGGTGGGTCGTGGGCTGCACGTGTGCAAGCATTGGAGCGACCCGTAGGAGCGTGGAGGGTGGAAGGGTCGGTGGCACTTGGCTGGGCTGCACGCCGACCCACGGGTCGGCCCCTGCGTCAGGCCCTGGATCCAGCTGGATCCAACGCCCTCGGCACGGCACGGCAGATGATACTTGTTGCTGGGGCGGGCCGGGGTCGGCAAGGGCATGCGCGTGTGTGGCGCCCTGGGCGAGGATGAGGGAGGGCGTCAGGCGTGCCGTGCCGCCGTGTACCTCCGGCGGACCGCCCAGTCGGGGGCCTTTGGTAGTTGGTGCGTCGCCGTCGTACAGTTCTACCGTACGATCAGATGTATCGTATCTCAGACGCCGTAATCTCGATGTACTGTTTTATCCCACGTACGGGGCGTCCCGTGTGCGCCGTGGGTAGTTGGTCTGTCGGTCGGTCGGTGTTCAAAAAGCATAGGCGCCCACATCATTTTGTGGCGCTCTTTGGCCGCGAGTAGTTCCCTGCCCGCTCACCCCGCGCAGCAGCAGCATCGTGCCGCCCCCGTTCTGCTTTGTGAGGGCGCCGTCTTTGAGCGAACCGTTTGAGCATACCGAGCATCCGGCTCCCAGGCCCTGTCGCGCACTGTTTGATGGTGTGCACATGAGTGCATGCATGAATGTGTATGTGTGTATGTGTCCACTTCACGCGCGCCGCACTGTGCCACAGCGCTACGTTGCAAGAAGTTTGGCGCTCGCCCGCCCGCCGGCGCTCAGCGGTGCTCCCGCGTGCGCGTGCGTGTTTGTGTGTGAATGCGTGTGATGAGCTCGCGCGCTGGCGGCGGCGGCAGCAGCAGCGGCGGCGGCGTTGTTGCGCTGGTGGGCGGCAAAGCGGAGGGGTGCCTGGGGCGTGGTGCGGGGGCGGCTGGTGTCTCTCTGACGGGGCGGTGCGGCGCGGGCTTGAGCAGGCCAGCGAGTCGCATCGAAGAATAGACACAAACATAATTTCAGTACTGGCCCCCCTTGCTTTTTCTTTAGTTTTCGGTGAGGTAGGTGAGATGCGAGGTAGGGATCTGCGGCACGGGACAGTCTTTGCTTGTGCGCCCGAGAGAGCCGCGTCAGGAGATGGTTTTGGGCAGTTGAGTCAGTGGGCAGAAGAGGGCAACATTACTGTGAGCTAGCAGCTGCCGTTGATGTCCGTACCATACAGCCAGGCCTAGCAGAGCCGCCATGCCAGACCGCCTTTGCGAGTCCGGCCATGGCCCCATGTAGATGTAGTGCGTGTGCCGTCTGTCCGTGTCTCCAGTGCTTCAGTGTACGTAACTCGCCGTTGCCCATGTGTTATGATTGCTGACGATGATAATGCCTTTGGTGATATATTGTGTGGTGTGGTGTGGTGCGTTGAGTAGACCCGTAAGCGGCCGACAGCCTGGCTGCCGCTGGGCCCTCTCTTGTATCAGAATACACTGCGTGCACTGTACGATCGATGCTGTACGGCTCTGTTGTACTACTTCAGTCGTACGCCGGAGGCAGGGACCAGACGCCGGCCTTGTATTCGGACGGGGCGGGCACGGGCGCGTTGGCGGGCGCTGGGCCCCGGCTGTAAGCCCCGTCTTTACCGACGCGCGCGGAAGAGGCGATGTTTACGTGCGGGGCCTGGTCGGGGTGGACGAGAATGCGGCCGGTTTTACGGCCTTGCATCAGCTGTGGCGGCGGCTTCTGGCTGCCAGGAGGCTGTGGCCGCCTGTGGCGGCGCTTGTCCCACGAGCCACCCGGCGTACCATCGCCCTGTGTCTGGCCCCTTCACCGCAGCTGCTCCCGCAGCTGTAGGTCTGTCAGAGTGAGGTGCTCATGGTTGGATGGGAGCGGCTGTTGGCTGGTTGTCCGGAGGTGGAGCTGGGTGCGGCGGCCCGCGGCTTGCTGTCGTGTGTTGTTGCCCCCTCCCTCCCTTCCTGCCCGCCGGACGCTCCCACGATGTTGCACTTGACATTCGCTTGGTCGGTCGTTCGTCAGACCGGTCAAGCCCCTTTTACTATGACGATTGATTTACCGCAAGCAGGAGCAGCATGTGCCCCAAAAGAGGGTTGCGTTGTTTGGCGAGAGCCCGCCGAGAGATGGGCGGCGCACGTGTGTGCATTGGGTGGTCCACATTCTAAAATGGTGTGCACGCTTTATGTTGTTGCGAGGTGCCCGAGGTAATGGCTTGCGGAGAGCGCATGGGTGGCATGCGGCCAGAGGGCGCGGCTACAGGTGTTTGAACTGTGGTGGAGACTTTGTTGGCGCGGGCCGTGTGCAGTGAGCGGCCGGGAAGGAGTGCGACGATGGCGCGAGCGAAATTAAACTGTTTTCGCGAGGTGTAAGCCGTTGAAATCTTTTTCTCAATACGGCTTGGGGCGTTTTGCGCACCCCAGGGCCCTCGGCTTGTCCACTAACAAACGACCCGCCAGTACGGTAGGTTCGGTTGGGAGCAACTGTCCCCGAGCAAGGCGGCTTACGTGCTCGCGATCAACGTATTCGGATTCAAACGCAATCTACCGTCTCGGCCACAACGAGCCCTCAATCACGAAGGGCTAACTTATTTGTTCGAGCATCATTATCAACATTACCAAACAGCATACATGTCGTACATGCAGCACCCCTGCGGCATCGCAGAGCTGTCGCCTCTATCGGCAATGCGCCAGCGGGTGCCCGGCATCCGCCCGACATGACGTGTACGTGGTGTGGTTTGGGGCCGGAAAGCCATTGTTGCCCGCGCCGCTCACATCTGTGATTATGGTACGGCCGCACTCGAAACCGGCAACATGCATACACAATCCAATATACCGTACAAGATCCACCAACCGTCACGAGAGCTCCCACCGTCGAATAATGCTCTCTACCAAATTCTCAAGCCAACTAGACACCGAGGACAACGCCGGTGCCAAGCTCAAGACCTCCCGAGCGGGCCGCCCGGCAACGCAGCGTACTCGCAGCGTACAACTTGCTGGCGCGCCCGCCGACAACTCCCAGCTGCCAAGCTGCCCCATGGCGACCGTGGGCCCCACTGGAACGCAGCGCCGGCACATATCCCCGTCCCTGCCCACTCTTCACCAGCCACCGGCCGCACCCGACACCGCCGACGCGCCCACCATGCAAGATATCCCCCCCTCGGCGCCGCATAGCCCACGCTTGCGTGCGGGCCCCGGAGGAGGACCTCACAGAGGCCGCGGGCCACGAAATGGTGGCATGTCGCCGCCTCACTCTGTCGTGCTGCGCGCGTCCCGCCCAAGCCAACCGTGATCAACGCCAATCGCCATGCACAATGCAACTCAACACAGTAGTCTTCTCGAGCCCCACCCCCGCACGGCCGCCAGCTGCCCCCGGCGGCCATAGCTGCCCTCGGCGGCCCTCACCGATGCATCCCAGGCCCCCGGCCCCTCCGCCCCCTCCGCAGACACATCAAGCGCATGCTCATTACGGCACCTCCCACCCCCCCACACACACAGACCACCCTGCCCACCGTTCCTCTAGTGCTCCCAGAGGGTCCCTATGGTATGCTGGCCGGACGCCCACACCGGGAGGGCGCCCGCCCCACCTGTCAACCGCCGCGCCGCATAGGCGAGCGGCCCCCGACGGCCCCGGGCGGCCTAATGCCCCCAGAAGGCCCCTATGGTGTGCTGGCCGGACGCCAGGTAGGCGAACGCGTAGAGGCGGTACATGCCGGCCGCCAGCCACATGAAGACGAAGGTGGAGAGGGTGATGAGCGTCACGTCAGCAAAGTCATACTGGAGGCGGGTGGGAAGTTGAAGGGAAAGGAGAAGGCGGGTGGGAGGGAGGGGAGGAGGGAAGTAGAGTCGCTAATGCCGTGTCACTCGAGCCGACTCGGGTCAAAAACAGCGCGACGACTAAGGGTGATTTGAGGCGGTCCCGGCCATGGACCAGGCCGCCTGCACCACCTACGCAGCAACTGCCGTAGGCCAGGCCCTCCACAGTTCAAGCCCCCTGATGCGGCGCGCGACATGTGGCAAGGGGCGCTAGGGGGGCTGATGATGTGTTTCCCCGACCGAGACGAGCGGCCCTGGCCGTGCCAGGGGCGGACGGGGCCCCGGAGGGCGGGACGGCGGGGGGTAAGCCCCAGGCCGGGCCGCGCATGCCGCCCAGGCATCTAGATCGTATGGAGGAGCCCGCACGATGCCCTCCCCTCCCCTCCCCTACCCGTTCATCTTCTAGCATTCCTCTCCCCCCTGCCGGTCGTTGCGCCGTACCTCCTGCTTGGGCGTTAGGCAGTCGATCAGCTGGTGCGCCTGACGCTCCGCCTGCTGCGCCAGCCTGCGCAGGGGGTCCTGCGGCAGAACGGACGAACGGGGCGAGTGACGCAATAAAGATAGGTCAGCGAAGAGCATCCCAGGTGTGAATCTGCAACCTGAGTCGCTAAATGTACGGTCGTGCGCATTGCGAAAATGGGATGTAGGACTGCGGGGAGCGCCTGCCGGCGCAGGCTCACCTCAGGACCCTTGCCCCCATTGGGACCGAGCGCGGAACACAGCGTGCGTCGGGCCGCCGCAGGCGTCCCGCACAAGCCCCGCACAGCTGGGCAGCACGAGGCATACCCGTGCCGTCGTGCGTCATTGTGACGGGCCAGGGCTGCCGCGCGAGCTGGACACCCGAGCTGCATTTGAGCTGTTTGCAGTTGTGCTGAGAGTGTTCAAGAAGGTAGGTGGCCAAAGTTGGCGCTCGCCAAGAGTGAGTTGGACACGCGCCTAAACGGTGGGTATAGTAAAGCAGCAGAGCTCAAACAACCCAGAGAGTTGTAAGCTTTAAAAGGGCATGTTCCGCTTGGGCTTTGATTAAGGAGCGAGGTGCAGAGGGGCCGAGGGGCAGAGCAGCCCCGCTGCAGGCGGTTTGTTTTTGCGTAATTCGCAGATGGACGGATGCGAACTCGTAAGTTGCTGGGAGCACGGGAGGGTCGATGCCGGCTGTCAAATCTATTCCGTACCGCCCGGGTCGCCGTGTGACTCGTTTGAAATCGGAAAACTGCTTCGCTTGCTCCCTACTGCTGGCGTGAGCGGCAAGTCTCACTCCTTGCCGATACCGACACGGTTGACGACGACGGCCCGACGCCAACCCTGGTTGCCTGCGCCGTGCCGGCGCTGACGGCCTGCCAATTCGCAAACCCTACTTCTCAAATTGCACCTGACTGGGTCGCCCCTGTACACCGACTAGACTTGCGCAAGGACTCCGCCGACCGCGCTTCACAATTGGGACGCCCGCGGACTCTGCGCCGCTGGAGGACGGCTGCTGACGCCTACCTTGATACTTAATCTAGTGTACGGGTGCCATGGTGAGCCCGGGGCGCGAAGGCGGGCCGCCGGGCGACGCGTCGCCTCTCACGCTCGCCATCGCCGATACCGGTGAATGGAGGCGGCGGGGCGGGATGGCCAGAGCCTGCGGGATACCAACGGACCACATCTGGTGTCCGTGCCTCCGATTCCCGGGCGCCCTCACGCCTGCCAGAGGCTCTGCTGAGGGGAGTCAACGTGCCGCCGCGGGCGCTGCCCTCCTACGACCGCCTGGGGCCCCGTTGAAGCGGGCGACGGAGCGGCCCACAGCCGCACAAGGCCAGCTCTCTAGACAGACTCTGGCCTCCGACGGGGCCAACGCCGTGGCCAGCGCCCGTACAGCCGTGCATCTGTATCGCTGCCGCCGGCATCCGTAGCGGTTGAAGGCAACTGGCCGTCCTCAGCCGCCCGGCAGGGGTTCCGTGGCGTGCCGTGGGGGGTGCAGGCCCTCCCGCCGGCCCTCCCGCCCTCCACCCATCCAGGCCCGCGCCCCACCCCTCCGTACACCAGCGGGAATGCTGTTGGCTCCCAGCCCCTTCCCGTCAAACCCCGAACCCGGCCTCTCAGACTCCCCACACCCGTTCCCCAAACCCCTCTCCCTCTCCCCCCCACGGGCTGCCCAGGCACTGCCGACCCACACGTCGCTGCAGAACCGGTTATACTTTCCGGCGTTCGCGGAGCTGCCGCAGGCGGACGAGCTGGACGTGAACTACTTTACCGAGCAGCCCAACGGCATGGTGCTTCCCAACCGGACGTGGACATTCTTCGGGGAGATCGTGGGCGACTCACTGTCGCAGCTGTCGGTGCTGGGGCACCGGGTGGAGGTCCGGGACGTCACCGGCAGCGTGCACAGGTGCGGGCGGGGCCTTGGGTGTTCCTTGTTGGCGAGGGGCCTTGGCTTTTCCTTGTTGGCGAGGGGCCTTGGGTGTTCCTCTCTTGCGAGGGGCCTGAGCTTTGCCGCTCGTGCGAGGGGTGTTGCGTGGGTTGGCCCAGGTGCGGGCGGGCGGCAATGCGAGCCGGGTGCGCCCAGGGGAGGGTCCCGGGCGCTGTGCAGCGGGTGGGCGCGGCGGGCCGGAGCAAAAACGTTGGGTGTGGGCAGAGGGGAGGCTGGCCGTGTAAGGCGGGAGGCAGGTGCGGCAGGGGGCGCAGGCGCAGCCATGGTCCCCTCCCTCGGTACGGCAGGTCCTGTTGAGGACCTGCCGCAGCCAGGTACGCTGCGGTGCGGGGCCAGCGCGTCGGAGTCAGGTCACAGGTTACACGTCCGTCAAAGCCGGGCGTGGGCCATGGACGCGTTGCGAGAGGTGGGGTGGGGCGAAGGATCATGATTGCAGTCCCTACCCCGCTATGGCTCCTGGCGCCGGAGACGGGTCTGCGCCGAGTGCTGTCGCGGGGCCGCTCCTCCCGCTTCCACCAGTCCTCACCCCGAATCGCGTGCGCCCTTCTGCCCTCCTGCCCGCCCCCGTCACCGCCCGTACTCGCCACCGCAACCGGTCACTAAGGACGCCTTCCCATCCTCCGACCCCCACCCCCGGCCGCAGCATCCTCTTCTTCCCCACGAGCGGCTCACTCGACATCTCCGGCCTGCGCACCGGCCACACCGTGTTCGTGCGCTACGCCATGCGCTGTTTCTTCTCGGACCTCGCGACGGAGGCGATCAAGGTGGCGGGGGCGGGCGGGGGGGGCTCTGTGTGGTGTGGTGATGGCGTTGTACCAGGGTTGTACCCCTCTGACACCTACCCCTGCCCCGAAACCTCCCCCGCTGTGGCCCCCCACTTCCGTTGCAAACCGTCTCCGCGTTTCTGTGTCAGCCGGCCCCGCTTGCTCACGCCCATGCTCCCCCCGCCCGGGCTTCCCTGCTGAGAACGCCTTCCAATCTGTGAAACCCTCCACGTCGTCCCGTCGTCAGGCCTGCCCACAAATTGAGCAACCGCCTCCCGTACCCGGCGCTGCTCCATACGGCACCCCGCTCGTGCGGCGCTGCCTCCCTCGCACTCCCTCGCCCTCCCAGGTTGAGGAGCTAAACTTTGTAAAGGTCATCCCCACCAACCTCGACACGTTGCTCTTCACCGCGTCCCTCTACTTTGACCGACAGGTGGGTGGGGGGGGTGCGCGCCAGGGCGACCACACGAGCCTGAACTTGAGGACACGGCGACTGTGCGGGGTGTCGTTTGTGTGGTGGGGAGGAGCGCAGGCAGGCCGGGTCACGCCGGGCCCAGCCCACGAGGGTCCAAGGCCGTGTCCCGCTGTGCGTTATGGGCCTCCTGGCTCCTCCCGCGCTTCTCGAGGACCCCCGGACGTTGGACCTGACCTAACGTTGGACCGTTCGGCTGCCCACACACCACCCAACGCCCCCCACCCGCCCCTGCCCGGCCCCCTGGCAGAGCCACTGCGCCGCCTGCGGCTCCAGCGTGGCGGCGCTGGGCGGCGCCGTGCCACGCTGCGAGCGGTGCCAGGCGGCGGTGTACTGCTCGCCCGGCTGCCGGGCCGCCAACGCGCCCACTCACGGCACCTTCTGCGGCCTGTGCTGCGAGCTGGGGGAGGTGTTCAACCTGTCCATGGACACCTTCATAGAGTGGGTGCCCTTCCGGAAATGACAGGAATGGGCGGCCGGGCAGGGCAGGGCCGAGCTTCCAGCTTTGCTGGTGTACACGCGGGTGTGCGAAGGGCGGCGTGGCGGCGGCTGGCTGGCGAGGCAGGGCGCCGCAGGACGGCGCAGACGCTGCGGTCGGCGTGGCAGCGGCGGGGGGCAACGGAGCAGCTGTGACCCGCCGCAAGCGAAGGATAGACAGCGGCTCGGTCAGTATTAATTGGTGACGGCGGACGGCAGACGGCGATGGGGCAGCCGGGGGCGACGGGGCGCGGGCGGTTTTACCCTGGCCGCCGCCGCCGCCCCCAGGGGTGAGCGGCGCAAGCGGCTGAGGGGCGGCGGCGGCTGGGGGCATAGCGCGGTGCGACGCGGCCCGCCAGCTGCGGCCATGGAGGCCGCAGCCGGCCCCGGCCCGCGCTCCCGGCTTCCCATCACGACTTCCCGGTGGGCGGGGGATATGCGTGCCGCGGCCTTGCCCATGGGGTTGTTGCCGCCGCGCCGCAAGGCAGGCCGCGTGCTCCCCTCCCCTCCTGCCCGGTCCGGTCCGGCCCGGTCCGGGATACTGCGGCAAGTCTGCCCTCTGTGTCCCACTGCGCGGCGTGGGCGCGGCTGCTCCCAGCTGAGCTCCTTCACGCCCAATCCCGTCAGCTGAGTCGGGCGCACGCGGCGACGATGACGTTAAGCACGGGCGGCGGCTCCTGGGGATCTGAGCGCCCAGCCCAGCCCACGCCGGGAGACCGGCGCCCGCGGGAGCCGCGGCGCTAGTCCGTCGGCTCGGCGCCGCCTCAGCTGTGTGTTGCTGGGCGGGCGCCCGCACGCTTATCGGCAGCGGCTGCTGCCCGCCGTGTGCGCCCTTGAGCTGCCGTGCCGTTGGGGAGCTCTGCGGCGGCCGGCCGGTTGGCTGTCACCGATGGTGTGGTTTCGGCGCGCTTGCGGGCGCGGACGGACGCATGCGCGGGCGCGTCCATGCAAGGACCCCAACTCATCAGCCTGTGGCTTGTGTCCGCTTATGTCCTCTGGCGTCCACTGGTGTGCACTGCGTTGTCGCCTGCCGGCCTGCCTACCGGCCGGCCCGGCTGCTTCGCCAACCCAACACTGCTACTGAAACCCGGGGGGACGTGCGTGATTTCAATGTCAACGGCCGGCACGCCGCTGCCGGCATATTGCGCGGGGCATGGGCGCCGGTCGGTGTGGGGTGGGACGGGACGGGACGAGAGACGGCTTTGGTGGGCGGTGGTGGTGGGGGGCGTACTGAGCACTCATACCGGTTTCGGCTGGGGCCCGAGTTGTTGTTGCCTGGATACTGGAGCGAGTCGGTCCGTGGGCAATGTTGGCATTGCTTAAAACACGCTATGACCGGGGGGGAGGCCCTGGCGGGGAGCCCAACATGACTCGGACAGAGTACCGCAGTGCTGCATGTGCTGTGTACAGCTGCCTGCATGCAGTGCGGCGGTGGCGCGTGGGCGACACGGCTCTGCCACCTCCCTCGGTGCAGCAGCTCCCGGGCAACCTCACCGAGATGTCCGCTCCTGCCCGGCGCGCGCGGTGCCGTAAGTCGATCGGACTGGGCGGCGTAGCATGCTCTGACGGACGGGCGGGCGGGGTAGAGGCTGGCGGGGTGCAGCCTGCGGATCCCCTGCCTTTGCGTGCGGGCGGGGGAGGGGGCTGCGTGGTCAGGCGGGCTGTATCGTAGCAGCGGGGAAGCCGTTGCGTCGGTCGGGCCAACTGCGAGGGGGCTATGTGCTCTGAGAGCGTTGGTGCGTGGAGGGGCGGGGTTCCGTCCACCCCGCCCCACTCCCGGGCGCGCACGGGCGGGGTGCAGATCAGCGAGGTGGCGGCAGCGCATCGATGCCGCACCAAGTCCGTGCCCTGGAGGGGTGTGGTGGGGGGACCGCATCTGGAAGCTCTCGCGGTGCCAAGGTGTCCCCGCTCCTGCGGCGGGGGCCCCAACTTGACTGCCTTGGACACGTGTACCGTACTGGTTCAGAGAGGATCATGGAGTATGAGGGTAGTGTGCAGCGTTGAACTATGGTGCTATGGTATTACCGGTCTCGGGAGGCTGTTGGCGTGTCTGACATGATGCACGTCGTTGCCAATGCGCAGCCGTACGGTGTACGGCATGGGCACGGCCTCGCAACGTGCCGGCGAGCCTCTGGCTGGCGCGACTTAGCAGCATGGGTGCCGCCTTCACGGGTGCTCAGCCAGATGCAGTTGGTGGTCTTCGTTCGGTGGTTCAAGGAAATGTCTGGTCGGGGAGCCCTGCCGTGGAAAGCCAGGTGGAGGCCCATCCTTGTGGTGGGCAAAGAGGCAGACCTCCCAGCCTCTGACACTGTGCTCAATGGCCCCGTTTGTTTGCATTTCGGCCGGGGCTGTGTGCTGGGAGAGGGACCTGCCCCGGCGGTAATCCCTGTCTTTTGGGGCACACCGTCTGTGATCATGATCTGGTGCCCCACATAGGCGTTGCCTAGCTTGCAGCTACCAAGTGGGGTCCCACGTGCTGTCCCTCCACGTTCGCTGTGGCCATCCATAGATGCTGGGGCGCATGTCGCCACATTAGGGGAGGAGTGTGCCTATGGACAGAGAGCGTCTCGCTTGGCATACCCGCGGGCCTGACAGGTAACAGCCAGGGGACAGCGGACGGCTGATCACCGCAGGTGGCGAAGTGGCAGACACCGACCGGCACGGCACACGAAGCCTCACGAGGCAGGGGCGGGTGCCACGTGTCTTTTGAAAAGGCTTTTACAGACGCGCTCCTCCTGATGGCCCCCGAGGGTACGGCTCCGGGCATACCGGCTGCGACTCTCATCCCATGCTCCTGGACACTCCAGGGTCCAGGAGAATGGGATACTGCCCCACAAACAAGCGCACTCCCCTCACTGCCTCCCGCCGCAGCACACATCCCGCTCTCGCCCTCAGCTGCAGCCCGTACGCACACCGCCGCACCTCACTCCCTCCCACCCCCAGCTCCGCCCCTCACGCCCTCAGCCGAGAAGCACCCCCCCCCTCCGCAGCTTGTCGCGCCGTCCCGGGGAGCGGGCACCCCTGCAGCGGGCACCCCTGCA
>LSYV01000046.1:278396-319278 GCA_001584585.1 Gonium pectorale
AAGAACGCCCCACCCCCCCCTCCGCAGTCTTGTCGCGCCCGGTCCCGGGGAGGCGGCCACCCTCGCAGCGGCCACCCTGCACGAAGGCCACCCGGCGGGGCGGCGGTGGCGGTGGGGGCTTCGTGTGTGGACTCCACGCGATGCACAGCTGCAGGCGCCCCGCATCTCAGCTGCTGCGTTGTCCGTCCCGATGGGAACGACGGGTCGGCATGCGCCTCCGGCGCGTACAGCAAAAATGCTGTCCGGCCCCTTGGCCCCTCAGGTGCTCAGCCGAGCAGCTCCTCCTCCTCGGGCAGCTGCCGCACCTCCGCCCAGCCCTCCACCAGCCACCGCATCCGCTCCGCCCGGCTCCACTCGCGGCCCGGGCCGTTGCCGTCCAGCACCCACTGGGCGGCCTGGGGGCCAGGGGGAGGGGGAGGACTGGTGGTGGTGCTGGTGTAAGGGAGAAGGCGGGAAACGGGTTGCCACGCGGGGCGCCGAGCCAGTGAGCGCCCCTGCGGGGGGGGGGGATGAGCAGATGACGGTTGTTTGGCGGGGAGCTCGGTGGTGAGGCAGCGGGAGCATGCTCCAGGCTTGAGGGTCCGGGAGGTCAAGCGTGCGCCCGTCCTTGGTCCAGGCAAGGGTGAGCAGCAAGCCCCGTCGACGCTGCGCTGGTGGCACGTTTGGAGCATCTGCATATGACTCGGCAAGAGGCTGCCGGAGACGAATCGATGACACGGTGCGCGGGGCGTTTCACGCAGTAGGCCATGCGATGCCGTACATGGTGCGGTGTGCCGTACGGGCGGCGGCGGGTGTCCCGGTGCCCACCTGGTTGAGGAGTACGACCAACGCGGATGTGCACGAGAGCAGGAGCCCCGCCTCCGTGCCCGACCCTGGCAGCTGCATGGCGGCGAGCTCGGGCACTGCGGGCGCTGCGGTGGCGGCCACGCTGGAAGGGGTAGGGGCTGCTGCTGCTGAGGAGTGGGCGGCGGCCGCGGCCGCCGCGGTGGCCGCGGCCACGGTCTCCCTGTCCGTGGCTTCGTGGACGGCGCCAGTGGCGGAGTTGCCGCCAGCGCTCGACCCCGAGGTTGTGGCGGCGGCAGTGGCGGCGGCCCCGCCGGGTGCTGCCCCGGGGGCCGCCGCCACCGCCGCCGCCACAACCCTCGCCGCGCGCACGTCTGTGCCGAGGTCCGCCAGTACTGCGCCCGCAGCTGGCAGCACGATGTACAACAGGCGCCACGGCCGCCGGTAGCCCCAGGTCAGGCCCCGCGCGCGCCCCACCAAACCCGCCATCCACAGCGCCACCTCCCGGCGCGGCTGCGCCGCCAGCCGCGCCAGCAGCGGCCCGCGGAGCAGCACCACGGGCGAGCGGCCGACGCCGGCGGCGGCTCGCGCAGCCAGCTCCCCCACCGCCAGGGCGGCGAGTGACACCGAGTGAGGCCGCGGCGCCGACGGCGCCGGTGCCAGGTGCCGGGCCTGCGGCAAGCCACCAGGTGCACATCTGCCACCACCGCTTTTACCACCATCGGCGCTGACGCCGCCGCCGCTGCAGCCGCTGCCGGCGGGCGGGCTCGCGCCACTCCCACGCTCCGCAAGGCGCGGATCCGGGCTGAGGCTGAGGCAGTACTCCGGGCTGAGCCATGGCCCCAGGGCCCCGGATTCCAGCCGCAGGCGCAGCCGCCGGCAGCGCGCCAGCGCCAGCACACCGCACACCAGCTCAGGCGGTGTGGCCGAGCAGCCGCCACCGCCGCCGTCGCCTCCGCCGTCGCCTCCGCTATCGCCGCCACTGCCACCGCCTCCGCCATCGCCGCCGCTACCGTCGCCTCCGCCGTCATTGCCGCCGTTGCCGACGCTGCCACGACCGCCGCCCGTACGCATCCACGCCCCGTCTTCTGTTGCGAAGCCGACTTCCAGCATAGCCCCGCGCGCCGCCAGCGACTGCGCCAGCCGCTGCTCCGGGCCGTCGAGCGCGGCCCCGGGGCCGTCGACCCGCAGGGCGGGCAAGCTCACCCGGTGCAGCCGCTGCAGGAACGACGCGCCCAGGCTCTGCAGCTTTGCGAGGGCCGCCCACGACAGCGTGCCGCGTAAAGCGCCGGGGGCGGCGGCGGCCTCTATGGCGACGGCGGCGCGGTCGTTGAGCGTAAAGGTCACGTTGCAAGGGGCCGAGTCGGGCGTGCTGAGGAGGCGGGAGGTGGTGAGGGAGAGGAGGCGGAGCGAGCGCGGCAGGGCGCGCAGGAGGGAGCCCAGCGCCGTGGCGTCGTGGACACCCGTGAGCGTGAGCTGCTCGAGGAGCTGCAGCCGGGAGAGGCTGGTAATTGACGGGGCCGCGCACAACCCGTCGCTCTTCAAAAGCTCCAGCCGGCGCAGTTTGCCCGCGAGCAGGTGAAGCTCCCCGACGGCCGCGATGCCGGTCAGTGACAAGGCGTCCACGCTGGGAAGGGTCGCCAGCGCATTGAACACGCGCTGCTGGAGCCGCACGTCCACCGGCAGTGGTTCGCGGATCTCCACGTTGAGCAGGTTTGTGAGCATGCGGATAAGCGCGGTGACGCCAAGGCCGTGTGACGGGACGCCGATGAGGGTGAGGGAGGTGATGCGCAGGAGGTGCTCCGGCGCCACGCGCTCCAGCGCGAACGCCAGAAGCCCGTCGGTTGTCCAGTCAGGTTTCTTGCCTTCGTGGACGGTCAAGCTGCGGCAGCGCGGCCACCGATGGAGTGGCAGCGGGCCGAATCTGGCGAACTTGTCCGGGTTCTGCTTCTTCAGCCGCAGCTCAAGCGACACGGTACTGAAGTCGACAGCGTCGCGCAGGGCAGTGCAGGCCAGGCGTGCGGCGCGCAGGCTCCTGAGCTTCTGCAGGGAGCGCGCTAGCACATCCTTGCCACTGAGACTGAGCTCGCAGAGCACATCCTCCAGAGACACATGTGAGCTGCTGCGCTGGAAAGGATGCGACATGGCTGGTTGTGTAGTCGGGAATGTAGCTGTCAACGAGTTAAGCCAAAGCGCGTCAGACCGTTTTCCTCATTACACTCGTATAGCGGCGACTACATAAAGCAAGCAACTGAATCGGCGGAGCTGCATCTGCGTTGACAGCTGTCGGCTGTCTCTACAAACTTGCGGATATTTATATTGAGCGCAAAATCGGGACGACAGCATTTGCTTTGATGGATCCCATGATTCCCCGCATAGAGCTCGTCCCGAGCTCACCCCAAGCTCGTCCCAACCAACGGGCGTTCGTTGCATGTCCGATTTTGTAGTGGTGGAGAGGCTTGCCCAAATGGGTAGGGCTAGGGACCGGAGATGACCAGCTTGCAGCCTACACGCGGTCTGGGCTTCCCGGGACAGGGTCGGTGCGCCACCGTCCCTGCCCGTCAACTGACGGGCTCGGGCGCAACGTCGACTCCCTGTCTAGGCCTTCCGGGGAGCAACCTCCTGCACCCCTGCGCGTCACTAACCATGCGGCTCCAACCGAATACCCGCCCCGGCAGCTAGCACAACCGCCCCTACCAGCGCCCTGCAATCGCCAACCGACATAATTGGCAACACACCCGCCCGACTCCTTGCCAACGAAGCTAACCCCTCCTCGCCTCTACGCGCGTGCGGGCGCAGTCCACACGTCAACGCCAACAAGCCACCGCCCCACAAAACGCAGAGCCCCAGCGCCCCACGGCCTGCCACCCAGCCGCATCCCAATTGCCTCGCCGCCACTCGCTCCTGGCGCGCGTGTGCGGTCTCGCGTATACAGGCGAGGTCACATGTACCCTCCGAAACCACCGCCTCCGCCGCCCCCGAAGCCGCCGCCGCGACCTCCCCATGGCATGCCCGGCCGCGGCCCCAGCCCCAGCCCCGGCCCCAGCGTGCCCGGGAGTGGATGAACGCCCGGGAGGCCGCCCCCCGAGAACAGCCCGCCGCGGGGGCCACCGAAGACGCCGCCAGGGCCGCCACCCAGCAGAGGCCCGGGGAGGCGGTCGTAATCTAGGGGCCGGGGGGAGAGGGCACGGAGGGCGGCCAGGTGGGGTGCGGGCGTGGAGTTCGACGGGCGGGTCTCGTGAGGCATAGCAGACTCGCTTTGGGGTGGGGGTGAGGGTGGGCGCGGCGGAGGGCGAGAGGGCTCCCGAGGAGCGGGCCCACAAGAGGGGGGCCACGAGCGTGGGGCCGTGAGCATGGAGCGCCGTACCTCCGACTGAACACAGTGGTGGGCGACGCGGCTGCGCAGTGGCAGCGGCAGCGAGGAGATGTGCACAAGGGAGGCGGGTGCAGGAGGCGGAGCCGCCCCCCAGGCCCCGAGTCACAGTGCTTGTGGCACCCCTTGACTTCATGGAATGCACCTGGCCAGACACGTCACCACCTTGCGCAGCTGCAAACCCAACGCATGCGGCCCCGGGACGAGACGAGACGAGACAGAGCCCGCACCTCCGCCGATGGCACCGGGCGGCATGAAGGGCGGGCGCATGAAGGGCGCCATGGGGGGCGGGCCCCAGGCGGGCGGCGGCGGCCGGAACACCTGCCTGCGGGGCCGGCAGCGAGAGACAGCAGGTGAGAGGGCCGGCGGCGCCAAGCGCTCAGGCAAGCTGCCCACGGGTGGTGCGTGGCAGGAAGGAGACGAAAGTGGCCACCGTACCGGCGGCGCAAGAGGCGGCGCAAGAGGTGGCGCAAGAGGCGGCGCAAGAGGCGAGAGGCGGTCGCTCGGCGGGGCGAAGTGCCAAGTGGCACAAGCAGTATGTGGACCCCCGGGGGTGCGTCACCGTAAGACCCACTGCAGCGACGCAAAGTCACGGTCATGTCTCATGTGATGCTGAAATGCCGTGGGCACCTTGACAGCACATTGCACCGTACGGGCAACACCGGTTGGAGCCAAGCGCCCCGCCTCCCACCCCCGCTCGGGTCAAGGTACTGTTGTGGCGTGGTGAGGGCGGCTTTGACTGCAGATTGCCTAGCTGCAAGTCACAACAGGTTGCTCGCCAAGGCACCTCGCCCCACTGGCTCTGGTTCTGGCGCTGGCTCCCTCCCTCCCTCCAGCGGTGCTGGTGGGGAGCGCTGCCGCAGCGGAGGCGCAGCGCAGCGGCAGCGCTGCCCGCGCGGGTCGGCCTGCGCGCCCCTCGGCTGACTCAGATGGCAGGGCTGGGAGGAGTAGGATGAGGGCGAGGAGGCGCGCCAGAGGGGGCGTGCCAGATGGGGCGTTAGCTCCACCCCTCTACCGATACATACCCGCCCGCCCGCCTGCCCGCCCCTGCCTACCTCCGCCGGCGCATCTCGGCCCGATCCCTCCACCTCCGCCCGAACACGAACTTGTAGCCGCGCGCGTTGGCGAGCGCCACGTCGGCCGCCGGCGCGGAAGGCCCGCCGGGGCCGCCGCCGAACTCCGCCTCATAGAGCGGCCGCCAGAGGGCGTCCTCGGAGGCGAGCGCGTGGAGCGGCGTGCAGACGCGGCTGAGCGCGGCCAGGTCGCGGGGCTGGCGTGGGAAGTGGGGGCCAGGGTGGCGGCAGCAGGCGGCGGTTTAGGTGGTGGTGGTGGCGGCGGCGGCGGTGAAGGCACCCCATGTACGGCATACACAAGAGCTGGAGAGGGCGCTGAGTGCATCTGCGCGCGTGCGCTGATGGCTGCCGGTCGGGTCACTGGTTCGTTGGTGCAATCGGGGTGCGGTCATGCGGTCCGGCGGTCTGGTGCAGTGCAACAACAGAGACCGCAGGCCAGCAGGAAAGACCCGTGGCGGCTGGCAGTTGGCGGTTGCGCCCTTGCCTCTCCGGGCGTTACCTACTTACTGCGGTGAGTTGGTGCTGCTATGGTGGTGGTGTGAATGGGGTGCGGTGGGGTGGGGTGGGGTGGAGGCTCGTGCGGTACGGCGGCGCGGCCAGGTTGGGTGGGCTCGTCCTCGCGTCCGGCAAATCCGAATCGCATGCTGCTGAGTATGCTATGCGAGCTGCCGGGCGCTGCGCCACCGCATGCACGATTACGGTGCGGTGATGTGGTCTGCATTCATTCAAACCGCGGCAGGAGGCTGCGCCGCCATGCGCAGTGGCCTCCAGGCTCTACTGCCTCAGGAGCCGCAGCAGCCTTCCATCGTCTCCTACAAACCCTTTGATTGTGGTGCTAATGGGTGTCAGTGTGTCATTACAAAACCTCTACCCCCCTCTACTCCCTTCCTAACCCCGCCAGACAGACCCCGGCACCGACTCCCCGTCGCACCTGAAGCAGCTTGAGTATGCACAGCTGCAGCTCCAGGGGAAGAACCAGCAGCCCCAGCGGCGGCGCCAGCCCGGCGGCGCGGCACGCCGCCGCAAGCAGCGGCAGCGCTAGCCCGTCCTTCAGCTGCCGCCAGCCCGGCGGCGCTGCCGGTGCGCCCCCGCCGCCTCCGCCGTTGTTGCCGTACTCGGACAAGTCGATCTTCAGTGTCACCAGGCCGCTGGTACCGCGCCCACCGCCGTCGTTGGCGTTACAGCATATTCCATGTATGACAAGGTACTGACCCATGCTATACCAGTGCAGCTTGACGATGGCCTGCTGCTGCTGCTGCGGCGGCGGCGGCGGCTTTTCCGCCCCTGATCCCGCCCCGGCGGCGTCCCCGCCGCCGCCGCCACTGCTGCTGGGCTCCGCCATGCCATCAGCCTGCCGTGCCTCCGCCATCTCGACGTCGCCGCCGCCAGCGCCGCCATCAGCCACCGGCGGTGCGAGGCTATCCATTATGTACGGGCAGCCGTACAGGAGCTGACGCGGGAGGGCGCTGGGCTGGCCCGATGCGAGGGCCAGGGCCGGCAGGTCCTGCGGCCGCAAGCGGAGAGACGCATGGACACGAGTGGGCGATCAGGAGGACGACGATGAGTACAGCGTGCCGGCGCAAAAGCATCAAAGACCACAAGGACATGGACCGGCACGGGGGCAAAAACAAATCATAAAAAAATATCATAAAGGCCACATGGACATGGCCCAGCTGGGGCAAGGGAAGCACAGGCGCAAGGCACGCAGGCACATTGGTGATGATGTCACATGCGAGGCGTCGGCGCAGGTGTGGTGTGGCTGGCGACCTGGCCTGGCGGAATTGAGGAGGGGTGCTGCGAGCAGGGCTGCGCCACGCGACGCTGTGCGACACTTCTGTGGCCAGCCAAGCCCCCTGTGACCCTCCCCTTGCCTCCTCCTAACCTCCATTGCACTACCACCAGCAATCACGCTAGTGTAGCCACGCCCCGGCGCATGACACCGCGTTGGGCGTCCCGGGCCCTTCAGGCGAAAGGCCATCAAGGCCCTCCGAGACCAGTGAGGCCGCGCACTCGCCTGGAGCCCGCGGAAGCCTGCCTCCGCCATGGCGCAGTCCAGCAGCAGCAGCGCGCGGCTGCCGGCGGGCAGCGAAGACCAGCGAGTGGAAGCACCAGCGGCACCAGCCGCCGCCACTGCCGCAGGAGCGGCACCCGCGCCACCGGCGGAGGGGCCTGCAGCTCCGGCGGCGCCCACGCCGGCGCCGCCGGTGGCGCCCGCTGCCGTGCCACGTGTGAGAGGCAGCGGTTCCAGTAGGCAACGGAGCCTGAGCGACACCCCGGGGGGGAGGCCCTGAGGACCGGGTTGCAGGTGGGAGGATGCGTCGGGAGGGAGCGGGATGGGGATTGCATGGGAGACGGGCAGCCCCCGCCGAGCACGCCGGCAGGAGCACTGAACAGCCGAGAAGCGCCGGTCTAGGCGCGGGAAGCGGGAAGCGGGAAGCGGGAAGCAATGCGGCAGTGATACAGGGCTGGGCTGTACGGCACAACGGTACCGACGAGCGATACGGCGTGGTGCCAGCGGCTTACAACCGGGAGGTAGCTACGATGTGGCAGCCAGCAAAGAGCGCCTCCTCACCCTGGCCCCCAGCACGTCCTCGTCGCCACTGCCAGCGTCCCCGTCCTCGGCTGCCGCTGCCGGCTCAGCGTCCAACATCGCCGCATCGCCGCCGCCACCGCCGTTGCTGCTGCCGCTGCCACCGGCCGCGGCCGGCGCCGGGCCGCCGCTGCGCCCAGCTGTTGCCTGCTCGGCGCCCTCGGCCGCTCGCTTCTGCGGCCGTGAACCTGGTCCGTACCCCACCGCCGCCTCTGCCTCAGTCGCCGACAGCCGCGCCGCTCCCGGCGCTGTACCGTTCCCTTGGGAGGCATCGGCGCATCCGTTGGCCTATCGGTTGGTTTTATAAGCCGGTGCGCAGCGGGCGGACCGAGTTGTTCCAGCAGGTGCATAGAAGATATAAGGACATGATGCCTAATGGATTGGTGCGAAGATGAAGCCAGGACCTCGGGCTGGCATCCTCTGGCCCGTCGACCGTCCCATGGGTCACACGGGGCCTCACAGTCGACACACTCACCGCAGGCCGGCCCTCACCTACTAATTGATTCCCTAGGACCCTGCAGAACGCGTCTTGAATCCTCACTCACCTGTCCAATCGCTGTGGTGGCCGCGGGTCCCGAAGCGGCCGGCGCGGGCGGCCCGGACCGCACTGGGGCACGTGCATTGGCGGCCGCGGTAGTTGCTGCCCCGGCCGCACATGCGGTGTTTCCCGGAGGATCAGGCGCTAAGAGCCAGAGTAGATCGCCGTTGCAGAGTCCGAGAGAGTCGATTGGGGCATCCGGCTCGGACGTGATTGGCGTCTGGGTGGGATGAGGGGGATGGGGTCAGGAAACCACGCGGCGCGGACACAAGGTTTGCAGCGAGGGCAAGAATTACAGTACGCGTAGCATGCGGTCCTTGCCCGGCATTGCAAGTTGCTCCCTCTCACCTTTTTGTTCAGGGACAGTTGCAGGGGTGCGTCCGCGGGTAGGCACAGCGTCCTGCGGCACTCCGCCTCCAGAGCAGTCCAAGAACATCCTTGTGGAAGATCTAGCTTGTGTGCAGCCCCGGTGGAGGCCACTTTGAGACGCAGTTTCGGCATCGCGCAGCTAGGTCTTTTCAGCCGCGTGCCTGCTTATGTTATGATAAAGGTGGCCTTCACTGAGAATCAGGCACAAGATAGATTTATGTAGTTGCATGGGAAGGAGGTGTACAGGCTTGCGCGACCCGTACCTGGTATCGGAGCATGTGTATTTGTCGCGAGTTTTGCACTCCTAAGATTGTCAAAGTCAATTCTCCTTTTTATTACGTTGACAACATTTGGAGTGCAGAGCTTGCATTGGCTTGAAGTTTAAGCATGGAGCGGTTGAGTCCGGACGAAGACGAAGATGTGCACGGAGTAATAGAGGTAGATGACGCCCATGGGAGCAGCAGCGATGAAGACGATGCCAAGGTGGCCAGCACCTCGGGCGAGCACTTCGGCAAGTCGCAAGTCTTCGTCGTCCGGGCTATTAGCAAGGCGTCGACTGGCTATCGGCCGTCCGTAACATGTGATGGATTCCTAGCGGACGTCATAGTCACGCATTCCGGTGAGGGCATGTGCTAACCCCCTCTGCCCCTCATCTCCCACCCCCCGCACACGTTGCCATGGAGCGCCATCCCCCACGCCCCAACTCCTCTCGTCTTCCTGCACAGGATACATCCTCTCTCCCCTCGGGTCCAACCAGCAGCTCAGCTTCAAGTACGAACCCCCATCGCCGAAGTTCAGCCGAAAGAGGCCAGGGTCGATTTCGTACAGGTGCGCCCAGCCCATACCCGTGGCGTCTCGCCGCGGTGCCAGCGATCAGTAGCGCTGCCCGGCAGGCGTGGGTCTCAAGTTGCAGAAGGGACTGCTGCGGCTGCGGCTGGCAGGCGCGGACCGCTATCCGCATTGTGGCGAGCTGGGAGGAGGGCAGCGGGGCCGGCAGCTGTGGAGCGCACAGCACGAGCCGGTAGCCGTTAACTACACGTGACGATGCGATGGGCTAGTAGTGAGCTAACATGGGCTAGTCGGAAGCCAAGACACCTACTACCACTTACCCCTAAGAGGCGTCGCGCAACAGACGTGGAACTGACCGCAGTTCCGCCGCGACAGGGACGGTGCACAACCAGACCGCCCCGGCCCCCGTCTCTGCCCCCCAACTCCGCCCCGCCCCGCCTCCCGGCAGGCTGCAGCTGCTGCAGGGCTCCCAGTTCCTCTACTCCCTACGCGGGCTGCCCAGGACGCTGCGGTGCCAGCGGCGGGCCCGGGCGCTGGAGTGGGGGCCCATCCACGTGGTGCGTACACGTGCCTGGCGGGCGGCAGTGAGGGGAGGGGAGGGGTACCCGCCCGCGGGGTGCCTGTATGTGTGTATGTGTGTGGTGGTGGGGGGGTGCACGCGCGGTCTGTAGGGAATCCAGGGCGCGGGGCGTGACGGCTGGTGCGCGGCACCGAACCGCTTGCGGCCGGGAGAACACATGATAGAGAGGCGCTGCCGCACACCGGTTGCCGAGTGCCCGGATGCCAGCTTCCGGGCGCCGATGGGCCAGCGGCGCGCACGAGGTAGGGCCACAAGAGGCGCTGCAGAGCAGCACCGCGTGGCATCGGCACGACCGCCTCCTCCACGGCCCGAGCGACAGCTCCTCGGCCTCCCTCTCCCCTAGGGCGGGTGATCGACCCCCCTTTCCGGCCCTCCCCGCACCACCCCCTCGTCCCCTCGTCCGTTTGCATACGATTCGGTGTCCGCGGCGCGACCCGTTTCCCTTCGCCACTGCCCTCCTCGTCCGCCCTCCCGGACCTACCACCCAGGTATTTGCCTCGGAGGCGGACCTGGACACCTTCCTGGCCACGATCAAGTACGTGCAGGCAGAGGAGGTCGCCGGGGAGCAGGAGGCTCAGGCGCAGGCGCGCGTGGAGCTGACGCGGCGGCTGAGCGCAGGGAACTGGAACCCCGGCGGCGCTGAGGGGCCAGGCGTGGTGTGGCCGGCGGCGGCGGCGGAGCTCTGGCTCGACTCGGGTGCAGCAGGTGGGGTACGGTTGCGCGGGAGAGGAGACGGGGGGATGTACCGTAATAAAGAAGACGGGGCACAGGTCAAAGCACGGGAGGAGCTCTGCAGAGACGGACACGGGCAGCAGGAGCGCGGGCCGTTCCGTCGCGCTGCTGCTGCCACTGCTGACGCTGGCGTTGTGCTCAGAAGGGTACTCGCTTGTGCGCCGCCGCCCTCCTTGCGTCTGTGCCGCCACTCTTGCAGCGGTATTCGCCGGTAAGGCCGCACGGGTTGGTAGGGCCCCGTACAGGCAACACACGTCTGTAGTTAGGATCGCCTCTCCTGAAGTGTTCCCGGCCCTTCGCATCATGGCTGGGAGGTGGCAGCCCCAACTGGCAGGTCCCCGTCCCGAAGCTTGCTTTTGTCCTTGTCGCGCCCACCGCAGGCCCCTCTGGCGGGTCGGGCCGGGCAGGGCCCGGCCCGCCCGGCGCCCTGGGGGAGTTGCTGCGGCCGCTGCGCGGCCGGGAGCTTCGGCTGCCGCTGCTGGGCCCGACGCCGCTGCCGCTGCTGGTGGCGTCTGCCGGGGTTGCGGCGCTGGCGGCGCTGACGGGGGCTGTGCTGCTCGCTTCGCGGTCGCGGCGGGGGGCTGGGCGATGATGGAAACGTGGGCCGGCCGGTTGGGGGCGGCATGGCACGGCCGCCCTTGGGAGAGGGGGGGGGTGGTGGGGCGGCTCCGCCCAGAGTGGGGGGGGCCAGGGCAAGGTGGCCCAGGGCGGGGGGCCCCCAGGGCGGGATGACCCAGAACGGGTGGGCGCAGGGGGCATATGCTCGGAGGACGAGGTGCGGATGGCACCACAGTCCCGCATGCGTGCCTCGTTGTATCGGGACGCGAACACTGACAAATGCCCTCGTTCCGGCCGAGGCCATTCAAGGTAGGTAGGACTAGTGCTCGTCGTGGCACTGGCTCCAACGTTAGGGGCGCTGGTGGGGAAGGGCGGCGCGCAACAGCCGCAGTGCGGCGCCCCGGTGCCTCGCGGACATGCGGTGCTTTCGCCGCATTGCATGCCGTCCAGTCAACGGCGCGGCCCAGTGCGTTCGCCGTGTTGGCCCTGGCGATTGCGTGGCCTCCGGAGCTGACGTCACTGTGCTGCATGCACAGTCGCACACATAACGAACGGACATGTTGACAAGGTACGGGTTTGCCACGAGTTGTGCGGATGCGGTCGGCTCGCCTGCACGGGCAGTGCCGCGGGTTCGGTTTTGTCACGTGGCAGTTGCGGACGCGGCATGTGTTGTGAGGCGACCTCATGGGCTCACGCGCTCTCTCCGGGTACATGTGGTCGTACGGTAATCTCGGAGCCAGCTTCGTGGACTGCTACTACTCGTACCTGCTGACAGGTACTGGGCCACATGAGCCAAGTCTATCCTGGCTTTGACGTGTGCGATGCTGTAGAGGCCGCTGCAATAATTCCTGACCCCGGCAAGTACTGGCAGCCCCGCCTCGCGCACCATGATGCACTGACAGCACCCGGGATTGCCGAGTGCGAGGTTGGTTGCTTCTCTGCGTCGCCGGCAACCATGGGGCATGGCTACGAATCCGGCCCTGCGGTGTGTCCATGATATCTTGCCCGTCGACCCGCGGTTTTCTCTGCCAATGTTGTCGAAGGCAGCTGCAAATGCGGGGCCATACTAAGCCGACTTCTTGGGGCGGGCTGCGTGGGTGTCACGATGGGCCCACGGCAGGCGGCATACGTCGAGCAAGAGAGTGTGTTACATCGAGCAAGCTTTTGGACTCACCGGCATCTTAATGCCGAGCTGCACTGCTGGCATGTACCCGAGGCGCATGAAAGCAGAAGTCCCGAACGAACGACGCCTACTAGGGCGCAGGATGGTGACGCGGATGGTTGATACGGACGGTCTGCCTCCGGCGGGTGCCCTCAGAACTAACACTCAGGCAACTTTGACGCTTTCGCTCCAGGGTAACGGCAGGTTTGATGATGCTTGTAACAGCACTACGAGCCGTGCACTCGTCAGCCATGCCAAGCAGGACTGCGGTCTGTAGCCGTGCGCTGCCGGGCTCCTCCACAATGAGTAAGCGCGTGCTCATAACACGGCGGGCCCACAGCATACGCGCCAACCATCACCCTGAAGCTGCAACAGCGGCGCGCGACAGCCCAGCCGCGGCGTCCGCTCTTCACACAGGTTCACACACTCCCCAAGCCACCGCCACTCGTGGACGGCGGCCTTGATACAAAGCCCGCCTGCCTCCTCGCAGGACCAAGCGCCGGCCCCAGGGCCACCTACAGTACCAGGGTCGTCTTCGGTAACGAGCCGTAGTGTCCGTCCCCTAGGGCGCAAGCAGCACCAATCGTGTCCGAATGTTTTGGTTGCATCCTCGCCTCCCGTCTAAATGGCCTTGCCTGTTTTGAAAACAGCGCTCTCGGGCGCTCTGTCCGGGTATACACGTGCTTGCGCCTCGCACGTGCAACACCGCACGAGACGCGCGCGCCTCATCATCATCAAGCGCTGTGATGAGGAGCCGCCGCTCGCCGCTCGCTGCTCGCGCGCCCCGTTCGAGCCCACGCGCACGGACGGCACCCAGCCGAGACGATTGAAGACGTCCAGAGGGAGTGGCGCACAGGTAGCTTGCACCGGCCGCATCAGCGGCTGGCGACGCATACCCGGCCGCACCTCATAATCCGCGTCGTACAGTGAATACTGTACGTGCACTGTACGGTGCACATGCGCTCCGTGCACCTCGCACTCACGAAAAATCACATATTCCCCGCGCGTTCACTCCCGCACCTACTCGGCGCATGTCCTTGTAGTTGTGATACCCACCTCGGGGCGATCAAAAGTCATCGACTGTCGTCAATATCAACGACTTTGTAGACTCCTAAGACCAGTGCTGCCGAATTGACTCCAGGAAAGCGCCTCCCTCAGCCGCCGCCTAGCGGCCACGAAAGCACCAGGAAACGCCTCCCTCGACCGCCGTCTAGCGGCCACGAAAGCACACGCACCCCGCACCACCACCCGTACTACAGCACCCGGGCCGACGAGGGCAGAGCGACGGGTCTCTGTACTCTGGCTCCAGGATCCCGCAGCACGCCCTTCGACATTCCATTGCATGACGAGGCCCACCTAGTAACGGTGTTGCCGCAGCGCCGCCAGCAGAGCCTTGCCCACCAGGAAAGCCGCGTACAGCACCACCAGCACCGTGCACCAGTTGACGCGGCCGCCGCGCCCGCCCCCGGCCGGCCCGGCGGTGGCGTCGCAGAAAACCAGCACGAACAGCAGCCGCACCGCGTCGGCCCGCTGCACCAGCAGGTACGTGTCCGGCAGGCCCGACGAGCTGGGCGGCGGCTGCGCGGCGGACCGCCTGCAGGGGAGTCAAGTCGTTTCAGGACCGCGAGGGCGCGGTGAGAATGCGCATCGTCATGAGGGACAGAGAGAACCCCGGCAGCTAGTCGTGCAATGCGAGGAAAGAAGCGGTGTAACTGCAATCGGTCAGGCGGGCGGGTGTTCAGATGCACGCGGCGTGCTGGAGGGGAGGGCGGTGCTGGTGAGCGGGAGCCAGGCCGCGGCTCCGTGCGCGGCGGCCCTGCGGCCAGGCGGCGGCCGGACACCTGTACGCTGCAGATGCACCTACCCGAGGGCCGGAGAGCTGCCGGGGCCGGACTACACCCCAACCACATGGCCACCTGAAGGACGGCGCATGGCCGCCACCGTCACCAAAACCAACATGCCAAGCAAACCCTAGCCGCCCTCCCACCCCGTTCAACTATCTCCGTCAGCCCCTCACCCTGCCGCTGCGGCCGCGTCGGCGCCCCGCTCCGCGCTGCTCCGGTCAAGGTCCACCTCGCACACCAGTAGCACCCGCAGCTTGGTGCCGTAGCGCGAGCGCGGCCAGGAGGGGCAGGGCTGGCAGAAGCTGCGCGAATGGGCCGTGTGATATGCGGGGCCGGAGAAAGTGGTCGGGTGAACGGGTTACCGCCTTACTGACCCGTTGCGCGGACGCAGCGGGACAGACCCCGTGTCTCCCGACTACACTCGCTAGGATCGGCCCGGCCCCAAGCTTTATGAGGCACCCTAAGTCATTCAAAGCCCGAACACCATTGGTGCTGGCCGCCGCTCGGGTGGTCAGCCCACGGCAGCCAGAACGGGAATGGACCTAGCTCGGGCACGGCTCAGCCCCGCGGCGCGGCTACCGCGCTCCTGAGACGGACCTTCCCACCGCGCCCACACACGCCGCAGCCACCTGTTAAACCTGTTTTCTGCACTCCGTCACGAATACGTAACACACGCCGTAAGCGCCCCTCCCTCCCTCCCTCCCGCCCGCCGCGCGCACACACGGGCGCGCACACACACAGAGGATGTTTTCTGCATGCCTGCCTGTCTCACACTGTCATGCATAGATCTCCTAGATCATATCGAACACACGCACAGGGCGCACCTGAAGGCGGTGTCGTAGTTGGTGCTGAGGTAGATGCCGTCCCCGAAGATGGCGCCCGTGCGCTGCAGGCGGGTGCCGCTCAGGTTCTGCAGCCCCGTGTGCACGATGGAGTGCAGGTTCTCCAGGTGCGTGCCGTGGTAGGCGATCACGCCGCGCGGGAAGGGGTCCTGGCGGCCGGGCACACGGGTCGGGGGACCGGGCGGGCGGGCGGGGCACCGCGGGGGCCGCGGGCGGGGGTCGGGCGCGACAAGCACAAACGTGCTTTGGGTAGTCTGGAGGATGGCAGGATCTGGATGGGCGGCGGGGGCGACACGGGTCGCATCGGCCGCCTGCGCGCCCCTGAAGCTGGCAGGCCGTTGCGGCCAAGAGGCCTGCGGGGTGCCGAGTGCGCCGCCGGTTGACGGCATCGGCACAGGCCCGACCCCTCCGCCGTCGCGCGCCTCACCTCACCCTGGACCCTCCCAGGAATCCTCGTGTCAGCGTCCTGCATGTAACTTCCCCACGAACCCCTGACCCGAACTTGTTCTGCGCCCAGCCCGGCCCAGCCCGCCCGCGCACCCGGGCCTCCCGCCCGTCCACCCGATCGGGCGCATAACGGTCCAACGCCCGGGCACAGGCGGCCTGACCCTGCGCTCATTGCTTCCACGCTCTCAGCAGGCCCCACGCGCCCAGGCGTCGTGCCCGTCCAATCCGACGTGCACCGGCTCCAATATGCGCCGCCCGAGCCTGTGCCCCGCGGACCGCCCGCCCGCCCGCCGGCAGCTCACCTGTGCGTGTCCGTCGTGCGCCCGTAGAATGTAACGCGGGGAGTTGTGCCCCGAGAAAGCGGGCAGCTGCCACCTGCCGCTGCCCCCGCCAGCGGCTCCGCCGCCGCTGCGCTGCTGTAGCTGGCGCACCATCTCCCCCATGTGGGTTAGCGAGAATCTCCGCCTGCGAGCCGCGTTGAGGAGCAGCCACTGCAGCAGGCCGCGGGCTTGCGGCGTGAGGCTGCGGAGGACATCCTCGCCCCCGAGGAGGGAGTGCACGGGCGGCAGGGAGGCGAGCGCGGCCTGCAGCGCAGGGAAGTCCTTCTCCTTGGTGTCTTGCGCGGGCGGGAAGACCTCGGTGGGGAAGGGCGTGCAAACTGTGGAGAAGGGAGATGGTACGGTCGGGGCAGGTGTTTAAGGTGCAAGGCTTATTTGGAGATTGTTGCGCTGCAGCAGGGCCATGCCCAGTCCACCCTGACGCACTGGTGCTCCGTCGGTAGTGGTGCGCAGCCGTGTAAAAGGCAGTCAGCAACAGGTCCGCCCCGTCAGGGTATGCCTTGAGCTCTGCGAGGAGCTCCTGAAGCGACGTCTCCGACATGTTGCGCGCCGCTCCAACTGCCCCGCTGAAACCCAACCTAGTGTGAACTTCTATTCATGCCAGCGGCCAGCCTAGCCAGGAAAGTTGGGTTGGATTGCCGGGCTGCAGAAGGGTTCGGAGGTCACACAAAGATTGGGTTTGAGCAAAGAATGCCTATGCTTTCAATAACGTATGAGTAGTCCCCGGCTATCCGAGTTCATTCATGCGCGAGCAGGCTGCAACTCGTGTCTGGGATCCGGCTGGCTGTCGTTCGCGGGCAGAGGTCCAGAGAAAGCCGATCTGCTTTCTTGCCGCACCAGTTTATACAGTGTAGTTGCATGGTCTGAGCGCAGCTGCCATCTATCCAGGCGTAGGGAGCAGGTCGCAAGCACAATGCGGTCCTCCGCCGCGGCGTCGGGCAAGCAGGAGGTCCCGACCCTGGAGGAGCAGCATTTGTACACAAACTTGTGCATCCTGGGCATCGTCAACCCAGGCCTCGCCGGCCAGGGAATCGAGCTTGGGCGGACATGCTTCCGGCGCAGCAACAACAAGGCGCTGGAGCATGTGCTGATACGCCTGTTTACAATCATTGAGGGGAAAGCCCGCGCTCAGAAGGTAGGCCCGTGTGCGCTTGCCCATGGGCTGTTTCCTCACATCTGTCCCCACCGGGCCCGCCGGGCTGCGTGTGGTTGCTAACCCCTGATGTGCTGCGCACCCGCATCGCAGGAGTTCAAGGGCATGCTGCCTGTGCTGGACAAAGTGCAGCAGGCCCCTTTCTATCAGGTCCGTGCAGCACACCTGTGTGCCCCAGCCACAGCTGCAGAGGGTGCTTTCAAGCGCCTTTCCTTGCCACGCGCAGAAAATTGGGGAGTGGATGAACGAGCTCAAGAAGTCGGGCCGCTTGGAGCCCTCAGTTATCCTGCCGGTTTCAGCCCTGAAGACCAACACCTCCCAGCGGTGAGGATGGGATTGTAGGACCCACGGAGCCTGCAGCGTATCCGCAGCTAGGTTGAGGTGCCGGCCTGCCAGCGAGCAGCTGCTGCGGTCAGGACAGTCCAGCCTGGGACTACGAGCTCCTTACAACTCCGAAACCCGCCATACTACGCTGGTCCTTATGCACCGCTATGCATTCACCACGATGTATGCGGCTGCCTCCATGCACCTCCCTGGCACCGCGCCGCCACCAGGCTCGTCCTGCTGTTGCTTGAGCTCTCAACCCTGGCGCTCCACCACGACCTGGAGGCGACTTGCCCTGGAGCGTGCCGCCAAGCGTACATCCCGAATCCGGTACGCTAGGCTTCCCAGCAGGCGGATTGATACGATGGGTGGCCCGGGGAGGTAGCACGGACCCGTAGCAACATCTCGGTGATCAGGCTGAGGGCTTCGATTGCTCGGCAGTAACGCAAGGAACCAAGCAAGGCCTCGTATCATGCCTCATGCGCTTGTTTCATCGGCTTTTTGCGCAAACTACCTCCTGCTCGACAGGGCCCTACGGCGACGGACGGGGGCGTCTCTGGCTTCAACGGTCTATTGGACGACTCCTCGCACCTGCCCGGGGAGGTGCGCTACCGACTGAGCGCCAGCCGCGCCAAGGAGGCAGCGGGCGAGTTCCTGGAGACGGCGGCGACTTGCTCCCGCAACCTCGAGGTGATGGAAAAGCTGTCCCAGGACTTCACGCAAAAGTACTACGCCCTGAAAGCGGACATGGGGCGTCAGCCAGCGTCCCAGGTAGGCGGGTCTGCCTTGGTCCCATGCCGCTGCCCCCACCCATTCCTATTACCTATAACGTCTATCACACGGGCCCCATCCGCTCCGTCCAGAAGCCCGGATGCTGCCTCTGTGTCTTGCGCTCTTCGTTTGCTGAAACTTGCCCATGCATTATCCTTGATTGCAGGGAGGGGCCTCAGCCACAGCTGGCGGTCTGGACGCAGGCATGCTGACGCCGCGCCGCGGAAACCCCAACTCGACCACGGGCGGCCCCGGGGATCTCGACGCGCCGTTCGGCACCGCGACGGCGCCGGCCTCCCCTCTGCCCCGCAAGGAGCTCAACGCCGAGACGGTGGCCCGGGTGTCGGCGCTGGTGGCCGGCGTCAGCGAGCATCTGCAGACGCACGCCGAGCTGGCCAAGGCCCTCATGACAGATGATATGGCCGGCCAGGGCACAGGTGCAAGCTCAGGCTCCAGCAGCGGCGGCGGCCCGGCAGGGCAGGTCAGCGGCGCCGCTGGCGCGGCCGAGGCTTTCCCCGGCGGCCAGCACGCCGTGCAGAGGCTCCACCCGCACGAGATCGACGGCGCTGTCCTGATGGCGGATGCCGCCGCCGCGGTTGCCGCAGCGACAGCCGCAGCTGCAGCCACGGATGATGATTGTCGCAGCACGGCCCAGGACGCTTGCCAGCGGCGGATGCACAAGGGCTTCCTCACGCCCTTCGTGGCCAGCGACCTCGTCGGCGCGTTCCTCAAGTTCTCCTCCGTGCTGCGCTCGCTTGCACCGCACCTGCACGCGGTGGCTGGGGGTGACGCGGGTAAGGGACTCGCATTGGGGTTTGACGGCCTTGTGCGCACAGGCAAAGTCTGCTCGTGGCCACTGGACCGCCATACGCCAGCATTTAATCCATTACATTAAAACTCAGTGCGCCTGGTGAGCCAGGCCTCATATGGGCCTTACTACTGTTCAAGCAGAGCGCATGGTGCACCTCTTGCAAGCTGCGCTCGCGTGCTCCGCGTACTATGCTGAGCTTGGCGTCCGTCCGGACACGGTGTGCAGGCCCTCCGCCGCTGCTGCAGCCCCCATCGCGGCCCACCAGCCACGCGGCCCACGCGGCGCATCAGCTGCAGGTCCATGAACACGCCAACAGGCAGATCGCGCAGCTGTGCCGGAAGGTGCAGGACGACGTGGCGGCGTGCGGTGAGGCCTTTTTTTGCGGAATGCGGGGTGGAGGGGAGGCTAACTGTTAAGGGCTCGTCGGTGGCGGTGAGTGTGTGATTACCAAGACATCTGAAGGACGGCTGTGTATGCGACACTTCTGCACGACACCCATCCAGTACCGAACTGACATTGCCCTGCGTCATAACCCTGCACGCGCACCATTGTGGCCCTTTTTGTACCCAGAGTCCGAGAGGCAGAAGCTGCGGGCTCTCAACGGCCGCCTGGAGAGCTCCCGCTTCGGCTACGACTACGTCGATGACGAGCCCATGCCCGGCCCGCGACGAAGCCCTCAGTGGCCCCTGGGCCCCCTCTCATCCGCCGCGTCAGGCGAGATGGACGCTGAAATGGCCTGGGCGGCCCCGGACCCCCCGGCCTGGCAGCCGCCACCGTCGGCCATGCCCGCGCAGCCCTTCTCCGCCAGGTCGACCGCATCAGCCGGCGGCGGTGGCGCCGCCGCCGCGGGAACACCCTTCTCTTGCGATAGTGCGTCCGCTTCCGCATCTGCTGTTACGGCGGCGGCAGCGGCGCCCGCCGATACCGGCACCAGCAGCCAAACGGACGCGCTTGCAATTCTCCAGGCCCGCATGCGGAACCTCAAAACCAGCAGCACGCAGCCGTCCGTTTCGACAGCTTCGGCGCAGGGGCCTTCAGCCTCAGGCGCCGCGCCATCCACCGCAACGTCTGCTGCCACAGCAACCGCGCCGGCGCCAGGCTCCAACGCTGCCGCCAGCGGCGGCGGGCCGATGTTTGTCAGTGCAGCCGGCACCTTTGGCAGCAGCTCAATGGCCTGGCAGCAGGAGCAAGGCGCCCAGCCGATCGGCTCGCGCTCCGCCGGCCCCGCCGCGTCGCCGGCACCCCAGCCCTATGGCGGGTCGCAGCAGCCGTCTTCGGCGCCCAGCAGAAGGGATGCGTCGCCCGGGTGGCCGCTGCCCCCGACGCAGGGCGTCCCAATGGTGTCGCCGCACACACGTCGCATGCTTGACTCGTACTTTGCGCAGCAAAGGGAGGCCGCGCACCGCGCGCCAGCGCAGCAGGAGCCCACCTTTGGTGGCGCCGGCAGTATGCAAGCGGCCAGCTTCGGCAGGCCGTCACCGCGTGCCGCAGCACCGCCCGCTGTCAACGCGGAACCCACGGACGTGAGCTTCCTTCGGTCAGGTGCCGGAGGCGGGTTCTCATTCAGCGCTGGCGGCGATGGCGACGCAGACTTTGCACTGCTGGCGGCCGAGGGGCACCGGCTGAGCCTGGCGTTCGGCAGCAGCAGCGCTCCCTCGCCGCCGCGCACGGCCCACGCGCCGTCGCAGCCGACCGGATACCCGCCGGCCGGCTTCCCGCCCCCGGCGGTCTTGCCAGGGCAGGGGCGTCGGGGAGCGAGCAGCGCATGGGGCAGCTCCGACGGTGGTGGCGGTGGCGGCTTTGGCAGCAGCAGCGGCGGCGGAGGCGCGGCGATGCTGGTGAACGGCATTGCGGACCGGGACGGCGGGGATGACGTCCAAGCCGCGGCCACGGACGTGGAGATGGTGGAGACCGCGCCCATGTGGCAGAGCCCCAAGCTGCAGAGCCCCAAGCTTGAGGGCATGGCCATGGCCGTGTCGCCGCGCCCCGCGGCGCCGTCGCCCGTGTCGTCCACCGGGACATCCCTCAGCCTCATGGAGGTAAAGGCCCGCTACATGCAAATAACCCAAGGCAGGGGTAAATAGGCAGGGGCCGGCGGGGTTTGAGTCTGGAAGCATCGGGTGAGTGGTATGTAAGTACAGGACGATTTTCGGGGGCAACATGCGATGCCAATGGGCTGTCTGGCACTGGCTTGACATCTCAAAATGCGGTGCGCGCCGGCGTCTCCAGCTGGGAATGGGTGCCGGTATTGTACATGCTGTGTGGGACGCAGGGTTCCGCGTTCCGTGAGACCCTCGACCCCGACTGCAAGTACATGTTTCTCTCGGCGGTTTGCCCTTCTCGTTGCGCATGCCAGATACTGCTGCATGCGTTTGTCAAATGTTCAGGCTTCATTACTGTGCACATGCTCAATGACACCCGGTGGTCCGCATCCTGGCATCCCTGGGGGTGCTGGATAACGATAACGGTATCCAAGGGTCAGGCGGTAGATGCAGATGCCAGGTGATCGTGCAAGATGGGAAAACAGAATGTGCTACAATTTGGCGACGGTGCTTCCTTTCCGGGCATTGATGGTTGGGAAGGAGAAGGGAAAGCTGGGGGCTCGGGGCTCGGCATGCCTACATTGCACTGCACAATTTCGTAATTGCCCATGCTTGGATCAGAAGCATTCACGTGCAATATGAACGTTACTGATGGTTGCCCAGCAAGGCAGTATGGTTTACGAGGCGGTACACTTATCATAATGATTTCCTGTATTGACACTATAACCAGCACATTTAAAGTTGATTTTTGTGAAGGCTTCTAACCCGTTGGTTGGCACTTCTCTCCAGTCAGCAACTACCTGTACCTCTTAATCGGGCGTATAAGAAGCAGTATATGCTAACATAGATGAGACATACCATGCAGAGGACGCAATCGGAGCCCTGCAGATAAAGTGCATAACGTAACTGCTCGTCCAAAACTCCCCTCTGTCTACCAGTGCAAGAGCTACCGGCTTTACACATAGCTGCACACACTAAGGATACATTAAATGACAAACGTTGCGTGTTGTCGGCCTCCCTACTCCATAGGATGACGTCGTGCCTCCGTCCGCGACACCGAAGGCCACAGCTGGCCGCAAATGATGCCAATTGCCTTAATGCCTCGCAAGAAACAATGCTGCAGTCGTTTGTGCAGGGCGGGGCCGGTGAGGGGAAGCCGAGACCCTGCGGCTCGACCTACGAGGAACACGGCATCCACGCGGACGATAATCAGTTGAACCAGCATGTGAGCGCGGCTGTGACGTGTTGCGCCTGCATGTTGTAAATTTTCCCGGCTGTCATGCTGTTGGCTCGGGCGGCCGACCCTTTCAACTGCATGCGCAGGGAAGCAGAGCCTTTGCAAGCACGTCCACCGGGCATGTTGATTCAGCTCGCGACGGGCTGGTCCTGCGCGGCACTTCGACCCTGGTGACCATCTTGCGGCTTTCCGACTGGAGTTGCATCTATCAGAACCCCGCTTCCGCAGCCTGGCTGGGCCACTGCGTGACTCTGATGCCCTCGCCGGGGCCTGGATCTGCCACGAGCTTGCCCACGTCACCGCGTCAGCACGATGAGCTAGCCGCCGTTGAGCTGCGGGTCACCGGGATGTCCGACATCCTGCCATACGGAGTCGTTCTTGATGAGCTGTTTGCCCATGACCAAGAGAAACTGCATGCCATGATGGAGGAACTGCTGGATGGCTCGGGCGTGTGGGAAGGTGAGGGCACACGGCAAAGACGATGCAAGGACTAGATTTGCGGTAAGAAGATGATATGCGACGAGAAATGCAGGCCGAAGAAGAATAGTTGCAAAGGCAGCGTCGGGGTAACCGGAGGCTCCACTCACGGAGTCGGCCTTGTCCACGGGGGATGAGCGGGGCTGTTGACCGCGCTTTGCGCGGCATACCTGTTCATTCGCTGGTCTGTTCGCTACCTTTAAGACGACCCACTCAATGTGCCCGACCACCTGGCCTTCCGAACCGCCATTGTCGATAATGATTGGTTGCCTTGATCTTCCTCAACCGCCACCCCGACATCGCTACGGCATGTAGAAGATGAATGCCGGCAGCGTGAGCAGTATCGCGTCTGCCCGGCGTCCGCGCAGGCGTCATACGGGTCGCGCCGCCGCTGGAGCAGCGGCAGCAGCCGCCGCCGCCATCATCATTAGCGGGCTGCACCGTCGCCGTCGTCAGCCGGCCAGCCTCCGCCCACGGGCGCGCCGAGCGAATAGTCGGGGCAGGGCAGGGCGGCGACCCGAAGCCGGCCATCGCCGCCGCCGCTACGCACGCAACCGCGGGTGGAGGCGCCAGTGCCTGCTGCTTCCCGCTTATTTGCCGCAGCGTGCCGACTGCGGAGGCCACGGAAGCTCCTGGCGTGGTGCCGGACGCCGGTAAGACGGCCGTCCTGTTGACTGGCGCCTTCGGAGCTACGCAAGCCCTAACACTAGCTGACACTTGAGAGTCATGCCAGGGCACCTGGCGGCATGGCACTCTTAGCACGCAAGGCAGGGCACGCGGTGCAAGTCCAGTAGTCGAAACCCGTGGGCAGTACACACTGTAAGAGCACTCTGAAACGCCAGTCTACCCTTCGCTCCGAAAACTTCTTACTTCGCTTCTGCGCCGCAGGATGCTGTGACCCGCTGGAGGGCACTGACGTTAACGGCCTTGGCAGGCCAGCTGGCCGCGGCGCCGTGCTGTCCGACGCAAGCCCCTCGTGGCACCAGCTCCCCAGCATGTGGCCCTTGGAGCCCAGCCCAGTCCCCGCCAACCGTCGGTCCAACCACCACCTCCAGTCCCAGACGCGCGAGAGCCGCAACTCCCTGTCGCCCATTCCCTCCTCGTCCATCCTGCCAGTGATGTGCGGCGAGGCCCAGCCGCCGACCGCGCACGGCCTCCTGGTCGTCCTCGACCCCGCAGAGGAGGTCAGCGAGACCAGCTGGACGACCGAAGCAGAACCAGACCGCGGCCCTTGCGCCCACGTGGCGGCGGGCGCAGCCGGGCCCGCAGCCGCAAGCGATGGAACCACTGCGCCGGAGACACCGTCGCCGGCGCACGGGGCCGCAGCCGACGGTTTGGAGGACAGCGGCCTCCGCCGTAGCCTCAGGGGCCTGCTCAGCAAGGTCCTCGGGCGGCGCGCCATGTCCAGCGACTCGGTCGCGATTGTGGCGACGCAAGCCGCCGCCATAGCTGCCGCCGCTGACGCTGCCACCGCAACTGACGGAAGCGAGCCCGCCGTTGCGAATGGCCACGACGGCGGTAAGCGCAAGCCGCGTTCGCAGCCGCTGCTGCGGCTGCGGTCCAGCCAGGAAGGCCAGGGAGGGGCCGGGGCTTGGGCCGCGGCAACGCGCGGGCGCTTCTGGGCCTTTGGCTCGTCCCGTGACATGGGTGGCGGCGTCGGAGGACGAGGGGAGTCGGAGGCGTCGCCCGTGCTGGTCCAGCGATTGGCCTCACCAGCGACTGCCAGCGGCCCCGAGACACAGCTGGGTGGACAACGCAGCGGCGGGCAGGCCGTGCCGTCACACGCCGGCGGTGGCGGGCGCCAGTCGCCGTTAACCCCGTGGCTGCGGCCGAAGCGCGCGAGCAGCTGCCGATCTGTCACATTCCAGGAGGTCTTGAGCGAGCCGCTCGTCCCAGCGCGCCTAAGTGATTGCACCAGGGACGGCGGGGGTGGCGTGGCGGCGTTGTCGGGCGCTGGTGAGGTGGCGTCTCCCTGGCGCACCCCGCCCGTGACCCATCTGAGCGCCACCTCCGCCCCCCCTGCCAGTTACGGTCTCGCACTGGACGCGGAAGCGATGGCGGTGAACGTGCCAGTCGCGGCGCCGTCACCGGCGCTGCTGTCCCTGAGGCAGAACTCCCACGCCGTGGCGTTTGCCGGCAGCCTTCGCTCGGCGCCGACCGCGGCCGTCGCGCTGGCGGCGGTCCTGTCGCCGTCGCGGCGGCGCTTCACCGTCTCGGCCAAGCTCGAGCAGCTGCTTGCCGGCGAGGGCAGCGACGTTGGAGGCGTCGCCGGCACCGAGTACCTCCCCATTCCCGCGACTGCCGCCGCTGCCGCCGTCAGAAGCAGCAGCGTCAACAGTGTTGGCGGGGCCCCGGCTTCGGAGCTCCTGGGACCTGTGACACCGGCGCCGTGGGCCGAAGACCAGCGGCGCACGTCGCTCGCGGGTGACGGCGATGGCGCGCTTCCCGCACGGCAGCTGCGCGGACCCGCCCCGGTCGTCCCGTATAGGCGGCTCCCGGCCCCCTGCGCCATAGCGGCCATGGCAGCCACCGCCGAGGCGGAGACGGCGCGCGCGATCGGGCGCGCCGCGTCGATGATCTCCCCTACCGCTGCCGCTGAGGCCGCGTCCACTGCAGCAGCCGCGGCTTCCGCGGCAGCCACACGTGTGGGAGCTGCGGGCTGCGCGGCCTCGGTGATGGAGAGCCGCTGGGCCGCGCCCGGCCGACCCGGGCGACAGAGTGCCAGTGGCGGCAACGTGGGCTCGGGATCTATCCGCCTATCGTTGGACCTGGGAGACGAGGCTGGGGGCCTGCGAGAGGTGTCGGGCTCATGGCACTTATCGCAGCTGCTGTCACGGGAGGCGGCGGCGCCGGCGGCACCCTTGTCGCTGGCTATGCCGATGCCGGCAGCTGGCGGCGCTGCCTCGGGCGGTGGTGCCGCCTCGGGCGCCGCCACGGGCAGCACTGCTGTGCCAGAGGCCTGGCATGAGGTGTGGGCGCGCAGGGCCATGGACCCGGTCCTGAAAGAGGAGGTTATCATTGTGGCGCAGGTGAGGGCGCATGGCTCATCTAGTCATCGGAGGGTCGGGTTGTGGAAAGGGGCACACGGCAAGGAGCGCCGGGCTTTGTGCGCACGCGTGCGGTGTACGGTCTACCAGACTGCGTGTCTGGGGGCTTGCGAACGTCAAGGCAAGGCCTGGCCCGGGCTGTGAGGGACCCGAGGGTTCCATCGTCGTGCCTTCTGCAACTCGGGAGCGGATCGCCAGGCCTGGCCGGGCTCTGTGGTAACAGGGGTCTCGAGCGTCGAACGTCATGCGTCGTGCGCTGCCCGTCAAGTTTACACAGGACGGCAGAGTATGCAAAGCATTCTCTACCGCAACATGTCGTATGTGCTGTTGATGCGACTTGCCCCTTCACCGCTCCCCTGAAAGCCCCCAAAACGCCCGCGTCGGACGACCCCACCCGCAGCGCGACGTGACGGACCGTGTGGTGGCGGAGCGGCACCTGGCGCTGGTAATGGAGACAGAGCACCGGCTGCTCGAGCAGCTCTACCCCCGCCACATCCTGGCTGGCATCGTGGAGGAGTGGGCCGCAGAGTGCTCCCGCGCCGCGGCAGCGGGCGAGGTGCTCCCCGCAGCCGCCGCCACCCCAGTCCCCACCGCGTCCGCCCTCGCGTCCGGGCCCGTCCGGCCCGCCTCCGGCGGCTGGGGCTGGCCGTCGCAGGCGATGGCGACCGGCGGCGCCGGGGGGCTCGGCTCTGCGGGCGCGGGCACGAGAAACGGCACGGGGTCGGCCATGCGCGCGTCGGGCAGCATGGGCAGCTTTGGGGCCGGTGGAGCTGGCGGCGGTAGCTGGCGGCCCACCCTACGGGACCCCTACTCGCTGGCTACCTGGCACCCGCAGGTGTGCTCTCCTCTGCGCTGCGTGCCCTCGTTGGGATGCTACGGGGGGTGTAAGGCAGCAGCATCCGCTTGTGGCCAGGAGGCCTGAGGGGCCCAGACAGCGGGTCGAAGGGAACCGCTCACAGGGCGCCACGCTTGCTTGACACGGCTCGAGCTCATGACACGCCCGTCTCTTTCGCAACATTCGCATTGCACTCCTATAACAAAATTCCGCCCGCCCGCATGTTTGCCCATTTGCCGTGACCCAGGTGACCCTGCTGTTTGCGGACATTGTTGGTGAGAGAGGGAGGGAGGGAGAGGGCCCGTTGCGCGCCTGGCGCGTACGTCGGGGGGGAGGAAGGGTACATGGCTGCATCACGGCCTGGTGTGAAGGCCTTCCCAGCGTCACCTCCGGTCCCGCCGGCACGTCCAGGTGCCCACGTTCTGAAAGCCTGAAGCCCAATCTTTCTGTCGCCCCGCCCGCGCGCCCAACGCCCTGCCTCCCGCCTCACACGGCTCGCTTAGGACGCAGTGTGCCAATCGCGTCGCACGCCCTCCCCTTGACCCGACGCCCAGGCTTCACGCCCATGTGCAAGGAGGTGGAGCCTCGTGCCGTGATGCACATGCTCAACGACCTGTTCAGCCGCTTCGACTCCCGGCTGGACGAGTTCAATGTGTTCAAGGTACGGCATGCTGGTCGTATGGTACGGTACGGCCCCTGTGGGCCCTGGTGGGGCGCGCAAGCGTTGCAGCAATGACTTGCATACTAGGCAGTTTAAAGTAGGTAGGCCAGGTCCCGGGTCCACCTTGCAAACACCGCCGGCATAGCGTGCTCCCGGCCACCTTGATGCCCAGGTGCAAGTCGCTGGCAACTGATGGTTATCCTCTACTCCGCTCTACCGCCTAGCTTTTTGCACCCCTTTCATCACTCCCCGGACGACTGACCCGCGGGTCTGTGAACGCAGGTGGAGACCATTGGCGACTGCTACTTTGTGGCGGGCGGGCTGGTGGACACGGACGAGGACGGGATGGCCACGGTGCGCTTCCAGAGCAGCCTCGACCCCAGCGAACACGTGCGGGCGGTGTTCCGCTTTGCGCAGGTGCGTGCCCCAAGTGCGCAGGCCAAGCGAGGGAGCCGTCAGGACCCTGGAGGCGGCGCCAGCGGTGGCGTGCGGGCTGCCGAACGCGGCTGGGTTTGGTAGCCGTGCCCGTGGCAGCAGCTGTTGATTGTGCTCCGCCCTGGGCAGGGTTACGGGCAAGGGCTTAGTGGTGGCGGCTGAGCGGTGCCGCGAGCCCCGAAAGGAGGTCCTTTGCAGCAATGTATACGCTTAGGCAGCGGGCGTTGAACGTGGCCCTGGGACGCCGGGAGGAGCTATCGTGCGATGCCGCGCGGAGCCGCAGGGGAAGGGCCATCCAGGACGCTGCAGCGTGCTAAGCAAGTCGCGGTACGAGCAATCCAAAATGTCAGCACCGGCGGAGTGGCTGGTTGAATCTCCCCCCCCCCCCGCCCCCGTCGTCGACCTCCCGTGCGCAGGCCATGCTAGCTGCGGCGGCCGAGGTGCCGACTCCCACCACGGGAGCCCCCGTCCGTCTCCGCATCGGCATCCACACCGGCCCCGTGGTCAGCGGCGTGGTGGGCACCCGCATGCCGCGCTTCTGCCTGTTCGGTGAGCACCTGTCCGCCCGCCTGGCTGCGCTGCGCTGCGGTGGCTGCCCCCGGGTTGAGCTGGGAGGGAGACGGGAGTGGAAGTGGGAGGAGAAAGGGTATGAACAAAGAGGGTATGAAAAAGTATGAAAATAGAGGGTAGAAACGATATGGAAGAAGAAAGTGACACCGTAGTAGTATGAAAAAAGAGGTAGAAACGGTATGGACAAACAAAGGGACACCATCGCCCCCGCGCTTCAACTCGCGCCACTCGCGTCATCCGGGGTCGCTGGACTGCCCGCTGTGCCACTCTGGCTCGACGGCTCGGCCCGCGGGTCGGAGCGGGGCGGGGAAAGCAACGGGGTTGCTTGCTTGCTCCAGTGTGATGGTCTCGCTTTGGCTTTTGCGCTGGGGCTATGCCTGCTTCGCTCGCTCGCTTCGCTCTCCAGCTCTTTGGCTGTAGCTGTATCTGCTTGCGCTTTGCGTCAAGTGCGCGCGTCTTTGCGCACTGTGTGCCTGTCTGCGCCGTGTGCCTGTCTGCGCCGCACCGCTCTACGTTCCCATTCTTCGATCAGTGTCCGCGCATGGCATGCCGCAAACGCAAGCAACCCGGGGCAGCGCGAGTCCGCGGGCTTTCGTACCGATCAGCCTCCGAACCGCCCTTCAACAACCAGCTGCCTGTCATCCAACGAACCGCCCCACCCCCAATTTTTCATCCCCCTTCCCCCCTTCCCCCCCCCCATTTTTTATCCCCCTTCCCCCCGCCCCACACACACGTAGGCGACACAGTCAACACCGCCAGCCGCATGGAGAGTCACGGTACGGCAGGCGCCATCCACGTCAGCGAAGCGTCGTACGACCATATCAAGGGCGAGGCCGAGTGGGAGCCCTCGGGCGGCATTGAGGTGGGCGCGGGGCCGTCGGGGCCGGGGTTGGGACTATCTGACGCGTTCGCGCGATTTTGGGTCAGGTCTGGCTGGGCCCATGGCTTGAAGATATCATGAAGGGCGAAAGGAAGGACGTTCCAGCCTACCGCCTTACATGACCTCGCCGCTGAGCAACCGGCTGCGTGCTCCATCCCCACCCCCCCGCCCTCCCACCTACATGCCCTGTCCCGCGGCTGCGCTGTCCTCCTGACGGCCCGCCTGCACGCCTGCCCCCCCCCCCACACCCGTCACGCCGGCCCCGCCATTTGCTGCATGTGCGACTGAGTTCGTTCTGCCCTCCCGCCCTCCCTACCTGCGTGCCTCGCCAACTCCCCTCCAGTCACGCCGACCCCGCCTACCCACTGCCCGTCGATGGCCCCTCGCAGGTCAAGGGCAGGGGTCACATGAAGACCTACCTGCACCGCTGCGCTCTGGCCTAGCTGAAGGCTGCCTGTTGAGCCGCAGCCGTCGCCTGTCTCTAAACGTCCGTCACGTGCCGCCATATTCTCTCGAGCGGGCCCGCGCCGGCGTAAGCCGAGCTGTGTCCACCTCTACGGTTAAGGGAGCGCGGGAGCCTACAGTGACGCGGCTCCCATCCGCGCCGCTCCTATCGGGGCTCCCGCCTCCGCGAGGTGCCTGGTGACTGCAACGTACGCACCGGGGGTTACCCGGGGGTATGCTGCGGCGCACCCCTCCCTCAGTCCGGTACGATTGCGGTGCTCAACAATTACATGTCCAGCTTGGAATTTCTACTGGAAACCTCTTGAAAGCCAAACTGGGTTTGGTGCTCTGCGCTGGTCTGGCGAGAAAAGGGATGTGTGGAGTAAGACCGGAGGCCGAATGACAAGTTATTGGCGCATTCGAGCGGCCCGCGTTAGGGTCTTCTTTTGTGAGAATGACGAGCGTGACCAGCCGGGGCCGTTACTATGAAGGGCCATTAGTCGGTGAAGCTGGGGATTCACGGGAATTCTTCGCGGGTTTTGTCAGGGGCTTCTTTTTCCTTCCCCGCCGCTTGTCGAACTGTGCGTGGCACTCCATGCACCATTGAAACGTGGAACCAGTGTGGCGTGATTGCCGTACTTGCCTGGGCACGGAGCGGCATCTGTTGCGGAATGATATTATGAGGGGCTACTTTTGTCCCTCGCGTGCTTTCTTGCGGAACACATAACGAGTGGACTAACGAACAACGTTAGGGGAAGGGGTGGGAGGCAGATGGATTGCATGCCGCAAATGTCGAGGAGCTTTGCAGGCGCGCTATTGCCGCCCAGGGGGGTTGGTCCACACGGAGTGGGCCACTGCGGAGCGGGCCGGCTTACGAGGGGGGGGGTGCTGTTTCGTCCATGTTGCCTTACCTGCCCGGCGCCATTGTCTGGGGGGTTGAGGGTCACCAGGTGATTCGTGCCCTGAACAGCATCCTCAAGATGGGGCTATATGCCGGGGGGGATCGTGCATTGGGAATGGTGCACTTTTGCATGCGCAAATGTGCGCTTCAAGAGGACATGGGAGGAACCAACGGCGTGCGTGAAGAGTGCGTGCTAAGAGTGGGTCTTGAGGTGACGTTGTTGGCGCCGTTGCATGCGCTACAGCGCCACGTCGCATAATCCTACTGAAACGTCAATTCTGGCCCCTGAAGCCTGGTACCTTCTGGCGGTGAATTTGTGCCGAAGACGTGCCCCGCAAAAAAAGTTGTTATGTTGGAAAGGTTTGTGTTTTTGACGATGTGGCGGCTTTACAAACGGAGCTGCTGCGGTAGCTCGGCAGGTCGACCTTTGTGGTGGCGTCGGAGTGGCAGCCCTGTCCCCTAAACCCCAACCTGAGTGCGCGGCATGGAGCGCGTGGTGGATGTAGCTTAATGCTTGCTTGCAATGGTGGAGAACCGTTCAATGCCCGCCTCCTTACTTGGCGTGGGAACCTGAGCGCGCGTGCGGTGAGATGAGCGAGGCGCGGCGCGGGGCGCACCAGGTTTACCCACGGCGACGGTATGATTGAGCCGTCGGCACCTTTTTTATGCCACGGTACCCGCTTCCCTGCTCTTTGTTGCCTGCCTAATTTGCAGGCGAACGGCTTGAATTGCGCGCGAGCAAATGGCGCACAGATGTGGCGTCCGAACCACGCTCGCGCGAGGTGACCTTGACGCACTGAGCTCTGCACGGGACCACATTGGGGCCTGCGCTCGATTAACCTTCTTCCACTGGGACCTGCTAGGAACCCGTTTGCTTGTGGTCCCTTCGGCGTGTTGAAAAGCCCTGGCGCAGTGGCTTCTCCTGCTGCGCCATGGTGTCTGGTTTCCAGCGCGCGGGCCGTATTGCGACACGCGCCGCACGCCGCAGCCCTTGGCGTTAGTTGGGACACCAGCGGCGCACTCAACAGTGCGCATGGCAGGCCCCACAGCCGAGTGTACCAATGCTGGTTGTTGTTTTGCTGGTGTGTGCGGTGGGCATTGCCGGGGCGCTTGCGCTGCCATAGCGGCAACAGCCTCTGCAGTGTGGCCATATTGGGCCTGTCGTATCCTCACTTGTTGCGCGGGATTGTTACTGGACCCCAAGGAGTTATGAAATTCCTGGTCCAAGTTGCCATTTGTCGTATTGCAATGGACCGTTTGGAAGTTGCGTGGCTCCTTGCCTGTGAGCAGGTGCAGAAGGAAGGGCAGGAATCCTCGCTGTTGCGGCGACCTATTTGCACCGAACCTTCGGCGAGCTGTCTTTGCAGCTTCCTTCCTCCAGGCCAACAAAATTGACCGGTGTTGTTGTGTGAGCACCTGCGAACCGCTCACGTGTTCACCGACGATGCTTGATATCGCATTTTAGTGAAACAAGCTGTATCGACGGAACCCGAGATACGGAACGTGTCTCCCTGTTGCCGTAGTTATGTGTTGATGGCTTCGGGACGCGTTTTTGGTGCGTCCCGGCCTACCTTGGTCGATGCTTCGTGAAGTGTAAGCAATGGCGTCCTCTTGACCGGAAACTGCGGTGTTAATGTGTTGATCGCGTCGCACGTGTCGTGTCGTGAGTGTCTGCCATATACGTTTGTGTGTGGTCTGATAGTGATGTTATTGTGCTTAGCGTCGGCCCTTGGCTTTGGCTTGGGCTGCAGTGGGCCAGCACGGTGGCGGGTCAGTCCCGCACTTGTCTAGCCTTCCTCACAGGCATTGTCTTTCCGCCCGTGACTGGGGTGCAATAGGAGCATGATGAATTGCTAATGCTCTCAAGTGAACGCCCGCGTGTTTCGTATGGGCAGGTTTTTAGGCCACACGTTAGGCACGGTTGCTGATCTTATTTGTAACGTGCACTGTGAAGAATACGCCGCCTCTTTGTGCTGTGCGGCTGCAGATGTGCAAAAGCATACAGTACCGGGCATGCCGTGCGCAACAGGGGCACCATCTTTCAAATCGTGTCGGCTACATGTTGCGCCTCCTCTGACCTCGCTTTGCGCCACGCGCACATCGGCGCTCCGGGGTCTCGGGAACAGCACCTGCGGACCCACCTTTATCTCCACGATCCACCTGCTCCTACATGTTTGCCCTGTCCACACGCATGCTGCCTTGGCGCCATGAAACGCATGCGTGCAGCACAGAGCGCCGCGCAAACCGCAATGCCGCACACTGCATCCTAACACTACCTGGGATAAACAGCAGACGCGCTCAGATTTCAGAGGCGGCAGGCGTAGGCAGAGAGGCAGCCACGCAGCCTGGCAGGCGCACTGCGCTCGGTTTGCTGTGTACCATGCGTGGGAGGCACGAAGGTGCAGCCGGCATTGCACGGTGGTCGCGGACCCAGGGGTCACCTCATGGGTCACCTGCGGCGGGCACTTCAACGTGTAGCGGAACCGGCAGAGTGGCAGTGCGTTTGCGAAGGCCCACCGTTCGCAGGCATGTCAGCTCTCTGCCCGCAGCCGGATGGAGCCATGTAGCGGCGTAGCCTCAAAAGTTAAAGATAGATTGAAGCTGCAGCGGCGTGCACTGTTTGGAACGCGGTAGATGTGGCAGGCGCGGCACAACCTCTCTATAAAATGAACAACCCAGATTCAGGAACCCGAGACGACCGCAGTCCAAGAATTCATTGCGCACGGTGACCGTTAGTTGTTTGCCCACGGTCTCAGGAAGATGAATAAGCAACCTGCTTTGCCGTTGCAGCAGGCATCACAACCTGCACATACCATCCAGCCCCTCCCCGCACATCCCATCAGTCAGTCACGCCGAGGAGGCACCTACACCCTGACCGCAGGTTGCCGGCTGGAGGCGCCGCAGGCCAATCAAGAGTAAAAGATTGAGGTCATCATTCCCGAAGTCAAAAGGAGTCCAAGGTGTTCAACAGAGACCATGTCATTGGGTCAATCAGTGGGCACAAATGCAGCCGGGATGTGGCCGTCGCCCCCGGCATGTCATTCGGGGGCGACCCTCGGCCCCTCGGCCCCAGCTGGCCATCCGCCGGGGGGCGGCCATCGGCTCGTCGTCACGGCATTCACGCGCTGGCCTTGCGGCACACGAGCCGCACGTCCTGCTCGCAGCCCTGCAGCTGCAGCTTGCCAGCCGCGTCGATCAGCGGGCAGAGGTGGTCGTCGACATGCTTTTTGAACCAGCACGTGTACTTGTTGTTGGCGCACAGCTGCCGTACGGCGCTGTACCCTGCGTTGTCGTCGTACGGAACCAGGTCCCAGTCGGCGCCAAGCGCCGTGCAGAACTGCTGCGCCTGGTCGTACGGCATGCGCTGTGTGGCGTCCACGTTGTACATGCGGTAGTCGTACCCGTGCTCGTGCATCGTCAGCACGTTGTCGCCTGGGGGCCGGCAGGGTCCGGAAAAGAGTTGAAGTGATTACTGCACTGAAGTTGGCCAGACAAAAAGGACGTGCTTCGCCAGTATCAGAGCATGCGCCTACCAAGACGGTTCGAATTGTGTTTCCCTGGGTCGCTGTTTACGCAATCGTTGATGATGAGGCATTCAAAGTGGCTTGTTTGTTGCCCACGCAGTGACTCGGTGATGAAACGATACGTGGGTCCTCAGAATTCGGCTACCTACCCTTGTCCTCCGGCAGTGAGGGCGGCGCGTGGCAAAGCGTGTACAGGTAGCACCCGTGGCATGCGGCGTAGCACCAGTTGCGGTAGGCGTTGCCGTCCTTGTCGCACACCCGCACGTGCCAGTTGGGGTACTTCCAGTCGCACACATCGGTGCACTCTGCCGGGGTGGGGGGAAAGAGGGCCCGGGCCGTTCATGTACACATTAAAGTGCATGTCAGACAAACAACCGCCGGACACGGAAGCCCTTGAGACCAGAGCGTTCCCAGGAGGAAGGCGAGCGCCTCAAAGCGACGAAGCAACCTAACTGATAACCGCCGCCGAAACGACTTACTGGACGTTGGGTGAGGGGAGGGTGGCTTGGGAGAGGGCGGCTTCGGCGATGGCGGCTTGGGAGAGGGCGGCTTGGGCGAGGGCGGAGGCGGCGAGCACGCGGACTCTGCGCGGGGCAGAGGGTAAGATGGATGGCGGCACAAATACTGCACTTTGTGGCTATTGATGCACGGGCTCATTCGTGCACGAGCGGCGTAATTTTCAGGGTTGGGTTATATGGCAGGCAGTTGACAAAGTGGCTAGGAACACCTTCGGTCCGCCCTGCGTACCCAGTCATGCTCGCTTACTTGTCGTACGGCAGACCCATCGGATCTGCTGGTGGCAGCCCTGCTCGTGGATCTCGCCGTGTGCGTTCATGAGCGGGCACAGGTCCTTCTGGCAGGGGCCGCGGGCCCAGCAGGTGAAGCCGCGCTTGGCGCACAGCGTGTCCAGGGCGCCTGGGGTGCAGATGAAGGTAGCGCGGATGAGTTGGGCAGGTAGCTTCAAGGATGCCGAAACACGTGCAGAGCAACTATTTCTTGGCCGTGAACGCTTAACAAAGCACTGAGTCAATGTCACATGCGTCAAGGTATGGGATGCGCCCGACACTGGATAACGACATCCGGCACTCACATCTGCTAGGGTACTCGTTGTGGGGCGCCAGCTCCAAGCCCTTCTTCTCGCAGAGCGCCTTGGCGGTGAGCCAGTCCACCGGGCACGTGGCGTCAATGTCGTACACGGTGTACGTACGGCAGTCCACGTGATTGTAGTACGACTGGTTGGTGTAGACATTGGTGTGGGGGTCGCACATGGGCGGTGGCTTGGGGCTGGGGGGCTTGGGGCTGGGAGGCTTGGGAGATGGCGGCTTGGGGCTGGGCGGCTTGGGGCTTGGGGGCTTGGGGCTAGGTGGCTTGGGGCTGGGGGGCTCCGGGCTCGGCGGGCTGGGGCTTGGAGGCTTGGGGCTTGGCGGCTTGGGGCTTGGCGGCTTCGGGCTTGGCGGCTTAGGGCTGGGAGGGCTGGGGCTAGGAGGCTTGGGCGATGGCGGGAGGGCTGGGAGGCTGCGGCGATGGCGGGGAGGGCTGGGAGGCTGGGGCGAGGGCGGGAGGGGCTGGGTGGTACTGGGCTTGGGGGCGCAGGGCTGGGAGGGCTTGGGCTAGGTGGCTTGGGCGAGTGGAGGAGCAGGGCTCGGCGGGTTGGGCGATGGCGGTGAGGGGCTCGGGGGCTTGGGCGATGGCGGAGCAGGGCTGGGTGGGTTGGGCGATGGCGGAGAGGGACTCGGTGGCGCTGGGCTTGGGGGCGCAGGGCTGGGCGGTGAGGGGCTGGGCGGGTTGGGCGATGGCGGTGAGGGGCTGGGTGGCTTTGGGGATGGTGGCGAGGGGCTGGGAGGCTTTGGCGACGGCGGGCTGGGACTGGGAGGCTTTGGCGATGGCGGGCGGGGGCTCGGGGGCGCAGGCGATGGAGGCGGCGGCGATGGGCACTGGCCGTCTGCATACAACCAGAGGTAGCGGACAAAGAGCCTTGATGTAAATAGAGGAAACAGAGGGCGCGAGCGTGCGGTGAGCTAGCGTCGATGCATAGGGCTGCCCATGTATGATGAAGCCCCTAACGCACCACCTACCCGTTGTACGGCACACCCATCGGATCTGCTGGTGGCAGCCCTGCTCGTGGATCTCCCCGTGTGCGTTCATGAGCGGGCACAGCTCCTTCTGGCAGGGGCCACGAGACCAGCACGTGAAGCCGCGCTTCGCGCACAGAGTGTCCAGGGCGCCTGCGGGGAAGGAAGTCGCAAGTCCAGCCTTATGGTTTAGGCGCGCACAAACGGCGTTGCCACGTTCTGTACAGGTTCCTCTTTTTTCCACTCGTATGACGCGAAACGCCCTAAAACTCCAAATCATAAAAAGTTTTGCACGTATGAGATTCAAGCACGTCTATCCTGCGCCGATGGGTGCTCACATTTGCCGGCGTAGTCATTGTGCGGCACCAGCTCCAGTCCGCGCGCAAGGCAGAACTGCTGCGCGCTGTGCCACTCTTGCGGGCACACGGCATCGACGTCGAAGAGGGTGTAGTTGCGGCAGTCCTTGGTGTTGAAGTATGTGATGTTCGTTGTCTTGTGTGGGTTGCACACGGGCTTGGGCGGGCTGGGAGCGGGCGAGGGCGGCTGCGGGCTGGGTGGCTTTGGCGAGGGCGGCCGCGGGCTGGGAGGTGGCGGTGAGGGCGGCGACGCGGGGCACTTGAACTCTTCAAGGGCGGAAGTAAGGAAGAAGGAAGGGAAGGCAGCAGGTCAGGAAGAGTATTTACATTGTAGGCATAGTTCAGGATGGAAGGCGTAGAGCAGTGCCATGTTTTGGCTAACTTGCGTGCATGTTTACTGCTACGCGTAACGCAAAGCGGAGTGTGCGGGCTGCAAAGTATGCATAGTATCCACCCACCCGTCGTACGGCAGACCCAACGCAGCTGCTGGTGGCAGCCCTGCTCGTGGATCTCGCCGTGGGCGGTCATGAGCGGGCACAGGTCCTTCTGGCAGGGGCCACGGGACCAGCAGGTGAAGCCGCGCTTGGCGCAGAGCGTGTCCAGGGCGCCTGCGCGGAAGGAAGTCGCGTGTGGAGCGGTACCGGTCGAGTACTTCCACAACAGGTATCAGACAGGCGCGCATGGACAAAACGTGCCCTGCGCAACTTGAGATTCTTATAAGCATTGTATGTACGGGACCCAAGCACGTCTATTCTGCACCGATGGGTGCTCACATTTGCCGGCGTAGTCATTGTGCGGCACCAGCTCCAGTCCGCGGGCAAGGCAGAACTGCTGCGCGCTGTGCCACTCTTGCGGGCAGACGGCGTGCACGTCAAAGAGGGTGTAGTTGCGGCAGTCCTTGGTGTTGAAGTAGGTGATGTTCGTTGTCTTGTGTGGGTTGCACACGGGCTTGGGCGGGCTGGGAGCGGGCGAGGGAGGCTGCGGGCTGGGTGGCTTTGGCGAGGGCGGCCGCGGGCTGGGAGGTGGCGGTGAGGGCGGCGACGCGGGGCACTTGAACTCTGCAAGGGATCAGGTCGGAGGCCGAGAATGCTTTTGAGAGTGCATCTCAGCGAGTGTCGCATAGCCGATACCGTATCCGGATGCGCCGACGCCGGGGATAGAGGCAAGGTTCCAGTGGAATGCCTAAAACGGTACCAAGGCGTACCACTTTGACCAGCGGTCTTGCATGCCTGGGTTTCACAAGAATATGATATTGGCACGCCCAAGGCAACATGGGCTGCGCAAAACGCCCAACACGCCACTCACCCGTAGTACGGCACACCCAACGCAGCTGCTGGTGGCAGCCCTGCTCGTGGATCTCGCCGTGGGCGGTCATGAGCGGGCACAGGTCCTTCTGGCAGGGGCCCCGGGACCAGCACGTGAAGCCGCGCTTGGCGCACAGCGTGTCCAGGGCGCCTGCGAGGAAGGAAAGAAAGTTATGAAGAAACCAAGAAAGGGTATGGAGTTAATGCGTGGAACATGGTTTGGCATGCAAGAACGGACAACGCAGTAACCAACATCACGGAAAGGCCCAGGTAAACGTCAGACTTTATACAATGTAAGAATGAGCGGCGGCGTGTTCTGCGCTCACATTTGCCGGCGTAGTCGTTGTGCGGCACCAGCTCCAGTCCGCGGGCAAGGCAGAACTGCTGCGCGCTGTGCCACTCTTGCGGGCACACGGCGTGCACGTCAAAGAGGGTGTAGTTGCGGCAGTCCTTGGTGTTGAAGTAGGTGATGTTCGTTGTCTTGTGTGGGTTGCACACGGGCTTGGGCGGGCTGGGAGCGGGCGAGGGAGGCTGCGGGCTGGGTGGCTTTGGTGACGGCGGGCGAGGGCTGGGCGGCCTTGGCGACGGCGGCGTTGCGAGGCACTGGGTCCCTGCAAACAGAGGGAGGCAACAATAAAAGGGGAACACGTCAGACCAGGGTGAGTTAAAGATGTGGGCAAGCGGATCTCTGGTGTGCACGTATCAGAAACCCTAACTCGCTCCCATATGCTGCCCTCCGACCCCATGCCGCAGCAAGCTGCGACGAGTCAAGCATGCAGATTGTCCCGCCCTGCGTTTAGCCTTGGTGCCTCTGTCAGCTGACCACCAAGGCCCGAGCCCAACTCAGATACGACCCTGAGGCCCCCGTCCTCCCCGCTCACCCTTGGTCCTGCACACGAAGCGCACTGGCTGGTGGCATCCCTGCCACAGCACGAAGCCCTCCGCGCTCATGAGCGGGCACAGGCCGGGCACCGTCTTGCCGCCCACCCAGCATGTGTGGCGGTTGGCGGCGCACAGGCTGTGCAGGCTCGCTGCGAGGGAAGGGGGGAAGTACAACGGGTTAGGGCGGAATAAGCTCAGTCAGTCAATCAAGGACGTCAGAGCGACCGATACAAGCAAGCCACCAGGAACGACCAGGGCGGCTAGCACAGACAGCCGTGAACTCTGGTACTGTTGTTTTAAGACTGTCAGCCCATATGAATCCGTATCCGCAGGTGATGGTGGCACTCACAGTTGGAGGCGTCGAGGTCCCAAGGCGCCAGCTCCAGCCCCTTCTTCTCGCAGAAGTCGCGGGCGGCCTCCCACTCGGGCATGCAGCGGGCTTCAATGTCAAAGAGGGTATAGTTGCGGCAGTCCGCCGGACTGTAAATGGTCTTGTTCACGTAGGGGTAGGTGAGGGGGTCGCAGGGCGGGGGGGTGGGGGGCTGCCGAGGTGATGGGGGCGACGGCGGGGGAGCCGGCGGCGAGGGGCAGTGCTCGTAGAAGGTGATGTTGGGGAACTGGCAGCGCATGTGGCAGGGGTTGTACCACATCTTGCCGTCGCAGCAGACGGGCTCGAGGGGGTACTTGCACATCTCCAAGCAGTCCCCGGCCTGGGCCCCGGGCGCCATGCCGAGCGCCAGCACCAGCGCTGCGGCGGCCAGGATGGCCACCCCTCTAGATCTCCTCATCAGAACAAGTCAGTGAAGGCAAAGTTGGATGAAGACGAACGGGTTTAGGAGAGGTGAGGGATGGAGGCCAATGACTGTCCCAGTGACGATTGTGTAGTCGACTGGGATAAATGTCGGGCCGAAAAGATGGCTGGAGGGGCCCAGCTGCGTCGCCGCAGAAAGCTGTAGAATATTGGGGCCTCATTGCGTTCTTATGTATTCCAGGGTATGCAACTGCTGCAGATGCGATGTGACGGGAATGAGGCGAGGCTTCAAGCCGTGTCCGACAAGACTCTGCAACCGAATCGTAACTCACCTGCAACCGACCTCGCGGTTGATTGGTTCAACTTGTTCAGTTGTCCTCTTGTCTTTGTAAGCTGGGCGCCTCACTGCTCATCGATTGGTTAGATAACTACATCAGTATCATGGAGGCATTGGCACTCCATCTCCTGTGGAGAAAGGTTCTCGCCCCGTTAGTCGCAGCACTTGCATTCGCGGAGCATCCTGCCTCATTATGCCATATTTGTAAGCAGTGTGAATAGCGGAATTAGCTTCATGGATGTCACTCTCCGTGTCTGGGTCGCCACGTCACGTCACGGCATTGCATGCCGACTGGGTAAAGCTTCCCGCCATCCTGCTTCAACAAAGCAACTATGTCACAAACTATCATTGCTGGAAGGCTGCCAACGGAGGAAGCGCAGCGTGACACGGTGCTTCGTTTAGGCCTCCATGCATGTCCGGCCTGTCCGGCTCACGTCAGGTTCACGAACTTTGGACTTGGAACTTTGAGTTCATAGAGAAGGCATACCATTGTCAGCTGGGTGGCCGCTGTGCTGCAGAAAGCCCCTGCGTAACTTCCCCCACACGTCCACGACGCTTGTCGTATGCCTTGCTTCGTTTCAACACGCCCACGACGTACCATACCCTGCGTGTTTTTGCCTCTTGTTGTCCCTCTGCCCCTGCAGGCGGTGGGGATCTGCCCTCCAGACCGCCGCCTGCACTTTTGGGCCCTTGCCCCGTGGCTGTTCTCCCCCCCCCTTCTTTTCCCTGCCGCTGCCTGTAGGGCCCCCTGCCGTACCCTCTCTCCCGGGGGACGCTGCCTCTCCGCTGCGCAGCCTGCCCCATCGACAGTCGCCACCGGTCCTTCGGCGCTCAGCTACTGGGCTGGGAGTGCTTTGGTCTGCTTCTGCATGCCGCCATGTCAACATGCCCCTGACCGCTGCCGGCCACTTCGCCTCCTGACTCCGTGTTTCCTTTCGTCATTCCAGGTCTGTATACAGCCGGGGGGCGGGCTGGGCGCACGACGGTCTGGTAACCGCTGAGCGCCGTCGGACCGGTGACCGCGACAACAACAACACCGCAGCTCCACCT
>LSYV01000046.1:319713-333227 GCA_001584585.1 Gonium pectorale
TTTCTCTTTTTTCATACCTAGGAAGAGTATCGAGAGCGGGGGCCGGGCATTCCGGAGCGCCCATCATGCTTTCAGCTGTGGGCCTGTGAATCTAGGTTACAGCCTGGCGAGCGGAGTTAAGCAATCATGGCAATACGGTCGTCCTATCTGCAACGAACACAAGTGTCAGTTGGGACGCACAATGACGAACACGTCTCAGAAATTGAGCTAAATCTATCGCCCCCATAAGCCCATATGCCGGAGTACGTGATGCCTCACGTCCACTGAATGAACAGTGCCATGCCCCCCCTCCAGTCCTACCTGTGCCAACGATAACGAACGAACACACCAGGGGCACACCCTGTGGCACACGAGGCCCGAGCGAAGCCCGCGCACGCACGTACACCTGCATCCCTGCAGTCCTGCGGCCCACATGCACATACACGGAAGGACATCACTACGACATGCACGGATCGCAATAGCAGCAGGGTCAGGCACTGTTTCCGGCCGTACGCCCCCGCTTCCCTGGCAGCGAGCCCCCACAGCCTGCTGTGCGCCGCCAACCGCCACACGTGCTGGTGGGCTCAGCTCAGCTTGCCGCAGCATGGGGATAGAGGCCAGTAGCATATGGGAGCTAGATGAGGTATCGAATCTGTGCACTCTAGCTATCCGTTTTGCCACATCTTCAACTCCCCTTGGTCCGATGTATCCCCCTTCCTTCGCCCGCCCTCTGTTTGTAGGGACCCAATGCCTCGCAGCAACGCCTTCACCAAGGCCACCCAGCCCGCGCCCGCCCTCGCCCGCGCCCAGGTCTCAGCCCGCCCAAGCCTCGCCCAAGCAACCCACAGAAGTCAGCGAACATCACCTACTTCAACCCAAGGACTTTTTGTTTTCTGTGGAAAGGTTACAGGACTGCCGCAACTATACCGTAGTGACCAGAATATAATTGACACCATTCGGATTGAAAGGAACTTCATTTCATTCATCAATGGAGAATATATTTTTTGGGGGTTGTCAACTGGGAAAAAAATTCCGCCCGCCGGTTGTCATTAAGGGGCAGAAAGTTCAAACACGCCAAAAACACACGTTCCGTTAAGTACCCGCCAGCCCTTGCCTGGTAGGCCCATGGTGACCCACTGGCGATATCAAAACACGTATCTGGTAGTGAGGCCCCAACGGTTCTGAGGTCTGTACGGTACGGCTAACCCTACCAGCACCGTGCAACGGGTCAGAAGCGCAACGGGTCACGGCCCTTGATACAGTTACACGCGTGTGAGTTGGGCCAAGAAACTCGCAGTGCGGCTTGTCTATTCCCAAAATTGTTTCGAAAAAATGAAAATCTGCAGAGAAAGGAGTCGCCCGCCTCTACGGTCATACACGCCCGAAGGCGCGACGTTTCCAATAGGGCGGGCGGGTACAGAGCAAGACTTGTGACGTTCGTCCCGCTCCCGTTCGCTCCGCTTGTCAATTGAGGGAACTGAGTACGGTTTCCGTTGGGAGTGTCAATGAAGTTCTGGTCTACAATCGTGCATGGGCATTTGGGGACGGACCGAGGACGGCGCTTGCACAGTCCAAGTAAATCAGTAATACGGAAGGGATGGATGGCCGTGTTCGCTTGCTGGTGAATGGTACGTACATGGGGCACCGCGCTCCCTGCGCTCCTTTAGGCCAGTCCATGCACCTCGCAACGTCGCAAGAAAGCGACTCGCCGTGGAGGAGGAAGGTTGCGACTTGGACTCTTGATACACGGTAACTAATATGTCCGATTGCTTTGATGTGGCTGTTGAGCAATGCAACTAATGCAAAGGGCGCAAGTTCCTTGCGCTGCGCCGAAACCAGGCAACCGCTACCGCAACTGCAACTGCAAGTCACTTCGTGGTTCGTGCTGTTTGTTCCTGTGCTTCACCTCAGTCGCATCATACCTGCAGCAGTTGCCTCGCAAAGATCGCATAAAATGACTTCCTCCCTTTCACTTGAGGAGCGCTCTCTCTGCTGCTACCGCGCAGCTGTCGTAGTTCCTCTTGCCGAGCAACCCAGCCGACTACACAATCGTCGCTGGGACTTGCCCCCTTCCCAAGCTTCATTCCCACTACCCCGAACCCACTGGTCACGTCCATTGGCCTTGGTTATTTCCGGCCGGTCATACAAGGGAAACTGAGCACGATGACGAGGAGTAGAGCGGCCATCCTGGCCGCCGCAGCGCTGGTGCTGGCGCTCGGCATGGCGCCCGGGGCCCAAGCCGGGGGCTGCTTGGAGTCGTGCAAGTACCCCCTCGAGCCCGTCTGCTGCGACGGCAAGATGTGGTACAACCCCTGCCACATGCGCTGCCAGTTCCCCAACATCACCTTCTACGAGCACTGCCCCTCGCCGCCGGCTCCCCCGCCGTCGCCCCCATCGCCGCGGCAGCCCCCCACGCCCCCGCCCTGCGACCCGCTCACCTACCCCTACGTGAACAATACCATTTACAGTCCGGCGGACTGCCGCAACTATACCCTCTTTGACATCGAGGCCCGCTGCATGCCCGAGTGGGAGTCCGCCCGCGACTTCTGCGACAAGAAGGGGCTGGAGCTGGCGCCTTGGGACCTCGACGCCTCCAACTGTGGGTGCTAACATCACCTGCGGATACGGATTTATATGGGCTGACAGTGTTAAAACAACAGTACCAGAGTTCACGGCTGTCTTTGCTTGTATCGGTCGCTCTGACGTCCTTGATTGGTTCTGACTGAGCTTCGTTCTTCCGTGCTCGGCCCGCTGTACTTCCCCCCTTCCCTCGCAGCGAGCCTGCACAGCCTGTGCGCCGCCAACCGCCACACGTGCTGGATAGGCGGCAAGACGGTGCCCGGCTTGTGCCCGCTCATGAGCGCGGAGGGCTTCGTGCTGTGGCAGGGATGCCACCAGCCCGTGCGCTTCGTGTGCAGGACCAAGGGTGAGCGGGGCCTCAGGGTCGTATCTGAGTTGGGCTCGGGCCTTGGTGGTCAGCTGACGGAGGCACCAAGGCAAAAAGCAGGGGGGGACAATCTGCGTCCTGGGCTTAATCTCAGTTTGCTACAGCATGGGGTTTGGAGGTATATGGGAAAAATATGTAATCTGTGCACACTCCTTATCCATTTTACTATGCCTTCAACCCTGGTCTGACGCATCCGCCTTCCTTTGCCCGCCCTCAATTTGTAGGGACCCAATGCCTTGCAGCACCGCCGTCGCCAAGGCCACCCAGCCCCCGCCCACCCTCGCCAAAGCCACCCAGCCCGCAGCCTCCCTCGCCCGCTCCCAGCCCGCCCAAGCCCGTGTGCAACCCACACAAGACAACGAACATCACCTACTTCAACACCAAGGACTGCCGCAACTACACCCTTTTTGACGTCGATGCCGTGTGCCCGCAAGAGTGGCACAGCGCGCAGCAGTTCTGCCTTGCCCGCGGACTGGAGCTGGTGCCGCACAACGACTACGCCGGCAAATGTGAGCACCTATCGGGTCAGGATAGACGTGTTTGGGTCCCGTACATACAATGCTGGAGTTGTAGGGCATTTCGCCTCATAAGAGTGGCAACACCGTTAGTGCGCGCCTGTCCTATGTAACGTGAATTCATTGAAAACAAAAGGCTGGACTTGCGACTTCCTTCCCCGCAGGCGCCCTGGACACGCTGTGCGCCAAGCGCGGCTTCACGTGCTGGTCCCGCGGCCCATGCCAGAAGGACCAGTGCCCGCTCATGACCGCCCACGGCGAGATCCACGAGCAGGGCTGCCACCAGCCGCTGCGTTGGGTCTGCCGTACGACGGGTAAGAGTGGCGTGCTGTATCCTTTGCCTCCTGCGCAGCCCACGCTGCCTTGCATCTTTTCACCTTGCGAAACCACGACATGTGCGGCCTTTGGCTGGCCCTATTGCCGTGCGCGCCCTAGATTTCATCTTCCACGCCTTCAGCCGGAACCATGCCGATCAGAATCGGGCTGGCTACGTGACATAATTTGACGTGCAGTCTCCAAAGCATCCCCGGCCAACTTCACTATCCTTTGCAGAGTTCAAGTGCCCCGCGTCGCCGCCCTCACCGCCACCTCCCAGCCCGCGGCCGCCCTCGCCAAAGCCACCCAGCCCGCAGCCTCCCTCGCCCGCTCCCAGCCCGCCCAAGCCCGTGTGCAACCCACACAAGACAACGAACATCACCTACTTCAACACCAAGGACTGCCGCAACTACACCCTCTTCGACGTCGATGCCGTGTGCCCGCAAGAGTGGCACAGCGCGCAGCAGTTCTGCCTTGCGCGCGGACTGGAGCTGGTGCCGCACAACGACTACGCCGGCAAATGTGAGCGCAAGCCACGCTGACGCATTTTCCTATTTTGCTTACCGGAATAATACCTGACGTTACAGGGGCCTTTCCGTGATGTACGTTACCTCCCTTGTGCCGTACTCGTATGCCAAGACATGTAAGGGCTTTGCACCCAGACCCCTGCATATATGACTCAAAGCTTGATTTTCGTCTTTGCAGGCGCCCTGGACACGCTGTGCGCCAAGCGCGGCTTCACGTGCTGGTCCCGTGGCCCCTGCCAGAAGGAGCTGTGCCCGCTCATAACCGCCCACGGCGAGATCCACGAGCAGGGCTGCCACCAACAGCTGCGTTGGGTCTGCCGTACGACGGGTAAGAGTGGCGTGTTGTTTGCTTTGCCTCCTCTGCGCAGCCCATGTTACGTTTGGCGTGCCTATAGTATTTCTTGCAAAACCAAAGCATGCGCAACCGCTGGCCAAAGTGGTACGCTAATGTCACTTGTTACGCCTTCCACTGAAGACGTACCCCAGCTTGACACATATGGATACGGTGTCGGCTATGATACAGTTCCTGAGATGCCCTCTCCAAAGCATCCCCGGCCACCTTCACTGCCCCTTGCAGAGTTCAAGTGCCCCGCGTCGCCGCCCTCACCGCCACCTCCCAGCCCGCGGCCGCCCTCGCCAAAGCCACCCAGCCCGCAGCCTCCCTCGCCCGCTCCCAGCCCGCCCAAGCCCGTGTGCAACCCACACAAGACAACGAACATCACCTACTTCAACACCAAGGACTGCCGCAACTACACCCTCTTCGACGTCGATGCCGTCTGCCCGCAAGAGTGGCACAGCGCGCAGCACTTCTGCCTTGCGCGCGGACTGGAGCTGGTGCCGCACAACGACTACGCCGGCAAATGTGAGCACCTATCGGTGCAGAATAGACGTGCTTGGGTCCCGTACATACAATGCTTCTAAGAATCTCAAGTTGCGCAGGGTACGTTTTGTCCATGCGCGCCTGTCTGATACCTGTTGTGGAAGTACTCAACCGGTACCGCTCCACACGCGACTTCCTTCCTCGCAGGCGCCCTGGACACGCTGTGCGCCAAGCGCGGCTTCACCTGCTGGTCCCGTGGCCCCTGCCAGAAGGACCTGTGCCCGCTCATGACCGCCCACGGCGAGATCCACGAGCAGGGCTGCCACCAGCAGCTCCGATGGGTCTGCCGTACGACGGGTGAGTCCTTTTCGCCCCCATACACTGGCACTGTCCTCACTACCGTCTCGCGAAGCTCGCTATACGTATTCTGTCTGTATTCATGCGTTCCCCGAACGACTCAGCAAAGTAGACCCACAAGAACTAAACGCTGGAATGCTGGGCTGGGCTGGGTTGGACTGGATACCTGAACTGAGCTGAGCTGACCTCCGGAAGGCAGGACGGGCAGTTTGGGAGTCGCGGCCACGTGCGGACGCGCACGACGCCCGGTCCGGTGCTGTGTGCACTCTAGCGCCGCAGGGCACCGCTCGCTCCTTCTGTCATGTGTTAACGACACGGCTCTTTATCTGCTTCTTTGCAGACGGCCAGTGCCCATCGCCGCCGCCTCCATCGCCTGCTCCCCCGAGCCCCCGCCCACCCACGCCAAAGCCCCCTTCACCTAGCCCGCCCAGCCCGAAGCCGCCCAGCCCCAAGCCACCACCCGTGTGCGACCCCCGCACCAATGTCTACACCAACCAGTCGTACTACAACCACGGGGACTGCCGTACGTACACCGTGTACGACATTGACGCCACGTGCCCGGTGGACTGGCTCACCGCCAAGGCGCTCTGCGAGAAGAAGGGCTTGGAGCTGGCGCCCCACAACGAGTTCCCCAGCAGATGTGAGCGGCGGGATTGCCATCCAATGCCCTACACACATGTTTGTGGTTCAATGCTTGAAGCTTGGTTGAAGCTGAGTGTACGGGCCTTGCGGTGCAAGTCAAACGTTCACAACCAGCAGTGATTGTATGCATGCATCTTGGCTCCGACCTCTGACCCTCCTCTCCGCGCTGCCTGAATCTGCACCCCAGGGGCCCTGGACACGCTGTGCGCCAAGCGCGGCTTCACCTGCTGGGCCCGCGGGCCCTGCCAGAAGGACCTGTGCCCTCTCATGACCGCCCACGGCGAGATCCACGAGCAGGGCTGCCACCAGCAGATCCGATGGGTCTGCCGTACGACGGGTGAGTGGCGTGTTGGGAATGAAGGACGGACGTTAGCGTTCCCTCTATAGTGGCAGTCGTATCATAGGGCAATCGAAAGTAGTTTCGGTGTTGAGCAAAGATCCATCCGCCCCTTGCGTAATCCTCTGCCCCGCGCAGAGTCCGCCTGCTCTCCACCTCCGCCCTCGCCCAAGCCGCCCTCGCCCAAGCCGCCTTCTCCTCACCCATCCTCCAGTAAGTTAGGGCGTTGACTCATCATCATGATCATGGATGCGGCCGGTATTGCTGCTTGACCGCCGTTACGCGTGGCGCACGCAAACCCCTGGAGCACCTCGTACCCGCACGCATCCGTCTGGATATGCCTTGGAACCGTGCTTCCGGGTCGCAACAAGCTCACCGACACGTAGCAGATGCCGACGGTTTGCTGGCTAATACGGTAGTTAAATAGTTATGGACCGCCCGCATTATGTCTTCACAGTTGTAAATAAAGGAGCTACCGCTGCTTCTCGGCACCCGCGATTTGGCATGCTGACGTGAACATCCGAGCCCTGCTCCTCGCCGTTCCCTCTCTCGCAGAGTGCACCGATGTGTGCGACTGGAAGTACCCCAACTGGCACGTGCGGGTGTGCGACAAGGACGGCAACTCCTACCGCAACTGGTGCTACGCCGCATGCCACGGGTGCTACCTGTACACGCTTTGCCACGCGCCGCCCTCGCTGCCGGACGACAAGGGTACGCGGCCAAATTTCTTAGGACCCACGGGTCGCTGCATCACCGTTTATATGTGTGAGCAGGGAAGCTGAACAGCGAACCAGAGCTTTCCAGTTCTTGTGTCGAGATGTGCCTTGTTATACGTTGGTATTGGATATAGACCCGTGCTTCTCTACGACTTCGCATGAAACTCTTGTTTAGGACCCTCCTATTCCCCTTGCTTCCACAGGCGACAACATGCTCACGCTGCACGAGCACGGGTACGACTACCGCATGTACAACGTGGACGCCACGCAGCGCATGCCGTACGACCAGGCGCAGAAGTTCTGCACGGGTCTGGGCGCCGACTGGGACCTGGCGCCGTACGGCGATGGCGCTTCGTTCAACGCCGTACGGCAGCTGTGCTCGTACAACAAGTACACGTGCTGGTTCAAGCGCGACGAGCATGACGCCCTGTGCCCGCTCATCGACGCTGGCGGGTCGCTGCAGAAGCAAGCTTGCGACCAGGGCGTTCGGTTTGTGTGCCGCAAGGAGTCGGCATAAGCGCCTACCATCACCTGCTGATGAGTACTCGCTCGCTCCCGTGTGTGTGAGAGGGTACGATGACAAACATAGAAAATGGTTATTCATCCTTGCTTTTGATACTTCTTCGGCCGGTTCGACACGTCCTATTGTTGGTCACATGAAGCGGTCACTGCTTGCCATTGTGGCTTATGATTGCGGTTGTTGTGCGCCTGGCAGCAGGCATGGCAGCTATGTTGTTCATCGCGTCGGTGCGCATCGACCGCGCACTTACATTGCGCCCTAATGCGGTTTCATTCTAATGATTAGTCCACATGACGCACTAAGGGCTTGGGCGGTAACGGAGGCTATGATGGGGACAACTCCTTTCGTCCCGGGTTGCGCATTTGTTTTACCTAGTGGCTCGTGGCTTGAACCAAACGGTGAAGGCATGGAGACACAATGACGTGCGAACGCATACGGTTTACAAGCCCAAGTGGGCGGGTTGGATAATGACGAGCGATTAGAGCAGTGCTTGACATCTATTTCGACGGTTGCACGGCATGGCACGTGGCTCCGGCGCTCGGCCCGAACCCGACACACTTCATCCGCCGGCCGCCGGCGTCTTGGGCAGTAGGGGTCGGAGGGTATGCGGACGGATCGGATGTGACTGGACGTGTAATAATAGTTAACGATACGAGCAAAGCCGTCACCCACATTTCTCTAATGGAAGACCTTGCAACCCCGGTTCGGACACGCTCTTTAGGTGGGCGTTGTTCGCCAGCTCTCTTGGCGAAGCCCCGTTCACTGCGGGGCTGCGTTTTCGTTTACGCGCCCCTTCTTTCAGAACGTCGTGGAGGTCCATACACGCGGTTGAGATGACTTTCTAGCTATGGTATAGCACATTGCGGGAGCAGCCGTGCACGTTGTGCAGACACGTAGTGCGACCAAGGGCCCATGCGGATACGGTCGCATCACAACTTGACAAGGCTTGGAGCGAGAAGCAAGGAGGCCGCCACCGGGCACGCTACGGAGCTCCCATGTGCCCGCTGTCCCAGCAAGTAATGATATGTGTGACCGTTTGGTTGTTTGCGCATGTAACCTGACCGCAGGGGTAGATAGCGGTCCGCACGCAACTCCGGCGCTCATCCCATGCATACCGGTACATGCTGTGTGCGACCACATGCGGTGGGCGATGACGGACCCATGGGTCTGTCGTCGCGCGAGTGCAACGACGCACTGAGCAGCTGTCCACTTGGCCGTTGACAACCACTGAGCAGCTGGCCACTTGGCCGTTGACGTCGTGGCGGAGCGCCGGATGGAGCCTAGCCCATCCGAGCATGCATAGCGCCCCTCCGGGACGAAACAAGCTGATGACATAAATGGCTGCTGGGTGGGTGCCCAGCCATGCTCATGCGCGGGCAGCCCTTCGATCGGCCGCCAGGGCAGCCCTATCGGCCGCTCGCCGCCGTGGGTGCCAGCGGTAGCGCTACAACGCTGGCCTCGACATTGGGTGGCCCATAACCTCATGCCCGCTGAACCGAGACACCGAGATTATCAGACCGAAGTGGACGTGCAACGGCTCGTTGCGCAGCGGTAAACCGTGGCTAGCACACCCTCGTTGAAACAGTAGTTGAAACAGCCAGCATGTACCCCCGACTTCTTGCGATATCTGGGTGATCTGGAAGTAACGCCAGTCATGCCACTGCTTGACAAGCAAGGGCATCGTCCAAGACGACGCGGTCGGTTAGATGTGCCTTGTGACGTTGTGAGCTACGTCGCCACACCTCTGCGGGGCTAGAGCAAGGGAATGAATCATAACGAAAGTAAGGAGGCATTTGCTGAACGGCGTGTGTTTGCAGCCTTGCTATATTTCATCGAAACGATTTATTCGACTTGAAGAAAATGCTTGAAGCCAGGCAAGGGTTTTCTACCGGAGATGCCCTTTGGGTGGGCATCTTCCGCTCCCTATGCGGAGCCCCTCTATCTCAGCAGGGGCTCAGGTTTTTGTTGACGCACTCCTTCTTCGGGCCCTCCATTACCGTCGTCCCAAAATGGGGTGTTTTCGATACATTTATACCAGATAGGCAGCCTGGCCTCGTGTCTGTGCGCGCATGAAAGGGGCGATTGCTCAAAGCTGAGGCCAAAGGCAAACGTATAATGACCCATGGGTCACTTTAGCCTGGACATTTGAAAACTCAGTACCCACACCGCCACATGTTTATTTATATGATCAAGCGTTGGCGATTGCGGATCATGGACGAGTTGCGCCAGTGGCCAAGACTGCTAGCTGCTGACCATGTTCGTAAAGTTGAGGTACGGCCGTAAATACATGGCCGCATCAAAATTGCATTTACAGGCAGCGTACTGCAACATTCGTCAACCGGCCACATGCATAGGAGTTCGTTCATCCTCAGTGGTTGGTCAAGCAACGCCAGAAATGGACTCCGGCAGGAGAAGCTCTAGCAGGTGGGGCAACACGCACTAAATTAAAGCCCTCGAAGAAAGCAGGCGAGGGCAAAATCGAGACTAGCAAGGCGGTAGGACAGAATTAAGAGTGCAATGTTTGTAACGGCTGTGCAAGCAAAGGTGACTAAACTGCCTTCTTGCGGAAATGTCAACTAGAGGGGTCCGAGACAGATGTAAGCAGCAGAGACAGATGTAAGTGTATCAGCCACCCGCCCGTGCTACGGTAAGACGAAAAAAACTAAGAGGATGTATGTGCGTTAGAAACAGCTTGATTGACGGCCGAGTGACGCTCCCAGCAGCAGCATCCTAGTCATCCCCAGCGGCAGCTAGCCAGGCAAAAAAGAGAACCAGGCATCTTCCGGATACACAAACAACCAGCAGGGTAGGTGCCGAATGGGCCGCTTGGCTGATGGCCATACATAGCGGTGTCGTAGCTGGGTGGGTGCCGGTAGGCAGGCGGCAGCTGGAGAGCGCCGGGATACGGAACTAAGGAAAGAAGCGCTTGCTGGCATACCGGTAAGCACAGCCTCGCTCGCGCACAGTTTTGCGCGCGTGGCGGTAGGTCTCATCACCACCGCGTGCACGAAGACACGTGCATCTACTTATGTGCGTCGCCAGTTCTTGCTGCCAACGGCCTATCGTGTCGTCCAGGTCCCGATCATCGCAAGTCCGGCTAGCGAAGCAAATCAACCAAAACCATGCACACAGCAGCATAGCAGGCGCAGGCGACTGCATTCACGCAGGCATGCAGCATTCAGGGCATCAATCAGGAGTAGGATCTTCATGATGATGACGACGACGACGCCTTGCGGCACACGAACCGCACGTCCTGGTCCGGCCCCTGCATCTGCAGCGAGCCGTCCGCCGCCATCAGCGGGTACAGCGCGTCGTACTTCTTGCGCTTGAGCCAGCACGTGTACTTGTTGTACGAGCACAGCTTCTGTACGGCCTCGTACGCGTTGAAGTCGTCGTACGGCACCAGGTCCCAGCCGGCGCCCAGTGCCGTACAGAACTGCTGGGCTTGATCGTACGGCAGCCGCTGCTTAGCGTCAACTGTGTACATGCGGTAGTCGTACCCGTGCTCGGTCATCTTGAGTACGTTGTCGCCTGCGCGTGGGACGTGCGCAGACGGACGGCCAAGTGGCGCGCTCAAGTGAGGAAGCATGTATGCTAGATAGTGTCGCATAGCAGTAGCTGATAACTGGGACGTACGCAGTGCACGTCTGCCGTACATCGCACGACACCTCACGGCGGCCACCGCGCCCCGGCTTCTCGGCTTGCGTTCGTTCATGAGCCAAAGCCCTCTCACCTTCAACGTCGGCGTCTGGGCTGCCTCCGCCGCTGCCGCCGGGGTGGCATAGCGTATACCATTCACAGCCGTTGCATGCGGCGTAGCACCAGTTGCGGTAGGCGTTGCCGTCCTTGTCGCACACCCACACGTGCCAGTTGGGGTACTTCCAGTCACACTTGTCCAGGCATCCGTCTGCGGCGGCGGGCGATGGATCAATTAATTGAATAAAGACAACACGTGTTGACGTACGGTCAGCTTCACATACACCAGCTACGCTACCGTAGTGCTCACCGTACTCGCCCGAACACTACACACTTTGGGAACCGACTGTGGGCGCAGCTGTAGCGCATGGGTTCTACTCCGCATAGGAACCAGTCGCGAACCAAGCTGAGACCACCATGCGATCAAGCAAGCGGGTATCCATCAGTTCATTCTCTAATTTAACAATCTCCTGCATCATGCAAAAAAGCATCTCCTGCATCATGCATGCATGAATGTGCGGTGCGCGGGTTGGCTTGGCAAGCAAGCGCGCTGCTGCATAGCGGGTACCATCCATATATAGGCATTGCACGCTCGCTCGCTGCCTGCCGCCCACCCACCCACCCGTACCACCGAGGCACAGCAGCACGCAGCCTGGGGATTGAATGCGTGGGACCCACCCCACCCCAACGGGTGTAAGGTACGGAAAGTACGGATGGTACCCACCGGATGGCGGCTCTGGCGATGGCGGCGGCGGCAGCCCGGCGCAGAGAACGGGCTCGCCGAAGCCATCACACAGGGCGAAGCAGTAGTCCTCGTGCTTGTTGCCGTACTTGTCACAGTACGGCACGTGCGGCTTGCACGAAGGATGGGCTGCGCGGCACTCCTGGTAGCATTCTGCGGACAGGAGACGCACATCTACATGAGTGGTATATACTTGGAACGGGCATGTGGCTCAAAATGCCCCCTTTTGAGATGCCCCCTAGAGCTCTCGGGCATCGTACCAAGCATGACACGACTGCCATGGATCCAACCATGGGCAGCGCGCGGGTAACACACTTCGCGTCGGTGCTCATACCCATTGGCAAAGTATTGGATAGCTTTGCTGACAGGCTTGATGCTCGGTGGCGGCTGCCCCATGTGACTGGAGCACCCCGCGACTTCCCTAGCGGCGAGACGGGAGTTAAGATGTGCCGGTATGCCAGCTGGATGGGGGACCCTTTGCACACGGCGACTGTGATGGCACCTAGCTTGCACCAAGCGTTGATGCGGTTCAGGCTAGGATGTTGGGAGACGGAGGTGAACCGGCCCAATGGGCGAGCCCGGGCTGAGCGAACGTGCAAGGCCTGTGGTGACGCCGCGGCCGTAGAGGATGAACTACATGTGTTCTGCGAATGCCCATGCTATGAGCAACTCCGCGACCAATTCGAGACTGCTTTGGGCTTTAGGCATCGTAGCATGATTACTATTATGAAGGAGGCCCTGCCAGCTGCGGTAGGAGCCTACCTACAGGCTGTCTGGGATACCAGGCACGCCATTCTTCGGCGTCAGGCGCTGAAGCGGGGTAGAGATGAGGACCATAACCCGCTCCCCCACCCCAATATTCGCAATTCGTCCATGGCCCCCCGGCTTTGACGGACGTGTAACCTGTAACCTGTAGCCATGGATCCAACCACTCAACCCTTAAACGCTGAGGTATTGCCATACCCAGTAGTTCTCAGCAGGCCTGAAAGGAATTTGCGTTGGCTCTTACCCGGGGGCTGGGGGCTCGGCGGTGAGGGGCTTGGCGGCTCGGGCGATGGCGGTGAGGGGCTGGGTGGCTTGGGCGACGGTGGCGAGGGGCTGGGTGGCGAGGGGCTGGGTGGCGAGGGGCTGGGTGGCGAGGGGCTGGGCGGCTGAGGCGATGGCGGCAAAGGGCTCGGAGGCATGGGTGACGGCGGTGAGGGGCTTGGCGGGTTGGGTGACGGCGGTGCGGGGCTGGGCGGCTTGGGCGATGGTGGTGAGGGGCTGGGTGGCAAGGGGCTGGGCGGCTGAGGCGATGGCGGCAAGGGGCTCGGAGGCTTGGGTGACGGCGGTGAGGGGCTGGGCGGCTCGGGAGATGGCGGTGAGGGGCTGGGCGGGTTGGGTGACGGCGGTGAGGGGCTG